>CM072928.1:1697500-1710000 GCA_036971965.1 Nyctalus aviator | reverse complement strand
TATTTTTTTAAAATGTCCCCAATGAGATTTTCTTTACCTAACATAAAATTTCTTCCACATTAGATTATTAGGCCTTTTTCCTTCTGCAAGTTCAAGAGCAAGTTTATGCTTGAATTATAAGGCCTTATCCTTTTCAGCCTCTTCAGTAAACCAAGGGCAGTGTTGGGACCAGAGACCCACGATGCAGCCTCTAGGTGAACTTGACCATTGTATGATTTTTTTTTTTAAAAAGTGGTGTTTAACCCGGCTGGAATGGCTCAGTGGATGGAGCATCGTGGACCAAGAGGCCCTGGGTTCCATCCTGGTCAGGCACCTGCCCGAGTTGCCTGCTGGATCCTGTGCTGGGTGTGCAGGAGGCCCCTGATCTCTGTGTCTCATCGATGTTGCTCTCCCTCCCTCCCTCCCTCTTCCTTCTTCTCTGAAATCAATAAAATCACATTTTAAAAAAAGATAATCATTTCTTACCAAGCTATTTAGAACCATGTGAGGTGTGTGTTCTCAGTTAAGGAAAGCCAATTACGGAAGAGCTTTGAAAATAATTATAGAGAAAAACTGAAAAAGCTATTCTAGTGTTTTGTGTGTGTGTTTGGTGAAGGAGGTCGGAAAAGACTTATAGAGGAATGCGTGTTTTTATGTGTGTTTATGCTCTTAGGTAGATCTTGATTTAAATATGCACTTGCAACTCCTGGTGGAAAGAGGCAACACAAGCTGACAGGAGTCATATAGAAGCAACAGCTAAACGTCCGTGTTCACTTAACGTGCAGATTATCTTTTTAGACTACTTCTCTCCGTACTGACATCTTCCATCGAAGATACAGTAGAAATTAAGGCAATCAGAAGGCAAATTATTTTCACTGTCGCTTTTCTTGGAAGGACTTGTTTTCTAGATTATGCGTATCTTAACTCTGAAGATTGCTTTTTTGTTGTCATTTCGCCTTTATTAACTGTAAACGATAAGCCCACTTTGGAACCGATTATAATACCTTTTGCCACAGAGATGGTGCTAGTGGAAAGCAGGCACCTTGGGCAGTGTGTCTGGGGTGGAGCATGATCATTACATGACAACGCGCAGGGTGAAGGGATTGGGTTCTTATCCAGGAAGATAAGGAGGAAGAACGAGGCGGGGGCCTTGCCAGCTTCTCTTGAATACGTGGAGGACTCGTTGGTGCAGAAATGAACGTGATTACTATTTTATAGCTCCCGCCGGCTGAGCTGCTCCGTCTGCTGGGAAGATAGGAAGGCGGAGCGGGCTGCCAGGTCTCCCCCATGCGCTCACTGAGTGGCGTTAGAGGCTGCTCTGCCCGTGTTCCCACAGAGGAGCACTAGATGCCCTGAGGCATTTCCTGCAGGAGAAGGGGCGTCCCCCTGAGGTGGGGTCCTCCATCTCGGGAAGTAACCTAGCAAAGGCTTTCCAGTCCCTTAGGGATGCTGTGGAGGGGATTCCTAAGAAACTGGATTAAATAGCCTTAAAAAAAAAAAAAATATATATATATATATATATATATATATATATATATATGTATATATTTATTGATTGATTTCAGAGAAGAAAGGAGAAGAAAGAGAGAGAGAGAGAGAGAGAGAGAGAGAAACATCAATGATGAGAGAATCATGGATCGGCCTCCTGCACGCCTCCTACTGGGGATGGAGCCTGCAACCCGGGCGTGTGCCCTGACTGGGAGTTGAACCGTGACCTCCTGGTTCTAGGTCAGCCCTCAGCCACTGGGCCACACTGGCCGGGCCCAAATAGCTTCCCGTTGTTCCGTGTGAGTGGATGTCATGTTTGAGGAACCAAAGAAGGCACCGCAAGTCCATTCCGGAACTAAGAGCTTAGAACAGAGGTTCCGGGGAATGTTAGGGAACATTTATCGTACACACAGAACTCTGTCTTTCATGGATTTTTATCTTTACTGGGGGTGAGGAACTCCAAGCCCGGAAAAGGATTCCAGTTGATGAAATGTCAGAAGCAGCCCCTGCTCTGCATCGTGCCCCTGGGTTTTCACGTTAACCTCACGGGGAGACTGTTTGTGCCCTGATATGTGACCATCAGCGTGAGCCATGCTCCCTTCCCGCGCTGTGCATTTTGGAGAGAATTGGTTGCCTGCTGAGCCATATCCGAAGTCCGATTGTAACACAGGAAACAATCACTGGCCTTCAGCGGCTGAACAGTTGGTAGCTTCCATCTGACCTTGTTCTGGACGGTGAGCCTGGCGGTCTGATTCCTGCAGGCTCACACATTGTTCAGGAATGCTTGCCAGTAATGAGTGAGGGCTCGTTTTCCATATTGACCTCATCCTCCATAATTACATAAACGAGAGCCAAGCATAACAGCCACGGGTACACATTAACCATCCTTCCCAGAGGGATGGCAGAGGCTGGCATCGCCCTCAGCTCGAAATTACATGGCCATATAGGGCATACATTACTTCTGAAAAGTGTATGTTTAGGTTTCTACGAAGACTCTACAAAGCACACTAAATAAAAGGTTCCACTTTAATAAGTGTTATCATGAAGCTCTTCTCTAGAAGAATTTGGCTACAGAAGAGGAATGTCAGCGTGGAAGGCCACGTTTTTATTCGGGAGGTTAATGACTTGATGGTAGAAATTTCTAATGTTAGCCTTCCAAATGGTCTCGAAACCACTAAATGCTGAACAGAGGAAAATGTACAATTTAGACTGTAACCTACTGGAACTAACCTATAGTTTCTCCATTTTCTGCATGATCACAATACATTGCTATTTACCCAAGCCTAATTAAAACTTATAATTAACCTTTATCTTGTGCAATTATCTTTGGTTAATCATGAAGTAGATTGTTGTTATTTTATAAAGGTAAAGTGTAACATTAGTTTTTATTCTATTAGATTTCTGCAAATAAAATTTCATTCCCTGAGATTTAAAAGAATCATAGACTTTCAGAAGTAAGTGGAATTTATACCCAATATGAATATATTTACGCTGGAGGCCCAGTGCACGAATCTGTGCATGGTGGGGTCCCGGGCCTGGCCAGCGCTCGGGGCCGGCTGGGGGAGGGACCGCAGGAGGTTGGCCAGCTGGGACGAGGGACTGTGGGAGGTTGGCTGTGGGAGCTCCTGCATTAAACATCTGCCCCCTGGTGGTCAGTGTGCATCATAGTGACTGGTCAACAGGTCATCCTGGTTGTTGGGTCGTAATGGTCGCTTAGGCTTTTACTTATATAGATTTTAGATTGTAGAAAGCGAAAAATTAGTAATTGACTAAATATTAATGTTCTAAGGTTAATAGTCAGCAAATGCTACTGCATTCATTTCTAAAACAATCTTGTGTGATGTTTGTAGAAATTTAGTTCTGCATGTCTGTAGTGGGAGACAATCTCCACCTAAAATTCACATTTCAGGTTTCCTTTTTGATACAAAAGACAGTGAAATGGCCTTTTGATGGAGGAATAACCTTTTCTGTTTTTCAAACTATTACTGGGATACAATCGTATTTCTTATAAAATATCATACTACAAATTGTTCGAGTGATCGAACTCCCGGCCTCCTGGTCAGACTCCCGAGGGGACAATTTGCATATTAGGCTTTTATATACATAGATTAAGAGTGCCAGAGAACTTTTTGGTGCTAATCCCTCATGATTTGTTTTGTTAATCCCCAGGAGGGTTTGGGAAAGCCCAGTAGCACTGCTAAAACCCTGGCCCATTTGGTAGAGGCCATCAGAGAGGAGATGAAACGCCTACTTCTCTTCCTCCTCCTCTCCCCTCCTCCTCCTTCTCTCCCTGCCCTCCACCCCCCTCCCCAAATCTCCTCACTCATGGAGGTTGGGGCAGGCTTGAAGGCAGCTGTGGAGGGCGTGGCCCCTCTGATATTGCCTGTGGCCTAGAGACCTCCCTAGGCACTGCGTTGTCCAGAGCAGCCAGAGCAGCTGGGCCTGGAGAGGCCTCAGGATTGGAGCTTCTCCGACTGCAGAAAGGCTGTTGGGCTCCACTTCCTGTGTCCTGCCAGAGCCGGCTCAGCCTCGTTAAATGTCCTCCTCACCCGCAGCGATTCCCGGGTCTGAACCGGCAGACGCAGCTGAGGGTGTAAATAACCGCCCCCTCGGCCCTTTCCCACCGAGCTCAATTCGCTCGCGGGCGCTCGTACAGCCAGGCACCGCCTCCTCTTCGCCATCAGGGCTCCTCTGTGGGCTCCGTTGTGTTAGGTACCTGGTATCCCCCGCTTTCTAGAAGGTTCCACGGATGCTTGGGTAGAGAGGAGTGAGCGTCCCAGGTCCGCCTGGGTCCGGTGGGGACGCGTCGCTGTGCTGTGGACCACTTCTCCTCCCCGTCGTGGAGCGATTTCTGGTTGACAGGTCGGCCGTCTGGGCTGGCTTTCTGACCTCGCACTCCTGTTCTTCCCCGATGGTTGGGTGGATGCTGTAGTGCCACCGACATTTGTCTAGGACGGGTTTTCCTTCTTCTCCTTTCCCCTCCGTTTCCGTGTTTGTGCTTCCATTTGCTTCTTAGCGTCACTGGGGACGCGTGGACTCTCCATGTTCAGTGTGGTCACCATCAGTGCACACGCGTGTGAAGCTCACGTGGCCCCACGTTGGCCATGGGCGGCCCGCAGCCGGCCCCGGGGTGCGGACCCGGGTCCCCTCTTGCAGCGCCACCTGCTTCCGCTGACACCCCTTCCCGGCTCTGCGGCCACTTCCTTCTGCCAGGACCTCGGAGAGGGTATCAGAGACCCAGCTGTGGGCGGGGGCGGGTGGGGCCGCTGGGAGCCGCCCCCGAGGCCCCAGCGGCGGGTCAGGCAGGACCCAGACCCCGGTTCACAGAGCGCCCTGCCCTCCTGTCTGCCTGTTGGTCCCCCCTCCGCCAGGGGAGCCCGCCGCCCACAGCGCCTGACAGTTACTGCTTCGTTGTTTCTCTCTAAGGAATAAAACCCTATATTTTTGGCGATTTGAATATAGTAGCTCTGACCACATTCTACTGCAGTATGCAGTGCGTGTGACTTCTTCGGGTGGATGCCCGGAACAGGAGGAGGGGGAGCAGGAGGAGGGGGAGCAGGGGGAGAGGGGGTAGGGGGAGAGGGGCAGGAGGAGGGGGGAAGGGGGAGGGGAAGCAGGGGGAGTGGGGCAGGGGGAGGGGGAGGGGAAGGGGGTATGGGGGAGCAAGAGGAGGAGGACAGGGGGGGCAGGAAGAGGGGGAGCAGGGGGAGCGGGGCAGGGGGAGCAGGCCAGTAGGAGGGGAGCAGGAGGAGAGGAAGGAGCCGGGGCAGGAAGAGCGAACACTGCGGCCCAGCACCGCTCACAGGCCTTGGCCTCCCGCACCCCCTCTGCTGCTGCTGGACGTTCCGGACTTTGAAGTTCTCGGGAAGGTGGAGCGGAGAGCGGTCTGCTCTGCCTCGTCCCCAGCTGCCTCTGATCTGTCAGCTCGGCCGCCCTGCCCGGGTTTGTAAATCCTCACATTTATGCCGCAGCCCGAGGACTCAGCCTTTCCTGGGCGGTAACTGCTGGGGAAGCATTTTCCTCTTTTGCGTCTGGCTCGCTGCTATGATTCATGACAAAAAATGCATCTGGGGCTTCCACTGTGCGTTCTAAAATAGTCTCAGACTTGCTGTGGTTTACTAGGTTTTAAAGGATTCCTTCTGACTCTCTTTGTAACGGCCGCGTTTGCCTGAGCTCCCTTTCCTGAAACTAAGCTACTCACACGGACCTTCTTGCCCAGACGCCGAGAGCAGTGGTTAGGGACAACGAGGAGACAGAGTGGGCGTCCGCGGGGCGCCCTGCGTGGGCCCCACTCACCTCGCTGGGCCCTGAGACCCAGGGTCAGCAAATATTCGCGCTCGCCCGTGATGCTGCACTCCAAGGCGCTGCTCTGCCTCTGAGGACAGTACCCTCCACACCATCAGTGTGTGACCTCCGTCACGTGACCCCATCACGCTGCCTCCATCATGTCCCCTCCACCACGTGACCTGCACTATGGTACCTGTGGCTTTTAACCGAAGGTGCACATTCTTCAGTCCAACAACCAAGGCCGTTAATGATTGGGTCCCTGACTGCCCGGTCTTCTTTTACTTCCCACATGAACTTTTCTCTTTTTTCAATTCTCACTCCATTGACTGTTAGGGAGAGTCAAAGAGAGAGGGGAAGACAGAGAGAAACATCGATGTGAGAGAAACACAGCCATTGGCTGCCTCCTGCATGTCTCCCAACCAGGGCCCGGGCTGGCTCAGGAGGAGCCTGCAACCGAGATCCATGTCCTTGACAGGAATGAACCCGGGACCCTTTGGTCCACAGGCCGATGCTCTAGCCACTGAGCCCACCGACAAGGGCTGAACTTCTTTTCTTCCCCACTGCAGTTCTTACAGTCTCCCTGCATGCCTGTGTTTTCTCCTGGCTTGTCCTGGAACACCTTTCTCTCTCTCTTCGTTGTCTGTATGTTGAAATCTATTCAAAGATGTCCTCACTGTAACCTAATCAAAGGTGTCTTCACCCCAAAGTGCCAGCTGTGGGTCACTTTCCACTTAAATTGCATGCAACTTCCACTGAATCCACGCTCCTTCTCCTTCCATGTAATTCTGACATCATGCCTGTGCGAGCCAGGATGTGAGTCCGCACCTCACTCATACACAGGAAAGCCGCTCATGCCAAGGTTTTTAGAATGTCATCCTTTCACTAAAGATTTGGGGTCTTAGGAAGGGTCACATTATTGGAGACTAAGATCTCAATTACTTCCTGTCTCCATCCTTCCTCATACCTCTCTCCCTCCCTTCACTTACTGTATTCATTTCTGTATCTCCTCTTCTATCTCTCTATCTCTATCTCTCTCTACCTCTATTTCTATCTCTCTATCTCCGTCTCTCTCTACCTCTATCTCTACCTCTATTCTATCTCTGAATATCTCTCTCTTCACTCTGTCTCTACTACCTCTATTCTATCTCTGTCTCTGTATCTCTCCTTCTCCATCTCTATCTCTATCTCTACTATCTCTATTCTATCTCTGTCTATGTCTCCATCTCTATCTTTTTTCTCCCTTACCTTCTTACCTCCTGGTTTTGTAGCCTGACCTCACCTTTCACACAGGTTTTCTCCTCTATTCCAAGCAACGTCACAAATCTCTTCTTTCCTGTACAATGCTGTAACTGCCCAATGTGAGTCCTACTAAATTTTCTTTAGCTCACCACCTAGCAATGATTCCCTTCATGCCCAAGTGATCTAGGCCGTGCAGACTAATATGCATATAAGATATCAAACTCTTCTATGCATATTAGAGTTTGCATGTAAGAGTTTGATCTCTTGCTATGACGTGTGCTGACCACCAGGGGCGGTGTGGATCATGGCGGGCGACCGGTCAGTGGCGGTGGGGTGCTGAGGGAGCCAGGGAAGGAGGAGGCAGGGATCCTACGCGGCAGGGATGTCGAGCACCAGCCTCTAACATTAAATAAGGAGTTGCTGCCTACATCCCGGCATCAGTGACCATCACGCTGCTTCACTCACTTGGGGGAGGTTCCTATTGGATTGTAGTTCCCAGGCAAGAGCCTGGCCTCTCCTCATCCGCCCGCATCCCACTGCTCTGAACCTGGGTGAGAGCCTTTCTGGGCGCGAACATGGAGGCCCCGTTGCTCCGCGGCCCGGGGTCCGGGTCCAGGGAGGCTCTGAGACGCGGAGGCGGGCTGGTGGTGGGCGAGGCCGGCTCAGCTGCCACGAGGCTCAGGCCCCGCAGGGCGGGCTCGGCGGGAGCCTGTGAGGGCGGAAAACTGCGCTAATGGGTTCCAGGGGGTGAGGAGCCTCTTATCTTATTAACTTGGCAGCGCCGAGTTCCGCTTATGTAAAATGCAATTTCCTTTCTCAAGGAAAAAAAAAACCCAGCATCCGTTCTCACTCAGGACCAAAGGCAGCATTGCTCACCGCTTCGGCCAGGCCGGCCACCCGTGCCCTGCGAGGCTCCCTCCGCCAGCTGGTGCCCAGCGCCTGTCCTTGTTGGGGTGATGAGCGCCTGCCGCTCCCCAAGCCCGTTAGCCAGGGTGTAAGACACACCGCTGCTGAAGGGCCTGCACTTTACAGACTTAACAAGAGGCCTCGGGGAGAGGGGCCGATGGTTTGTAAGCCTCACGTGCCATCTAGTCTATCCGCCTCGTTCTGTTTGGTCCCAGCCGTCCAGCGTTGCGTGGTCACGGCCACGGCCACGGCCACAGCAGCCTGCGAAATGCCGAGCAGCTGAGAGCGCAGTCTTGGCTTCGGATGGACTGCTGACAGCGCCCCGTCATTCCCGTCCCTCCCTCTCCTCGGGGAGAGCTGGCTGAGAAGGAAACCTTTGCTCCCCTAAAGGGGAGACCAGCACCCCCCCTCCCCCCACGGACTTGCTTTGCCATGGAAACTGTGTCCTGCTGTGGGCAGATTGTGTGTTTCCTTTTCAGCGCACCTGTCTTGTAATTTCCCGAATTATTCAGAAAACCCTCCGTGCGCGGAGGCCGTGGTCTTGGGGCTCCGTCTCGCAGCAGCGTGTCCGCGGGGAGGCAGTGGGGCGGGATGACGCCTGCCATCTGGCCTGCAGATGCTGCAGCCCGGGCTGGCTCTCCCCCCGCGGTCCTGGGACACAGGCTGACCTCACCCTTGTACCCATGTCCCCGGCCGTCGGCCTCCATGGCCTGTCAGAGCCTAGGAATCCGGCTCCAGCTCTAGAGCTGTAGACACGGACACCGCGGGGCTCCCCGGGAGGCGGGGTGTCTTCAGGGCTCCCTGCGGCCTCACCAGGCCTCACCCCCTTTCCCAGGCCGGGCAGGCTCGGAACCTGTGTCCTCTGTGAAGTCCCCTGTGAATCCGTCATGCCTGGAGCCCTGTCAGTCCGCCACGTCAGGCACAGGCCGGCCTGAATGCCCCGTGTGTGTGTGCTCTGCCCAGTCAGAGGGTAAGGTGTTTGTCAGCGAGATCCTTTTTCTTCTTCAGATTAAATGGAATGGGCTGACGTCAGTCTGCGTGAACATAGAGGGAGGTACCTGTGTGGGTTACTGATTCACAGGACCTGCCTGTAGGACCAGGTGCCCACCACACCGTCAGAGCCCTGTGCCCTCCTATGAGGACCCCCCCCCCCACCCCGGCCAACCACCGCACTGCCGTCTGTGCTCACGATGTCAGGCTCGCACCCCACACAGGAGAGCGTAGGTTCCGCGCGTTTTCCGTGGGCGTGTTTCCCTCCGCATACGGTCTCGAGGTGCGCCCGGGCCACATCCTCCTCCCCGGCCTGCCCACAAGGCGCTCCGGCCTGTCCAGAGCGGGAAGCTGATGTCACGGCAGGCCTAACTCAGGAAACAAGAGAGATCCCCAGTAAACAACCTAACCCCGCATCTTAAAAGACCCGAGAAAGAGGAGCAAAACCAACCCAGCAGAGGACAGGAAAAGTAACAATTAGAGCGGAATTAAAACACCTTTAAAAAAAAATAGATTTTTATTGGTTTCAGAGAGGAAGGGAGAGGGGGAGACGGAAACATCAACGCCGAGAGAGAATCACGTATCGTCTGCTCCTGCACCCCCTCCCCTCGCCAGGGACCAAGCCTGCAACCCGGGCTGTGGCCTGCCTGGGAGTGGACGCCCCCGCTGAGCCGCGCTGGCCCGGCTGCGAACCGGCTCCTTCCCTGTGGACTGTGAGAGCAGGGCAGGGCTCCGTGGCAGGTGCCAGGAGGAGGGACTGGCAGGGCCGCGGAGGAGGCCCTGCTCCAGTGCCGGACGTGGGGGGGAGCGGGAGAAGGCTCTCAGCGGGAACGGCAGCCTCGCTTTGGCAGAGCCAGGCCCCGCGGTGCCGGTCTCCTGTGGCTTAGGGCGACATCGCTGCTGGGCGGCCCCTGTGCCCCCCAGCGGGCCCCTCCTCCCGGGCGCCTTCGGGAAGCCCGCCCAGCGCAGAGCGCCTCGGGCCTCGGCGGGGCCTCTGGGACGTGCACGGAGGGGTCCGAGGGGGCGCGGGGGGGCGGGAAGGGAGGATGCCCGGGAGCTCAGGAAGCCCGCGCCGGACGGGTGGCGTGCTGGTGGGCCGGGCTGGAAGCCAGGCGCGGGGCCTGGCCTGTGTCCCCGCGGGGAGAGCGATGTGAGGAGCGGCCGATGGGAAAGAGGTTTAAGGATGTGGCTCCTGCTTAGCAGACACAGACAGTGTCTCAGAGGGGGCGGGAGGCGAGGAGGGGCAGGTCAGGTTTGTAAGGTGGGAGCCACCGTCAAAGCAGCGATCAGACCGTCGAACCTCAGAGGGAAGGCGGGGGAGGGTGGGAGGAAGGGGGAGAGACCAACCCAAGGACTGTGTGCACGCATGTGGGCCTAACCAGTGGTCACAGACCACGGGGGGTGGGGGCATGCGTGCGGAGGGGTTTGGGATGGGAATGGGGGATGAGGGTAATTATGTGATACCTTAACCAATAAAGACATTTAAAAAAAGAGACACACACGTGAGGTGTGCCCGGATCGCGCTGGGCAGGGTGCGCTGGGGGCAGCCGCGCTGGGGCTGGAGCCGTCTAAGAGACAGGGTAGTGGCTGCGCTGAGAGGTTGCAGGTGCAGCGGAGCCAATCCGCCATGTCTGTGGTGTGGGACGCAGAGGGAAAGGGAGTGATTAAGGTGAAGTCGCCGGAACGTTCCGCCGGCCATGAGGGTGCACATTCTGAGGGTGTCTGGTCTGGAGCATGGGGAGCTGGAATGGGTAGCACCGATCTAAACCGTTATCCTGTCATGGGGACTCATGAATACTATCGGTATTTGAGGGCACACCTCATCTGGTTTCTAGTGTGTGCTCTCAATGACGAAGCGCATGCACAGTGCGTTTTTATCATGAAACAAGGCAAGTGCGTGGTGCTGAGGGGGCATTCAGAAATATGTTCTTGCCGGTTTGGGCTTACAGTATTCCTTCTAATTATGGGGTCATTTGTTTTTCCTAGTTCATAGCCTATTTGCGAATTTTACGGCATAAGCCAGTGGTCGGCAAACTGCGGCTCTCGAGCCACATGCGGCTCCTTGGCCCCCTGCGTGTGGCTCCTCCACAAAATGCCACGTGCGGGCGCGCACAGACAGCGCGATGGAAACTTTGTGGCCCGTGCGCAAAGTCTGTTTTCGGCTCTCACAAGAAATGTCCATCGTTGTGCTGCTACTGTTTGCCTCTGTGGACGAATGGGTTTGCCGACCACTGGCATAAGCTAACTCCAAGAACGACGTGCTGAAATTCCACGGTCTTCCTCAGGATAGGATACTAAATTCATGTCACACACCACATTTGATATCTTGCAAGTTATATGTGAGCATGTGTATTGGAAGAAACCGTACAGCTTATCAAATCTAAGATGTGTTTAAAAACCGAAAGCTTAAAAACTGGAAAAGTCACATTAAAATAGATCTTAATGGAAAATATATGTAATTAATGGTATATAATGTACACAAATATAGAAAATTTATAAATATAGCGAGCTAGTTGACTGCCATATGGGAGATCTTATAATCTGCTTACATCATAAATTTTTAAACATTTATCCCAAATATAAGAAAAAAGGAATTTAGGGGAGTTTTAAATATTTAGACAAGTTAGTTGAAAAATAAGATTGCTTTGTCCTAGAAAGATTTTACTATTTTAAAGAAATCTTTGGTTTAAAAATTATTTTCAATCCCAACAGCAAAACAATTTTAATGTAATCTTGTTTATGCCATGTTTTCAGTATTTATATAGCTTAGGGGAAAATTTAGCTGCTAATTACATTAAATTTATATTATCTCTTAGCATAAGACATAGAGATTTCAGAAGAGTTTGGTAGTATCTATAAAATGACCATCCACAAAACATTTCACTCTTTTTCTTAGTGTCATGAAGCTTAACTTTGGCTTTTGGTACTTGACATAAACTTCATTATGAAATGAAGCCAATAAAATATATTGCACAACTAGGATTCTTCAAGTTTACTAGTAGAAGAGGTGGCTTCACTAGTAAATCACAATCTTTGGGATGCCATTAACTGGCCAGCTGACTGTATTTGCACCTCAGGAACCCAGAAAAAATTTAACTGCTTTTCACGCTTGCTCTGCGACCCTGGCAAATTTAAAGAACTTAGGGAAAAGTTGAGAGAGTGTATTAATTTTAAAGGTTGCTTTAACCACAGGGCCCATGTGACTGTGTAAACCTGCTTTATTTATTGGGCGAGAGAAGATCTTCAACCAGAGCCTCAAATAAATCATCATAATCGAATGGGCATTCCCTTTGTATCAATGACCTAGTTGTTGGCTGAAGTGATAGAAAGAATCCGCCTTTTGCCGTCACGTGATCAACAGGCTTTGAAAACCCACTTTACTACTCTGGGGGAAACTAGTGGTCTCTGTGAGCCCCAGTTGGTAAAATGGGGAAACTGGAACATGGTCTGACCTCAGGGGGTCACGGGCACATTTGTGCATTAGGCCTTCCTTCCCTTGGCTTCCAGCACTGGTTTTCCTCTGGCACCGAGGACCGAGGCCTTTGCTCTAGTCGGAGCCTGCAGTCTTCGTCTTGGCTCCTGACTCTGGAGTCTGCAGTCTTCGTCCTGGC
>CM072928.1:1367500-1692500 GCA_036971965.1 Nyctalus aviator | reverse complement strand
CCATCGTAGGCTGAGGACCATCTGTATTGTATTTGCATGTTTTACTAAGAAATAGAGCTCACTCTCCCTGAGTTTTAGGACTTTTCGACATCTTAGTATAACTGCCAAAGCACTGATTTCCTTTTCCTCTTAAGAAATTCTGCGGAACGTTCCACTCGGGGCACTCCAAATGCCGTATGGCTTTCCTTGAAATCCACCCTGCTAGTGACACGGAGAGAAATGGAATTTTATAAACGTGTCTTGAATATTAGGGAAGAAAAGTACTTTTTAAATAGTAAGACACTTAGGTATTAACTATAGTATTACAATAGGAAATACTAGCTTAGTGTGAGTTATCATCTCAGAGGAATTTGCCAGTCTCTTTCCATCACACAGAATACTGCAATTGTGAAGAACCCCGTACTTCACAGCTGTTAGATGATATACCCTCATGCATACTCGATTTCACGTTGGCTTTTCCTTTATTAATGTTTTAAATTCCTTAGTGCTTAAGAGCAACAGACTGAATGATTGTGAAACTAACTTATTTAAAATTGTTTAATCCCAAATAATATATATATATATATATATATATGCCTAAGCACCCATTCAACTGTTTGACAGTTATCTATGATATGCACTGACCACCAGGGGGCAGATGCTCAATGCACAGGCGTGGAAACATGGAACAGACTGATGAGTCTCAGAGGGAAGGGGACAGGGGGGAGGGTGGGAAGAGATTAACTAAAGATCTTATATGCATATTCAAGGCCGGTGCACGGATTTGTGCACCCGTGGGGTCCCTCGGCCCGGCCCGCAGGGAATGGGCCAAAACTGACAGTCCCACATCCCCTGGGGGTCCCAGGCTGCCAGAGGGTGCAGGCCAGGGCAGGGGATCTCATGGATTTGTGCACCGGTGAGTTTGAAATATAATCAAGTTCCCATTTAAGAAGCAATCACCCAGCCGAGACCGGTTTGGCTCAATGGATAGAGCGTCAGCTTGGGAACTGAAAGGTCCCGGGTTCGATTCCGGTCGAGGGCATGTACCTTGGTTGCGGGCATATCCCCAGTAGGGGGTGTGCAAGAGGCAGCTGATCGATGACTCTCTCTCATCGATGTTTCTAACTCTCTATCTCTCTCCCTTCCTCTCTGTACAAAATCAATAAAATATATTTAAAAAAAAAAAAAAAAAAAAAAAAAAAAAAAAAGAAGCAATCACCCAGTTTCCGAGCCTTTAGGACACTGAATAGTGGAGTTTGTAGTTCATCGCACGTTGGCTGGCACCAAGCAGCGTGAAGCTGTGGGCTGGGAGAGGGTTATGGCTGCACCTTTCACATTCCGGTGGGCTCTGGGCAAGCTTCACTCGCTGGAGACAGGACTAGGAGTCCGAGCCTGGGGCCCTATGGGATGAAAACCCTGCTCTGCTGTTGTGAGTTGAGGCAGACCATGTGGCCTGTGTGCATTCCGGGGTACGAGCAGGGTGGTGTGCACGCAGAGAGCAGTGTGGTGTGTGCTTAGGATTCTCAGCCCCCCCGGAGAAGCCACTGGAGCACGTAGGAGGCAGGAAACAGCGGCTCTAATCTACCTTCTGTCTAGCCATCCAGATGCTGTGCAGGCCTCACCCCAGTGGTCGAATCTACAATCCAGAGAGAGTTCCAGGGGGAGACAGACCTGCTTTAAGGTTCTCTTTCATACAGCCCACCTGGACATCTGATTTTCTAATCTGGTTCAATCAGGAAAAGTTTGGCTACGCTCACAGTCAGTCCCATCGGCCTTCGTGCTGGATATCCAGCTAAGTTCCACCCAATAACTCAGTCTCTGCTGTCCCATTAGCACCATGAGAACTGCAGATTCACCCAGTTACCTTTCATTAAATAAGTGTTCAAATGGATCAGGTTTAAACTTTCCTATTAGATCACTCTTATTATAAAACAAAATGAGCAATCACATTTGTTCTGTGGTTTGTTTTTATTTCTAACTAGCAGCCCGGTGCATGAAATTTGTGCATGGGTAGGGTCCCTAGGCCTGGCCAGCGATCAGGGCCGATTGGGGCCTTCCAGCTGCCGGCCGGGGCCTTGCTTCATTCTGCACCGCCCTCTGGTGGTCAGTGCATAGCGAGCAATCGAACTCCTGGTCTCCCTGCTGAACTCCCGCGGGGACAATTTGCATATTAGGCTTTGATATATAGAGATGGTTATTGCCAGTCAAATTGATTGCGACTGAACTGATGGTTACTAAACAGGAAAAAAAATCAAAGTTGAAGCTGGTTCTTGGAGGAAGTTTTTATTTTCAAAACACTTAATAGAAGATTAAATTGAAAAAGTTAAGGGTTTTTGTGAAGATCACTTTAGACTTCAGAAAGATGAAAGGAAATGAAGACTTGAATAGGATGTAATGTGAAAAGCAGGCGGTTGATGGTCTGCTTTAAATCGCATTTCTCAATGTTGAGTTTGATTGAATCTTTCCCTTATGGCGTTTCCAGCATCACTCTTTAGTCCATGAGAAATAGGGGAAACACAGCACTCTGCTTGCTACTAGGGCAGATGCTGCCATGAGCCTCCCTCTGGAGCCGCCCGTGTGCTTCCCTCTGTCTCTGGCATGAGATGTGGTCAAGCAGAGCCACTTGCTAAATCCTTAGGGCATCCGACATGGGTCTGAAGACCGTACTTAGTATGACAGAGGCGAACTCCAGCACGGGCGTTGGACACCTCAACCCACACAGTTTTCTACATTCTAAGCTAGCAGGCATGGGCGATTCTCGTCGCTTTTCACACTAGACGTTATACCATCCAACTATTTTTGAATCCTAAAATGTCAAGGCAGTATAATCCGGAATTCTGCATCTAAATTTGAAAACTGGAATTTAAATTTGGTTTTGCTGAGTTTCCAAGTGGCTGTGGAGTGGGATCTGGAAAAACTCACTTTTAATTCGTGCCAGCGCTGCCAGACGCAGCCACTCACCGGGGCGGCTGGTTCCTCCCGCCGCGGTGCCAGCCCGGCCTCTGCGCCCAGTCGGCACCCCGCCCCTCGAAGGCCCCTGCTGTGCGGGCACCGGGAGGGTCAGAAACAAGAGCACCGCTGTCTGGTCCCTGGGCAGGAGGAGAAACGACACCGAGAGGAAAATAGGAAGCCACAGGCGAGGGTCCCTGCCAGTTGGCAGAGGGAGGGAGCCCCCTGCCAGCGGCCGGCCAGGCCAGGCGCGGCGGCGTGAAGCAGCTGGGAAGGGAATTTTTGGAAGAATCCACTTTGGGTTTTAGTTTTTCACCTAAAACAACACACCTAAAAAGTATTAAATGAAAGGAAAACAAACAGGGAAATTGCAGAACTTGAATTACAGAACTCTGTTGACTTCTCTTACATAAACTTCTCCAGCCCAAGCCAACCTCCTCTCTTCAGTGTGCTCACCACAGCCTGGGCTGCTGCTCGCTCCTCACCGGACAGGCGGACCTGCGTGTCTGCTGCTGCACTGGTGCTCTCACTGGTCTGGACGCTTGTTGTTGTTGTTCTTGTTCTTCTTCTTCGAGCCAACTTCCTGTAACAGTATTGAAAGACCGCCCTCTTTTAAATTTATTTTCGTATTTTTATTTTCTTCCTTCAGAGAGGAAGGGAGAGGGAGAGAGAGTTAGAAACATCAATGATGAGAGAGAATCATGGATTGGCTGCCTCCTTCAGGCCTCCCTCTGGGGATCAAGCCCACAGCCCAGGCAGGTACCTCGATCGGGAATCGATCCGTGACCTCCTGGTTCGTAGGTTGACACTCAACCACTGAGCCACACTGGCCGGGCGTCTGTGAGCTTCTGAGGGGCGGGGTTGCTTTCGTTACCTCACCTGCGTATTCCCAGTGCGTGGAAAAGTGACGGCTAGACCATAAAAAGTTGTTAAATCAATAAACTATATTATGAAAAAGCACGCAGTATTGTTTTTAAATCCTCACCCAAGGATATGTTTTTATTGATTCTTTTAGAGAGAGGGGGAGAGAGAGAAACATTGATCGGTTGTCTCCCAAATGTGCCCTGACCAGGGATCAACCCCGAGACCCTTGGGTGCACTTGGACATTGAAGGTCCAACCACTCAGCCAGGACATACCTTACATTGTCTTGATGTTTGCCTCCAATTACTTTATAACTTGAAACAATTTTCGATAAAAATGTATTGGAAGACAAAAATATTCAAGGAAGCCAGCCTCCAACCCCCGTGGGGTCTGGAACCCGCGGCCTTGGCTGCAGGGCTGGGATGGCGCGCCCGTGTGTGTCCCCTCACGCACTCCCCTGCAGCCGGACGGCCCTGGCGTCCGGAACGCACTCCGGCACCTCAGGTCGCTGCGGGACAGGCCGGCAGGTGACCCGTCTCCCCTGGACTTCGGCCTTCGGAGTCCCGTGTTTCTTTCACGTGTAGCTCAGTGAAGTCTGTTTTTACACACATGGATTTTTTTTCTTGCAATGATTGAAGGCTGTTTTTGTTTGGGATTCTAAAAAATCCTCAAGTTTATGTTCCTGAGAATTAGTTCTAGTGAATTAAAATAAATAGTATTAGGCAAAGACCTCTCAGAACACAGAGGGAGATTGCCTGGCTGACGAACAATAATTCAAAGGGGCTCCGCACTTATATCGTTCACGACAAAATGGAATTGGGTTTATAAAGTTTCAGCGTGCACGCAGATTTTCCACAGTGAACTGCATATATGTGCAGGCTTATTATTATTATTTTTTTTGTCCTACAAGCAAGCTTCATTATCTGTTGCAACTTCTGTATATTTTGATTGTTTTTGGCAAGGAAGCTGGACTCCAGACGTCTCATTTCATGATCCAAAGTATGCTCTTGCGCTGGACAAGTACTCGGTAAAATTTGCCCTATAAATAAATATTGACTAAATGGATTAAATCCTGCCTCCATTCCTTCTGCCAGGTTGACTAATTTATTTGGATTACTTTCAGCAGCAATTCAGGGCAAGTTTATTTGTGGTATCCTAGAATATGTTATGCTGCCTAAAAGTTAAGGCTGATATTTTATCTTTTTCTATATGTTAAGTAGAGAAATGGAGGCACATTTTTCCTTTACTGAAGTTTTACACTCCACAGGTCAGCAGATGTTCGGAATTTTTCTCCTCTGATCTCAACACCTGCTAACCACTGGGTTCAGCACACAAATTAGTGTCCCACACCTATTTGGGACCGAGCTGATAACATAAACGCTTTGAAAACTTCAAACCTTCCCACAGATGTTTTAAGAAAATAACAAAAGTTTCTTTTCCTTTATAGATATTTTCTTTATAGAAATCATGCTTTAGGACATTAACATATAAATTACGTAGTAATGATAAAATTCAGACTTTAAGTAAAACTCAAAGGAGTAATATTGAACTATATATATAATAAGCTATATATATAAAAGGCTAAATGACTGACCGTAAGACTGGCCTGTAAATATGACACACACTGACCACTAGGGGGCAGATGCTCAACACAAGAGCTGCTGAGCTGCAGTTGTCAGCGGTGGTTCTCAGGTGTGCATCCTGGAGCCAGAGAGGAGGGAGCCCGATTCCTAGAGGGGTCACATGATTCCGCCTGTGGCTGTGGGTTATGTTGTTGCTGGGGCTGCTGTCGGTCCTGAATCTGGTTCACTGCACACTTGTTTGCGTTCCACACTCTGGACGACAGCAACTTTGCAGCCTCTTGTACTCTGGACGCCTCGGGGGCTGTCGGAGAGCCCGTTTCGGTCCGATCCCCACAGGCCAGGCTGAGGGACCCCACCTGCCGGGGGACCCCACTCACTCTGCAGGCGCTGCCCCAGGTGTAGCCAGCAGGGGAGTGACCGCGGGAGGTTGGCTCCAGGGCATGTCTGGCCCGTCTCGCCCAGTTCCCCCACACCAGCCACCTTCTAACTAATTTCCTTTCAATGTGCACGAATCTGTGCACCGGGGCACTGGTTATTAATAACTTAAAGCTTTTGAAATTCCTGTAAGACTTTCCATGCTCACATTTCCTCTACAGAAAACAGTATTTTAATTTGGTTTCTATTTGTTTCCTTATTAAGGAAACTTACTTCTCAGAAGCAGCAGAATCTTCAGGTTTAAATCTTAGATTCCATTGTGTGTGTGTGTGTGTGTGTGTGTGTGTGTTGTACTCAGCCATAGAATAATGAGCTATCTCTCGTTTAGTTCTCTATCTTGCTAAATAAACTAGCAGATATGCCTTCTGGATGTAGGCAAGGTGTCTGAGAGAAGGAGTGATTGCTTTGGCTGTTGGTCTTCCCTGCCTGCTCCGCTCTCCCCTCCCCCTTCCCCCCTGCTTCTGTGTTTGCTTTCTTGTCTGTTGTTCTCCCTACAAGCACAAAAATCTCCCGGCGAATAGCTTTGCTGTGCATCTAGAAGGTTATCCACACAATTTGCCAGTTGTCCTTTCTCTTTGTGAATATTCCTGTGGCATTTTTTCTGGTGTTGAGATTCGAAATGCATTGAGGCTTAAAACTGCAATGATAAGATGGCTCCTCTACAGTCATTAATGTGTATTACAGAAGTAAGCTGAACATGAAGACAGATGAAGAGAAGGATTTCAATAATGAAATAAAGACTTTTGTCTTCTTTTAAGGAGTCTGTTACCTGCTCTGAAAGGGATTTGGTAAGGAATACCAGGGGGGAAAAAGGGTGAGGTCTGTTTTCATTTCTGTTCTCCAGTGAAATCACCCTTATGATAGACAAAATAGACATTAATAAAAACTGTAGTCAGCACAGAATTGGGGATTAATGGCTCAGGTCTCCAAATCCACCCAGGTGGGCACATTCAGAGGTTACGGTGGGAGGCTAGTGCCCGCCTGCCTCTGGGCGTGAGCTCCAGGGGGCAGTGCCACCCCTCAGGCCGCTGTGAACACTTCATTGTATTGTAGAGTGTTTGGTGGCAGAATGAAGGGGATAAGAAGGAAAACCATTGAGAACTATGGAACGTTTAGTTCATTGAGAGAGAAATTCCAGTTTGGTCAGCTTTGCAGACAGTTGGATCTCATGTTGTTTGTAGGCTCTGCTTGTGCTGTGTGTGAGCTGTCTTCTCACTCAGAGTTCACAGGTGTTTTCAACGTTAATTGTTATTCTGTTTATCCTTTGGGTGATGGAAATTTAATTCGGCTCTGATAGCCATGACAAGCTTCATGCTGTTCAGCTGGCGCAGTGCCAGAGAGGAGGGAACCCCCAAACAGGGATCTGAGTGGCCTTCCTGCAGGCGGTGGGCGGGCTCTCCGGAGCGCAGGTCTGTGGGTGTCGAAGCCCACAGCTCGCCCTGCCCCCCCCTCCACCCAGCGCCTGGGCCGGCCCCCCAGACCCGAGGCGGAAACACCCACTCCTCTTCCTGGGGCTGCGCGTGTCTGAGCCCGGGGCAGACAGGAAGGAGAAGCGATGACCGTGGGGCGATGGCACTCTCTCAGGAGGGTCCGAAGGAAGAACTGAACCTGCTCACCTCGGTGCCTCTCCCTCGGGGGGAGGATAGCAAGGCAGGGGGTTCCAGAGGGTTCTCTGCACCGAGGCCGGTGTGGGCTGGGCGCTGGGAGAGGCCGGGTCAGTGGTCGGTCCAGCGGGCCCCGGGGCTGCTCTGCGGCTGCCTCCTGGTCCCTAAAGCCTCGTCTGCCCTTCTCCAGGCCCCGCTGGCCGTGTCTGCTCCCCGCCCACCAGGCTGCACAGCCAGGGAGGAGCTCAGGGGGTGAGCTCGGACCCCCAACCCCAGGAGGGCCCCGGCCAGCGGGGCAGGGAGGCCGCAGGGCTGTGCAGCTTCTGGAAATGGTTCTCGGGCCTGAGCTCTGGGCCTGACACATGCTTTTCCTTCCTGGGCTCAGAGGTCCAGACGCCAGGGACATGCCAGGGACACACCAGGGACACGCCAGGCACATGCCAGGGACACGCCAGGGACACGCCAGGCACACACC
This sequence comes from Nyctalus aviator, assembly GCA_036971965.1. Lineage (NCBI taxonomy): Eukaryota > Metazoa > Chordata > Mammalia > Chiroptera > Vespertilionidae > Nyctalus > Nyctalus aviator. The sequence goes on along the minus strand of CM072928.1, from coordinate 1,684,612 downwards.
AGGGACACACCAGGCACACACCAGGCACACACCAGGCACACGCCAGGGACACGCCAGGGACACACCTGCGAGAGCCGCCAAGGGACCCGCTCTCCATTCGCTCAGAGCGGGCGCCTCGGTGTCTGCCTGCGGGCAGTTGAAGGAAAGAGGGGAGAGGCTCCCACAGGCACCAGCGGGCTCGCCCTCCTCCTCCTCCTCTCTCCCGCCCGCTCACCCATCTTCTCACCGCACAGCGGGAGCTCGTCCCGAGGCTGGCTGGGTGCTGGGTGCTGGGTGCTGGGTGCAGCCACGGTGTGAGGGAGGCCGTGCTGGGAGGAGAGGGTGGGCCTGCCCGGCCGCACAGAGGGACACGTGAGCGTCTGGTCTGCAGGAAGGGCCCCCTCTTGGTCCGGGGGCTCCCGCCCGGCCTCCGGGCTGGGGCGGCGCTGCACGTGCTTCCCAAGCCCTCGGCGGCCCGTCCAGTTTGCAGGGGCCGCGCCTCTCCCGCAGGCAGCTCCAGGACGGCGTGGCCGGGAACCCACCACAATAAACACCGACGCGCTCGTTACTCCGACGTCCTTCCCGAGACCTTCCGGGAGCCGGGGTGCGAGGGCCGAGCCCCCTGCGCAGATTCCCCCAGGGACTCACAGAGGGACGTGGCCCGGGCCGGCCGAGCGGCCACACAGCGGCCGGACACCGGCCTCTCGTCATATGTGATGATGAGATGGTAGATGCGGCCTGCCAGCTAGCGATTACGAGTTGCATTCTTGTAACTGAGTTTAACAGCACAGGATCCCTCCGAGCAGACAGATCTCCGGGGGTGTCTGAGGTGCACAGGACAGCTGAGCTCCTACCAGCGAAATGGGGTCCGAGCCCTCTGTGGCCGTGACCTCACTACAGGACGCTTGGTCCGGGTGAGAGAATCCTCAGCTTGGGAGATGGCAGTTTTAGAAGTTACGCCACCACAGAGATTAATGATGGCAATACTGTCAGATAAGTACCAGCCCGCCTCAATTTCGGGAGAGTTAAAAACACATAAATAGGGGGAAAAAAGTACAAGCGTTACAATATTGAGGTTTTAGGATTTTTTTTCAGGTTTAATAAGACGTATTTATTTGCCCACGTCCTTTAAGACTGATCGTTTGTTAAGGTCTAGGCCGTAGCTCAGGCGAACGTCAGCTTGGGTTGTTCCTGTGGTTTGTACGGAGGACGGGGACGGCAGTACTGGGTCTCTCAGCAGGCCGTGTCCAGTTCTGTTATCGTGTTGTCCTTCAAAGCATAGTCACGTCAGGGCACCTGCCTGCAAACTGCTTTCTGTGTCCTGTCCTTTCATTTAAATAAACATCCGTGTGGGAAACAGGCGGCCAGTCCCACGGTGCTCCCTGCAGAGCTCCCAGCAGGCACTGAGGCCTCGTTCTCCCTGCCGAGCTCCCTGTGGAGCTCCCAGCAGGCACTGAGGCCTCGTGCTCCCTGCTGAGTTCCCAGCAGGCACTGAGGCTCCCTGCGGAGCTCCCAGCAGGCACTGAGGCCCCGCGCTCCCTGCCGTGCTCCCTGCCGTGCTCCCTGCGGAGCTCCCAGCAGGCACTGAGGCCCCGCGATGGTGCTCCCTGCCCGGCTCCCCGTCCACCTGCCATTCCCGGAGGCTCGGCCTCTGACTGCACAGACCCTGTGCGGGGAGGGGGGCGGCCTCACAGCACATGTGGCTTTTCGTCTCCCTGCCATTACGGCTGCCAGCTCACTCCCCTCATCTCGTTTAATTATGAATCCTCCGCGGAAACGGACCGGCGAGGACTCGAGGGTCACCCGGTTCTCACACGGCCGTTAGGGAGACCGCAGCGCCCTCTCTGCCCTGGGCTGGGGTCGTGCTCTCCTGGCCTCTCGGGGAGAAGCTGGCTCGCTATCAGTCAGCACGACTATGTCTGTGTGTGCCTGTGAGTGTGCATGCGTGTGCGCGCGTGTGTGTGTGTGTGTGTGTGAGTGTGCGTGTGCTCTTTTTAAAATTATTTTTAATCTTTTCTGTTGCAAGTATCACATGGGTCCTTCATTCCCCCCATTGACCTCTCCCAGCCCACCCCGTCCCCCCAGGCCCTTCCTACCCCATTGTCCGTGTCCCGGTGATGCATACGTGCACACAAGCTCACTGGCCGGTCTCTCCCCACCCTCCCTGCCCTCCCTCGGAGGCTCTGCAGTCTGCCCGTGCTGCCCTGTCTCCGGGCCCATTTGTGACCCTCAGCTTCTTTGGCTCATTGGATCCCACAAGTGAGGGAGATCGTGGGGTGCTGTCTTTCCCTGCCTGGCTGGTGTCACTCAGCACAGTCTCTCTATTCCAACCGACTCAGGAGGAGCTGCGGAGCAGGCCACCCGCCCCCAGGAGTCTGTCCCTCTCAAGGACCCTTCCTGGGCGCTGTTATTGCACGTCATTGTGCTTATTGCTTATCGTTCACAGTCTGTATTTCCACACGTCTGATGGTTTCATCGATGGGTTGAAATGTACATCACAGCGAGACGGACAGTTGAGACGGAACAATGTGCTTTCGCTGTTTGCACGTGCGCTCTAGCACTCACTCCCAGGGACAGCACGTGAGCGCGGGTCCCGGGCTGTGGGCGGGGAGCCCCTGAGCCCCCGTGTCTCCGTCAGCCCCGTGTTTGGGGCGGGATGTGTCTTTCTCAGCGTGCAGCGCGGCGAACAGCCATGCAGTTACTTACTTAGTGGAGTGGGTTCAGGGATGCGGGTGCTCGCCTGTTTCACGTGGCTCGTGCTCTGTTGAAATGCTCGTCCTGGAACGATGTAGCTTCAGAGCGGGTTTCCGTCTAAAAGCAGTGCTGCTCACGCGAGGGACACATTTCTGCTGCTTTTTTTCAAGACGGCGCGGCCAGAGCGCAGGAGAGCGGGCGATTCTCTCCGCGGGCCGCGGCCCCGCAGCGGACAGAGCGGGGCGGGCGTCGCCGGGGCTGTGGCACCTGCTGGGGCTCCGGGAGGGGCAGGCGGGCTCTGCTGACCCCAGGGACCCGCGAGGCGCCCTCGGAGGCCGTGTCCGCGGGCAGCGTCTGCGATGAGAGACGCAGGGGCCGCTCCGGAGGGCGGAGAGGAGGCCCAGGCCCCGCCGAGCCCGGAGGATGGGCAGCTGGGCCACCGCCTTCCTCCGGCCGAGTCCCTGCCACCGGTGTTCTGTGTTGGTGTTTGAGTGTACTCACTGCCAAAGGATCATTTCTCTCACAAACCAACTTCAAATGCATTTTTAAGTTTTTGGTTTTATTTTTGTAAAGTGCGAAGTTGGTGCTGGTGCAATTAAGTTTAGTGAACCACAATTTCCATTCATTCATTCATTCATTCACTCGTTCACTCACACCCATTCACGGAACAACTGTTTGTTGGGTGTTAGCTCTGCGAAGTGTGGTGTCAGTCTTTGGAGATAACATCGTGGAGGAGACAAGGAGATAGACAACAGCAAGCACCCTGATCAGAAAGCACACTAACACTGACATGACCATGTTGCGAGGGGCACGCCTGTCACAGTGAGCACCTGCTGACTGCCTTGCTCACAGTGAAACTGATGGGTGGGCAGGTGGATACATGGTTCTCCAAAGAGTCTGCGGCCCAAACCGGGGTGGCTCGGTGGATAGAGCGTCGGCCTGAAGGGTCCCAGGTTCGATTCTGGTAAAGGGCATGGACCTGGGTTGCGGGCACATCCCCAGCTGATCGATGATTCTGTCTCTCTATCCCTCTCCCTTCGTCTCTAAAAAAATCAATAATAAAAAAAAAATCTCTGCAAAGCACATCCGCCGGGCACAGGAAATTCGGTGAGGCTGTCAGAGTTGTGGGGGCGGGGCAGCTGGGCAAACCCTCCCAGCGACAGGGGACCCAGACCGGGAAGGAAAGGCCCCACCAGGACAGGGGTCAGGGGTCAGGGGGCGGAGTCTCGGAGGGCCCTGCTGCGGAAGGAGTTTGCATTCAGCTGGTGGGAAGCTCCTGAAGGAAGTTAGCGGGGATGATATGATCTGCCTTAGGCTTAAAATGCTGTAGTTTGCTCTTAAAACACAAGGTTAGGGATGTGATGCATGGGTTTATTTTGTAGTAGATGAATAATGCAAGTGCTGCTACTGTGCACTTGTGTATGTGTCTTCCAAATCCGCCTTACCTTTTTACCTAAACGTGGGGAAGCATTCGGCAGGCAGAAGGTAATAGGCTCCATATTGCTTTGGTCACGGCTTTTTGTAATTAATTTCGACGCGAAGATTATGACTGCAGCCAGAGCCGGTTTGGCTCAGTGGATAGAGCATCGGCCTGCGGACTGAAGGGTCTCGGGTTCGATTCCAGCCAAGGGCAAGTACCTTGGTTCTGGGCACATCCCCAGTAGGGGGTGTGCAAGAGGCAGCTGGTCGATGTTTCTCTCTCTTCGATGTTTCTGACTCTCTATCCCTCTCCCTTCCTCTCTGTGTAAAAATCGATAAAGTATATTAAAAACACACAAGCCTTTGGAGGGTTCAGCTTCCCTCCTGGTCGCGTCACTGCTGCCCCAGGGGATGCGGTGCTGTGCCATCTCCCTGTGAGTGCCTGCTGTCTGATGGAAGCACGGCGAAGGCCATACCCCTGCGCTTGGCGCACACTGTGTGTGTGTGTGTGGATGTGTGTGTGTGTGGATGTGTGTGTGTGTGGATGTGTGTGTGTGTGGATGTGTGTGTGTGTGGATGTGTGTGTGTGTATGTGTGTGTGTGAATGTGTGTGTGTGAATGTGTGTGTGTATGTGTGTGTGTGTATGTGTGTGTGTGAATGTGTGTGTGAATGTGTGTGTGTGTGTGTGGATGTGTGTGTGTGTGTGTGAATGTGTGTGTGTGTGTGGATGTGTGTGTGTGTGTGTGGATGTGTGTGTGTGTGTGTGTGGATGTGGATGTGTGTGTGTGTGTGTGGATGTGTGTGTGTGTGTGGATGTGTGTGTGTGTGTGTGTGTGTGGATGTGTGTGTGGATGTGTGTGTGTGTATGTGTGTGTGTGTGTGGGGGGCACTGCTCACCCCGATTCTCCGGAAGCCACAGGCCCCTCCTCCTCTCCCCTCTGCCCCAGCCCCGAGCCCCCGGGTCTGACCTCCCTCTCCCTCCAGAGGGCTACGGCGAGGAGATCGCCTGCACGCAGAACGGCCAGATGTACCTGAACCGCGACATCTGGAAGCCGGCGCCCTGCCAGATCTGCGTGTGCGACAACGGCGCCATCCTCTGCGACAAGATCCAGTGCCAGGAGGTGCTCTCATGCGCCGACCCCGTCACACCGGCCGGGGAGTGCTGCCCGGTGTGCCCGCACGGCGCGGGGGGCGGCACCAGCTTTGGTGAGCGGGCCAGGGCCGGGCTCCCGGGGGCGGGGGGGTGGGCTCACCGTCCACAGTGTGTCTGCGGAAACACGGGGCAGTGATTGGATAGCAGTCAGGTAACAGCGGGCCTGGAATAAGCATCCAAACTCAAATTTTGGGAAAGGAATAAGGAAGGCAGGATGGAAAGCGTTAAAGCAAGATCCTTAAGGGCTGTCTGAGGCAGATACATCCTTCACAGAAACCCCAGGAACGAAGTAAAACCCCATCGCTGGGGATGAGTGAGCAGTGCGCGGGGCAGTGAAGGCAGATATCAAAAAGCAGAGCGGAACGCACAGCCTCCTGCAGTGGCTGGCTTAGGAAAGCTCAGCTCACCCCCCGGTGAATATCACCAAAACAGTGACAACCACCACGCACCTGGCAATCGCATTGACACAAAGAGACAACGAGAGAAAAGTGTGGGGGATTTGAACTAGACTTACATGGTCAAGAACAGGTACATTCAGTTAAATATGTCGTCACAGACCGGTAAATCACTTGACCAAACATTTCATCACAAACTGAATAAAACTGAGGAAAGGAACTGCCTCTGAGAAAGGCTGTATATTAGAAATTAACAAAAAACACACACATGTAATGAGGAAAGAAGTAGAGCAGTGGTTCTCAGCCTTCCTAATGCCACGGCCCTTTAATACAGTTCCTCATGGTGTGGTGACCCCCAACCATAACAGTATTTTCGTTGCTACTTCATAGCTGTGATTTTGCTACTGTTATGAATCATAATGTGTTTTCCTATGGTTTTAGGCTCTACGGCAGCGGTCGTGACCCACAGGTTGAGAACCACTAGCAGGGTCGCCTAAGACCATCAGAAAACACAGATATTTACATTACAATTCATTAATAGCAGCAAAATCACAGTTATGAAGTAGCAACGAAAATAATTTTATGGTTGGGGTCACCACCACATGAGGACTTGTATTAAAGAGTCATGGCATGAGAAAGGTTGAGGACCACTGAAGTAGAGGGAAAACCAAAATTGTAATTGAGAAATGAAGGTGAAATAGTAGGGAGCACAAGAAGTGAGGGTGCAGAAAATGCACTGAGGGGCATGGAAAATAGTGATGAGAAGAGAAAAAATGGAAAGGATTTGAGAGGTAATTAATAGATACATGAGACAGGTCAAGGATATTCCTGAAGAAGAACCCCAACAAAGAAACAAATATAGATGATAATATAATACAGGAAAACTTTTTTGAAGTAACATTAAACTTTAATATTGCAAAGGAAATCAAGTGTCTGAAAAAGTTGACCCAGAAGAATCAATATAGAGACTTATCTTAGTAAAATTATTAAACTTAAAGAAAAAAGAATCTTGGAAAACCAAGGGAAAAGAATGTTTACTAATAGGAGCATTCTCTCCAAACTCAGAGGTAAAGCTTGGATATTTGCGATCATAGGGGTTAATTCTACATTATTGAATGAATCTGAGCAAGAAACTAGACAGGAAAAAGTTAAGAGATTTAGAAATTAGAAAGAGGAAGTAAAATTATTAATTTGCAGAAAATAAAATCATGTGCTTATAAAATTAAAGAGAGTGGAGTAAAAAACAACACCACACACACACACACACACACACACACACACCACACCACACACTCTACAAAAATAAAATATTTTAGTAAGAGGGCAATGTAAAATACACAAATTAATATGTTTACCATATGTGATTACATCCTAGTATAAATAATGAGAATAAAAAACTTCATTTAAAATAGCAACAGGGAGGGTAAAGTGGCTAAGGGTAAATTTAACACAAAATGTCTGAGATCTATCTGAAGAAAACTGTAGAACCCCACTAATTTAATGATGACTCTAACAAACGGAATGCTCTATTATATTCCTGGTTAGGAAGGCGGGTAATAGGACAATTAAAAACAGTGCCCTCCTGTGGGGGAACCGTGGGAAATCAGGGGAGGGAGACGGGAGGGAAGGGGGTTTTACTTATAATTGTACCCCTTTAATATATTTGGCTTGTTACTCATATGAATGAATAGCCTGCTCAGAAAACAAAACAAAACAATAAACAAACAAACAAACAAAAGCAGAGAATATTGTTTAAAATAACTTCACTATAATTTTAACCAGAGGCCCGGTGCATGAATTGGTGCATGGGTAGGGTTCTGAGGGGGGTGGAGGGGTGACTGGTAAGCGATCGACCCTCTGGTAATTTGGTGAGCTTTGAATGCTATATAAATGATGTGAAGAATATTTTTTAATGTCAGAATTCTCTAAAGGGATGCATGATTTTGCCTCTTATGGATACATTGATCCTAAACAGCTTTTGAGTTCTGCCCACTAGCGATTGGGGAAAAACCACTACTTATTATTAGAGAAATGTTTAGGAGACTTAAAGAAACTATTTCTGCATAACATAACATATATTCTCTTCTCTTTGCAGGTAGAGGAAGAAAGGTGAGCTTTATTTGCGTAGTCTCATTTTTATAAATGTATTTCTCATCCTAATACTGTCTACAGAGAAAGTGCTTTTGAAGAGTCGGGAGCCCTTTCATAAGGTACAAAGCACCATCCAAATATAATACATGAGCTCAGCAGCTCTCGCTTCCCGATTACAGATGCTTCTCTTTCTTGCGCTTGGTTACCTTTTGTTTACCACTCTTTCTTCCAGAAGGCGGTGGGCCCCGTAGGGATGGAGGCTGGTCCCATTAACCTTTGGCTCCCGGGAGGGGTGGGCTCACAGTCCACAGTGTGTCTGCGGAAACACGGGACAGTGATTGGATAGCAGTCAGGTAACAGCGGGCCTGGAATAAGCATCCAAACTCAAATTTTGGGAAAGGAATAAGGAAGGCAGGATGGAAAGCGTTAAAGCAAGATCCTTAAGGGCTGTCTGAGGCAGATACATCCTTCACAGAAACCCCAGGAACGAAGTAAAACCCCATCGGTGGGGAAGAGTGAGCAGTGCGCTGGGCAGTGAAGGCAAATACCAAAAAGCAGAGCAAAACGCACAGCCTCCTGCAATCGCTGGCTTAGGAAAACGCAGCATGTACCTTAAGCATAAGAAGTGCAGCAGAAGTTTAACTGATGAAAGAAGGAGGAAGGGAATTGGAGGGAGGTAAGAAGGGAGGAAGGGAGGGAGGAAGAAGAGAAGGAGGGAAGGGGGAGAGGGAAAGAGGAGAGAATGAAGGAAGGAAGGAAGGAAGGGAGGGAAGAAGGGAAGAAGAAAGGAAGGATATTAGTTCTACTTCAGTAGGATTGTGGTCTCTCTTCCATTAGTTGGGAAATAAAGATTCAACTAAAGCAGTGGTCGGCAAACTCATTAGTCAACAGAGCCAAATATCAACAGGACAATGATTGAAATTCCTTTGGAGAGCCAAATTTTTTAAACTTAAACTTCTTCTAACGCCACTTCTTCAACATAGACTCGCCCAGGCCGTGGTATTTTGTGGAAGAGCCACACTCAAGGGGCCAAACAGCCACAGTTTTCCAACCACAGAACTGAAGGAATTAATTGAGCATTTACCAAACACATACCACCCCCTCTCTCTCAACTGAATTTGGATACTCAAATGGGTATAAAAACCAAATTTAGTTAAACCTTAGATAAATTACCCTTCCGCACAAATTAACTTAATTAACAAAGCCCCTGCGAAGGTATTTAAAAAGTTGCTCTTGCGGCTTATTCCCAAAGTAGGAAGCACCATAGACACATCGGACAAATGAATTATCAGAACCTGAGAATGGAGCGCGTACTCCCACGTCAGATAGTGCGGAGAGATAGAAGCTCACAATGAGACATCAGATGAACCGACAGTGCAGCCACGGAAGCCACCGGCAGAGTCCACTCTGAGGACACCGAGCAGAGCAGACACGCTCTTGCTGGTCTCTCAGGACGGAGATTTCACAACCATCCTTAGCAGGCTGGCCTATTTTTCTCCTTTTGGCTGAAATCATTTATCCTCCCTTTTTACTTGTTTTTTCTTTTTTCTTTTTAAGATGTGTTCCAGAAAGAAACTTTTAAAAAATAAGGGCCCCCCCCCCCTTTTTTTTTTTTTTTAATTACTGGGCATGGATTTATCTATCCCTTCTACACGATTAAAATGCCATCCTGGCCCGGGCGGCTCAGTGATTGAGCGTCACCTAGGAACCAGGAGGTCACGGTTCTATTCCCGGACAGAGCACACGGCGGGGGTGCGGGCTCCATCCCCTGGAACGCACTCATGTAGAGCCTCCTCCGGCTGCTGCAGAGCCGCTTGCTCCCTGACTCTCAGCCGCTCCCGACCCCCGCGGCCAGCTGCTCCGCGGAGAGGGGCGAGCATGCCCGGTGCCCTGCTGCCAGGGAGCTCACCGCCACGGCCATCCGGGCGGTAAAGGAGTCTCAGTCTCCCCGCACAGCCTGTGCTCACTGTGAGACACCGTGGGGGCAGTCAGCGTGTGCCTCTGGGGGTGAATCAGGTCATTCAGAGAAGAAATCTTTAAAACGTGTGATGCTTTAATTTTTATTTTAAAAATATATTTTATTGATTTTTTACGGAGAGGAAGAGAGAGGGATAGAGAGTTATAAACATCGATGAGAGAGAATCATCGACCAGCTGCCTCTTGCACACCCCCTACTGGGGACCTGCCCGCAACCAAGGTACATGCCCTTGACTGGAATCGAACCCGGGACCTTTCAGTCCGCAGACCGATGCTCTATCCACTGAGCCAAACCGGTTTCGGCTAAAACGTGTGATACTTTAATTGACAGCTTTAATTTCTAGAGATATGTCACGGCATTCTTTAGAGAGGCCACACCAACCTTTATAAGCAAGGGCATTCATTGTTATCTTGTTTTTTAATTGTAAAAATGAAGACGAAATCCAAGAGTAAAATACTGAGGCATTTATTAGGTAAACCGAGTTCAGACACGTGATGGAAACGAATATTAACTGTCTCCAGAGTATTGAGTATGATATGTAGATTATTCTTTATTTTTCTCCATTTAAAAATTTCCAGTGAAAACTGCCCTGAAATAGCCAGTTCAATTTGTTTAGCAATCACGCAAAGTGTTCAAGTACTATGGACTCATATTATTTTTATGATTAGATAAGAGAACTCATTACTCTTGCTTTTTGCATACTTTGAATATGATCCTTACTGTATTTATTCTCTGCAGTGGTCCAGTGAAAAGCACTGGTTCGTAAGCTGTCAGTGGGAATTAATACATCCACGAGGAGCTACTGAGCACGTGTGTGCCAGCGGAGGGTGATCACAGGCACTTCTCGGTCTCGTCAGCTCTGGGGGTGGGTTGTTGTGAGGGATTTTTCTCGCAAACAGTGTCTGACCCCATCGCCAAAACGGGTTTCCTTTCTCTTCTGCGTTTTTTTGTCTCTTACATAGACACTCCCAGTGTTTGCATAGACTATTGTAGTAAGACATGTTTGTGCTCAGTAAGCCGTTGCGTTTTGCTAATTGAGTTCTCTGCTTCCCAGGGGGAGAAAGGAGAGCCAGGATCTGTGCCTGTGGTGAGTACGGCGTACGCCCCCGTTGTGCCCCTCGCCAGCCGGCTGGGGAGCTGAATATTGTCACTCCTGTGCGCACTCTCAAAACGAGGGAAGCTCGTTGTTTCCTAACCAAGTGTTCAGTATAAAACAAGCAAACCAGGATTGATTCTCTAATACAGTAGTAAATTTTAATGTAAACTTTCATGTTTATTAAATACGATTTTGAATATTAACCAAAATAGACTCTTTATGCAATACGAAACTTAATGCTCATTCAGTCCAATATTCCTGACTTTCACGCCCCACAGCTAAGTGAAAAGCAGGGTGTACAGCACAGGTAGATTATGTGACTAAAGTGACAGCTGCCCGTGCCCGTGTGCCCGCCCGGGACCCCGGACAGCGAGCTGACATCGCTCTTCCGGAGAGGTCACCCCCTCCTGCCGGGGCTCCACTGGACAGGATGGCAGCTCCCAGAGTTTGGCGGACTCCTGTCACGCCGTCAGTAAGCAGCGCGTGGCGTTGCCTTGCTGGGCATTTGGCGCTGCCGCCATCAGGCCGCTGGCTCCGCACAGTCACCCGGAGGGAGCGCCATTCGTTTCCGCTTTCACTGAGCTCTCTGTGCCTCCGGGGCTCGGGCCGGTTAGGTGCCTCTCAGACGGTTGGTCAGCACAGTCCTGTGGGCGGGCCTCCCATCATCATCGCCGTCCACAGCACAGACAGCCACGCCAGGGAGCCACCGCGCTGGGAGCTGCTGGGGAGGAGGCCACAGCTCTGCCCGGGCCCCGGTGCCCTGCAGCCCCCGCCCCCCCCCGCGAGCCCGGCCCCGGTGCCCTGCCAGCCTCCCCCCTGCGAGCCCGGCCCCGGTGCCCTGCCAGCCTCCCCCCTGCGAGCCCGGCCCCGGTGCCCTGCAGCCCGCACCCCCCCCCCCGCGAGCCCGGCCCCGGTGCCCTGCCAGCCTCCCCCCTGCGAGCCCGGCCCCGGTGCCCTGCAGCCCGCCCCCCCCCCCCCCGCGAGCCCGGCTCCGGTGCCCTGCCAGCCTCCCCCCTGCGAGCCCCGCCCCAGTGCCCTGCCAGGCTCCCCCCTGCGCGCCCCCCCCCGTGCCCCGCCCGGCCCCCCCCTGCGAGCCCGGCCCCGGTGCCCTGCCAGCCTCCCCCCTGCGAGCCCTGACCCCAATGCCCTGCCAGCCTCCCCCCTGCGAGCCCGGCCCCGGTGCCCTGCCAGCCTCCCCCCTGCGAGCCCGGCCCCGGTGCCCTGCCAGCCTCCCCCCTGCGAGCCCGGCCCCGGGGCCCCGCCCGCCCCCCCCCCGCGAGCCCCGCCCCGGTGCCCTGCCAGCCTCCCCCCTGCGAGCCCGGCCCCGGTGCCCTGCCAGCCTCCCCCCTGCGAGCCCGGCACCGGTGCCCTGCCAGCCTCCCCCCTGCGAGCCCTGACCCCAATGCCCTGCCAGCCTCCCCCCTGCAAGCCCGGCCCTGATGCCCTGCCAGCCTCCCCCCTGCGAGCCCGGCCCCGGTGCCCTGCCAGCCTCCCCCCTGCGAGCCCGGCCCCGGTGCCCTGTCAGCCTCCCCCCTGCGAGCCCGGCCCCGGTGCCCTGCCGCCCCCCCCCCCTGCGAGCCCGGCCCCGGTGCCCTGCCAGCCCCTCCCCCCTGCGAGCCCGGCCCTGATGCCCTGCCAGCCCCCCCCCCCCTGCGAGCCCGGCCCCGATGCCCTGCCGGCCCCCCCCCCTGCGAGCCCGGCCCCAGTGCCCTGCCAGCCTCCCCCCTGCGAGCCCACCCCGGTGCCCTGCCAGCCTCCCCCCTGCGAGCCCGGCCCCGGTGCCCTGCCAGCGCCTCCCGCCGCACTGTTGTTCTTCGTTTGATGCGGCTTTTCTGAAATCCGTGGGCAGACGTCCGTCCTCACCACTTGTGTTGTTTCCATCTAGGTGACCGGCATCCGCGGGCGGCCCGGCCCCTCAGTAAGTCCTTCCCGCGGGGCGCGGGGCGCGAGGCGCGGGGCGCTGGACGGGCCTGAGCATCTTACGGGGCTTTGGTTACAAAAGGCGTCAATGCAAAGCGAGGGCGTGTGGTGGCTCACACCGTTTTCCTCCAGCACCTTCCAGCGAGGCCCCCTGCCGCCACGGGAGGACACGCGGGGCCACGGGAGGGACACGCGGGGCCACGGGAGGGACACGCAGGGGCCACGGGAGGACACGCGGGGCCATGGGAGGGACACATGGGGCCACGGGAGGGACATGCAGGGGCCATGGGAGGGACACGCAAGGGCCACGGGAGGGACACACAGGGGCCACGGGAGGGACACGCAGGGGCCACGGGAGGGACACGTGGGGCCACGGGAGGGACACATGGGGCCACGGGAGGGACACGCAGGGGCCACGGGAGGGACACATGGGGCCACGGGAGGGACACGCAGGGGCCACGGGAGGGACACATGGGGCCACGGGAGGACACGCGGGGCCACGGGGAGGACACATGGGGCCACGGGGAGGACACGCGGGGCCACGGGAGGGACATGCAGGGGCCACGGGAGGGACACACGGGGCCACGGGAGGGACACGCAGGGGCCACCGGACTCTGTGGTTGTGGCACCTGCTCTTTCTCCCGGGCAGCGCCCCTCTCGCCACGTGAAGGCAGACAGCCACGGTAACGCCGCTCATGTCCGGCTGACCGCCCCCCGGGATCAGGGCGCCCTGTCTGTTCCCCGGGCCATGGCTGCCTCTTCCCGTCTGTGAGGCCCCGAGTTCCCGGGTTCCCGCCGCCAGCCTTTCAAACGAGCGTCCGCGGCCGTGCCTGCTGACGGCGTAACCCTGTCTCTGCTCCAGGGCCCGCCAGGATCGCAGGGACCCCGAGGAGGCCGCGGCCCCAAAGGAAAGCCAGTGAGTGGACGGGCCCTCGGGGTGGGTGCGGGTGCGGAGCCCCGGGCCCCCCCCCATCAGGGTGACGTCCAGCCAGGTCCGGAGGGACGGGTTCGGAGTGGGTGCGGGTGCGGAGCCCCGGGCCCCCCCCCCATCAGGGTGACGTCCAGCCAGGTCCGGAGGGACGGGTTCGGAGTGGGTGCTGGTGCAGAGCCCCGGCCCCCCTCCTCCGCCTCAGGCGTGGCGGCCCCCCCCCCCCCACCCCATCAGGGTGACGCCCGGGCCAGGTCCGGAGGGACGGGGCCCCTGCCCGAGGCGGTGGCCACAGGCCAATGCGCACGCTGTCCTCCGTGGGCCCAGCGGCAGGTCGGGTCCGCGGTGAGCCGCGGCGGAAGGAAGCGGGCTCGGGGCTATAGGAACGCCTCTGTGCTTCCCGAGCTGTGGCTCAGGGCGAACACGGCCAGGAGCGCCCCGACGAGACAGCCGGGCTCCCGGTCTGCGGCCGCCACAGGACACCGGCTGGAAGGGGAAACTAATGGAGGACAGGTTTTCCCTCATGTGGGCGGAGGGTGAGTTCGCTGCACAGGCAGCCTCTCCTCTGCACGGAGAGGAGAGGTCCCGCAGGGCCATCGGGGGAGGCCTCAGTCAGCAGGCCCTTTACCGAACGCAGGGCCGCCCTGAGTGTGAACAGTCCGTCCCCTGCCTGTGAGGGGAACAGGGGCTCCCGTACGGCTGTGCCAGCTGCTCCCCTGCTCCCCATCGCCATCCCAGGACGGCAGCTCCCCCTCTCTCTCACCCACAGAGCTCCCGCCTTCCACATAAAGGATGGCAGGGTTAATTACTGTATTGCTGTCATTATCTCACGTTTCAATTCCAAAATTCTGCGCTTTTATTTTTCTGTCAAATGCTATGTCCTAAAATCTAACCCTGGACTTCTAACCTTTCAAGTATGTGTTAATCCTCCGCCACACGGGAGGAATGGAGGAGCAGGTGAGCAGCGAGCAGCCTTGACTATGTAAATGAGAGAAAAGACATTCGCTGGGAGCGCTGCCACCCTGTTCTCACTTAAAAAAAAAATATATATATATATATATATATATTTTATTGATTTTTCACAGAGAGGAAGAGAGAGGGATAGTTAGAAACGTCGATGAGAGAGAATCATAAATCAGCTGCTTCTTGCACACCCCCCACCGGGGATGTGCCTGCAACCAAGGTCCATGCCCTTGACCGGAATCGAACCCAGGACCCTTCAGTCCGCAGGCCAACGCTCTATCCACTGAGCCACACCGGTTTGGGCCCCGTTCTCATTTTTGATGGCGCGTTACGTTTTCCTTGATGAGCGTGCGAAGCGTAAGGTAGCACCTGCTCTTCCCGCCCGAGGGGGTGCGGAGGTGTTTTTAGGCGCGGGGGCAGCGGGGCCCGGGAGCGGCTGGCCGGCCGGGGGGCGGGACGCTGGGCGCCATGACCTCCAGCCCCGGCCTCACTCGGTGCTCTGACCGACCCCCGGGGCGGGGGGGCTTCCCGCGTGGTCGGCACTCGGGTCTGTCCAGGGGCTGCGGTGACCGAGGAGGGTGGACGGAGGGAGGGCAGGGGTCCTGGAGAAACGTGGTGCACCCTGTGCTTATAGCCCGGAGCCCTGAGCCGGGTGGAACTCGCTATGGAAATAGGGGTTGCACTTCCAGAGTTCCGTTAGGATTTATGAATCTGCTCTTCACTCCTCTTACTTCTCTTCTCCCTTCCCTTCCCTTCTCTTCTCTTCTCTTCTCTTCTCTTCTCTTCTCTTCTCTTCTCCTCTCCTCTCCTCTCCTCTCCTCTCCTCTCCTCTCCTCTCCTCTCCCCTCCCCTCCCCTCCCCTCCCCTCCCCTCCCCTCCCCTTCCCTCCCCTCCCCTCCCCTCTCCTCTTCTCCTTTCTGTCCCTCCCCTTCCCTTCTCTCCCCTCCACTTCCCTTCACTTCCCTGCTCTTCTCAGCTCAGTGTTTTCGGGAGTGACGAGCCTTATTTCCCATCTTCATTAGGCCTGAAACAATCACTGCGAATTGTGTGTGGGTATGTGTGTTTCTGTGTGTGTGTGTGTGTGTGTGTGCGTGCGTGGGTCTCTCTGTGTGTACGCATGTCTATGTGTGTGTGAGTGTGTGCATGTGTGTGTGTGTGTGCGCATGTCTATGTGTGTGTGCGAGTGTGTGCATGTGTGTGTGTGTGCGCGCGTGCATGGGTGTCTCTGTGTGTGAGCGTGTGTGCATGTCTATGTGTGTGTATGTATATGGGTGTGTATGTGTGTATGTGTGCGCGCATGTCTATGTGTGTGAATGTGTGTATGTGTGTATGTGTGCGCGCATGTCTGTGTGTGTATGTGTGTGCACGTCTCTGTGTGAGTGTGTATGCGCATGTCTATGTGTGTGTGAATGTGTGTGAATGTGTGTATGTGTGTGTATGTGTGTGTATATGTGTGTGTGCGCATGTCTATGTGTGTGTGAATGTGTGTATGTGTGTATGTGTATGTACATGTCTATGTGTGTATGTGTGTGCATGTCTGTGTGTGAGTGTGTCTATGTGTGTATGTGTGTCTATGTGTGTATGTGTGTGTGAATGTGTGTATGTGTGTCTATGTGTGTGTGAATGTGTGTGAATGTGTGTATGTGTGTATATGTGTGTATATGTGTGTATGTGTGTATGTGTGTGTATGTGTATGTGTGTGTATGTGTGTGTATATGTGTGTGTGAATGTGTGTGAATGTGTGTATGTGTGTGTGAATGTGTGTATGTGTGTGTGAATGTGTGTGTGAATGTGTGTATGTGTGTATATGTGTGTATGTGTGTATGTGTGTATGTGTATGTATGTGTGTATGCGTGTATATATATGTGTATATGTGTATGCATGTGTATATGTGTGTGTATGTGTGTATGTGTATGTATGTGTGTATGCATGTGTGTATGCGTGTATATATGTGTGTATATGTGTGTATGCATGTGCGTATATGTGTGTGTGTATGTATGTGTGTGTATGTGTATGTATGTGTGTGTATGTGTGTGTATGTGTGTGCGAGTGTGTGTGTGAGGAAGCGTGAGGAGCTCCTCGTTTGGAATAGGCAGGACCACCTGGCAGCCGCCCACGTAAGAGGCCTCCCCCCAAGGCAGCAGTGGTGACTGTCACCACCACCTCCTTAAGGGAAGCAAGCAGCCTGCCGGCGTTTGCGATCCCCGGCTCAGGCTCCGCCCGGGCTGCTGTCAGGCGTTGGCGCGATGCCAGCACGTGCCCGTCGGTGTGCAGGGGCTGCTTCCCGGGGCCAAAGCCGTGGCTGGCCCCACGTGGGGCGGTGCCCCCTCGTAAATGCCCCCCGCCACGTCCCCGCCGCCCACACCGGCTCACCGCGGGGCCGTGCTCGCCTGTCTCTCTGCTGTGGGCAGAGGCCCCCGGGCCCGGAGGCTGACCGGTGGCACCGCTGACTGCCCACCGGTGTGCCGGCGAGCATCACCCGGACGGTGTCCGGGCCCGGGAGGCAGAGTGCAGGGGACGCTGTGTGGAGATGCTCGCAGGGCCTTCCTGGTGAGCCCGGCCACCACGAGGGTCTCACCAGGTCCTCAGGCTCCAGCGCGGGTCCCGGTGACAGCCACCCGGCAGGCCCGGCAGCGGAGGGGGCTGAGTACCATTGCACACACACCTGCAGGTTTGCGTAAATCTGCCAGGCGGGGGCTAGCCGGCTCTCAGCCCCACAGGCGGGCATTTGCGTGTCTGTCACGCCGCTGACCAGAGTTAATGGGATCCAGTCAGCTCTCCTCTCTGCTGGAGGGCCTCGGGAGGGCGCCCCCTGGTGGCAGTCCGCGGGAACTTGGTGCTGCAGGTCGCTTCTTGGGAGAGGGACCCTGCGGGGTGGAGAGACGGACTCTGAAGAGAAAGTTAAGGATGCGGTAAACGTCTGTGACTCCCTCGCTGGGGAATGTGAACGTATCTGTTTTCAGTGCATTCCCAAGTTACAGCTTCTGTTTCCAATAGTTATCAATAAACATGATCATATACATGTTATCACATTTTCCTTATTTTCTCTTATAATCTTGCTTGGTGTGTTCACTGCACTGTGGACAGCGTTTCTGAGCTGTGGCCTCACTCTGTCTGACGGCTCACCCTGGCTGTTTAAGGAGACGCCACGGGAATGCAGGGTGCGCCGTGAGGTCTGTGAGCAGCGTCTGTCTTCCGAGCCGGCTCTGAGACGCGGCTCTTCACCCCGGAGGCCTGGGGTGGGGGTCCCCCCTCCGGGGCAGTGCCGCCCAGACCCCTCTGGACTCCCATCCACTCCGCAGTTCTTGGCTCTGTCTTTAGAATCCGCATTGAGAGGAAACACGGTGTCGGCTCATGTTTGCACAGAACAGGAACTAGTGCTCGGAGTGCAGGTTCACATGTCAGACTCCTCAGCTCCCATGCCGGGCTGTGCGGGCCGACATGCCTCTGTCTGCGCGGCCACGGCCCGCACACGGCCTGCTCATGTTGTACCCACACTTCTCTTGTAGCCCCTCACGCCGTCATGGGGGGGGGTCAGGGGCTTCGGAGTCAGAAAAGGTCTGATTTTTAAAAGATGAGGATAGTTTCCCAAGAAAATACCTTTCAAAGTGCCACTTGTTCTGGCTGAGTTACGGATTTCTGTTTGAATGGCGACCTTGGCTTGTTGCCCACTCTTCCAGGAGGCAAACATGCCCACGTGAGTGTCTGCATATGTCATAGATGCATCAGCATATGGCCATTCATTTAAAGCAACAGCCCAAACCGGTGTGGCTCAGTGGATAGAACGCCGGCCTGCGGACTGAAGGGTGCCAGGTTCGATTCCGGTCAAGGGCATGTGCCTTGGTTGCGGGCACATACCCAGTAGGAGGTGTGCAGGAGGCAGCTGATCGATGATTCTCTCTCATCGATGTTTCCAACTCTCTATCCCTCTCCCTTCCTCTCTGTAACAAATCAATAAAATATATTAAAAACAACAACAAGCATCAGCACCTCCTCCATCAGGAGGCCTGTGCATTGCGGCCGGCACAGAGCTGACTCTCTCGGACTGTTTCCCCAGGGTCCGCGCGGTCCTCAGGGCATCGATGGGGAGCCAGGCGTTCCCGGCCAGCCCGGCCCCCCGGGGCCCCCCGGACACCCGTCCCACCCGGGACCCGACGGCATCAGCAGGGTGAGTAGGAGGTGCCGTTCGTGTTTCGGTCACGTGGTGCGCTCTTATCTGCCGCTGTGACTAAACGGTGCTGGTTCCGCTGTTGGCCCTGGGCCGCCAGGGCGCCCACGGGAGGCAGTGCTGCTGCGAACAGGATGGAGCTGAGTCCACAGGGAGAGGCTGGGATCGCAAAGCAGCTTTTAAAAAAAGTAACGCCGCAGGGCGGTCTGCAGGCCGGCTCGGGCTCCGGGCTCTGGGCTCCGGGCTCCCGGGCTCCCGGGCTCCCGGGCTCCCGGGCTCCCGGGCTCGGGCTCCGGGCTCCTGGCTCGGGCTCCGGGCTCGGGCTCCGGGCTCCGGGCTCGGGCTCCGGGCTCCGGGCTCCGGCTCCGGGCTCCGGGCTCCGGGCTCCGGGCTCCGGGCTCGGGCTCTGGGCTCCGGGCTCCGGGCTCGGGCTCCGGGCTCCGGGCTCCGGGCTCCGGGCTCGGGCTCTGGGCTCCGGGCTCCGGGCTCCGGGCTCGGGCTCTGGGCTCGGGCTCTGGGCTCCGGGCTCCGGGCTCCGGGCTCCGGGCTCCGGGCTCGGGCTCCGGGCTCCGGGCTCCGGGCTCCGGGCTCCAGGCTCCGGGCTCGGGCTGCGGGCTCCGGGCTCCGGGCTCAGGCTCTGGGCTCCGGGCTCCGGGCTCGGGCTCCGGGCTCCGGGCTCCGGGCTCCGGGCTCGGGCTCTGGGCTCCGGGCTCCGGGCTCCGGGCTCGGGCTCTGGGCTCGGGCTCGGGGCTGGGGAACGTTGTCTTCTGTGGACCCTGAAGGGCCGCGGGCATGGGCCCCGAAAGGAGAAGGGCTCGGGGGGGGGGGGGGTCTGTGTGACTCCACGCCCAGGCGCGCGGGATGCATGTGACAGGGCCCCTGAGTGACCTCACTCTCCCCAGCCGTGTCCTGCCCGGTGTTCCGTCGGGAGCACAGTACGTCCCGCCTCTGAGCTCTCAGTGGGGACGGGTGAGCAGGGTGCCCGGCCTAACGCGGGGACACACGGGCCCCTGGGATAGGGTTTCTGGTTAGCAGCAGCTCCTACATGTGTTTTGCAGCTGACTGTAGAAGCAGTTGCCAGTCTATGTTTCCGAACAATTCACACCTTCTCTTCGAGCTAAAACCTGGAGATGAGTGGGCCTTCAGACACGTGTGTGGACGATTCTGGTCCTTTGGGTTAGTGGAGCGTTTAGAATCGAAAGGGAGCAGGTGACACTGTTGCCAGTTCTCGGAACATTCCAGAATCCCGCTGAGGATTATTAACGCACATATGTGCCATGTAAAGCTTGCTGGGCCTGAGCAGGAGGGGAGGATCCCAGCTGAGCCGTGTCGTCCGACGTGGAATTGTGTCTCTCAAAGCTTCTCTCAGGCCCCGGCGACGTGGCCTGTCTGACCCGGGAAGAACCTGGTGAGGGCACAGCGGGAACGGCCATGACTTCATCGGGTCGCGGGCGGTGGCTCATCGCAGTGGCCGCCCTGAGACAGCACAGGCTCTGGGACAGCACAGGCTCTGGGACAGCACAGGCTGTGGGACAGCACAGGCTCTGGGACAGCACAGGCTCTGGGACAGCACAGGCTGTGGGACAGCACAGGCTGTGGGACAGCACAGGCTGTGGGACAGCACAGGCTCTGGGACAGCACAGGCTCTGGGACAGCACAGGCTGTGGGACAGCACAGGCTGTGGGACAGCACAGGCTGTGGGACAGCACAGGCTGTGGGACAGCACAGGCTGTGGGACAGCACAGGCTCTGAGACAGCACAGGCTCTGGGACAGCACAGGCTGTGGGACAGCACAGGCTGTGGGACAGCACAGGCTGTGGGACAGCACAGGCTGTGGGACAGCACAGGCTGTGGGACAGCACAGGCTCTGGGATAGCACAGGCTCTGGGACAGCACAGGCTCTGGGACAGCACAGGCTGTGGGACAGCACAGGCTCTGAGACAGCACAGGCTCTGGGACAGCACAGGCTCTGGGACAGCACAGGCTGTGGGACAGCACAGGCTGTGGGACAGCACAGGCTGTGGGACAGCACAGGCTCTGGGACAGCACAGGCTGTGAGACAGCACAGGCTGTGGGACAGCACAGGCTGTGAGACAGCACAGGCTGTGGGACAGCACAGGCTGTGAGACAGCACAGGCTCTGAGACAGCACAGGCTCTGAGACAGCACAGGCTCTGAGACAGCACAGGCTGTGGGACAGCACAGGCTCTGGGACAGCACAGGCTCTGAGACAGCACAGGCTCTGGGACAGCACAGGCTCTGGGACAGCACAGGCTCTGGGACAGCACAGGCTCTGAGACAGCACAGGCTGTGGGACAGCACAGGCTGTGGGACAGCACAGGCTGTGGGACAGCACAGGCTGTGGGACAGCACAGGCTCTGGGACAGCACAGGCTGTGGGACAGCACAGGCTGTGGGACAGCACAGGCTGTGGGACAGCACAGGCTCTGGGACAGCACAGGCTGTGAGACAGCACAGGCTGTGGGACAGCACAGGCTGTGAGACAGCACAGGCTGTGGGACAGCACAGGCTCTGAGACAGCACAGGCTCTGAGACAGCACAGGCTGTGGGACAGCACAGGCTGTGGGACAGCACAGGCTCTGGGACAGCACAGGCTGTGAGACAGCACAGGCTGTGGGACAGCACAGGCTGTGAGACAGCACAGGCTCTGAGACAGCACAGGCTCTGGGACAGCACAGGCTCTGGGACAGCACAGGCTCTGGGACAGCACAGGCTCTGAGACAGCACAGGCTGTGGGACAGCACAGGCTCTGGGACAGCACAGGCTCTGAGACAGCACAGGCTGTGGGACAGCACAGGCTCTGGGACAGCACAGGCTCTGAGACAGCACAGGCTGTGGGACAGCACAGGCTCTGGGACAGCACAGGCTCTGGGACAGCACAGGCTCTGAGACAGCACAGGCTGTGGGACAGCACAGGCTGTGGGACAGCACAGGCTCTGGGACAGCACAGGCTGTGAGACAGCACAGGCTGTGGGACAGCACAGGCTCTGGGACAGCACAGGCTGTGGGACAGCACAGGCTCTGGGACAGCACAGGCTGTGGGACAGCACAGGCTGTGGGACAGCACAGGCTCTGGGACAGCACAGGCTGTGAGACAGCACAGGCTGTGAGACAGCACAGGCTCTGGGACAGCACAGGCTCTGAGACAGCACAGGCTGTGAGACAGCACAGGCTGTGGGACAGCACAGGCTGTGAGACAGCACAGGCTCTGGGACAGCACAGGCTGTGGGACAGCACAGGCTCTGGGACAGCACAGGCTCTGGGACAGCACAGGCTCTGGGACAGCACAGGCTGTGGGACAGCACAGGCTCTGAGACAGCACAGGCTGTGGGACAGCACAGGCTCTGAGACAGCACAGGCTCTGGGACAGCACAGGCTGTGGGACAGCACAGGCTCTGGGACAGCACAGGCTCTGAGACAGCACAGGCTCTGGGACAGCACAGGCTGTGGGACAGCACAGGCTGTGGGACAGCACAGGCTGTGGGACAGCACAGGCTGTGGGACAGCACAGGCTCTGGGACAGCACAGGCTGTGGGACAGCACAGGCTCTGGGACAGCACAGGCTCTGGGACAGCACAGGCTCTGAGACAGCACAGGCTCTGGGACAGCACAGGCTGTGAGACAGCACAGGCTGTGGGACAGCACAGGCTGTGAGACAGCACAGGCTCTGGGACAGCACAGGCTGTGGGACAGCACAGGCTCTGGGACAGCACAGGCTCTGAGACAGCACAGGCTGTGGGACAGCACAGGCTCTGAGCACAGGCTCTGGGACAGCACAGGCTGTGGGACAGCACAGGCTGTGGGACAGCACAGGCTCTGGGACAGCACAGGCTCTGGGACAGCACAGGCTGTGGGACAGCACAGGCTCTGGGACAGCACAGGCTCTGGGACAGCACAGGCTCTGAGACAGCACAGGCTCTGGGACAGCACAGGCTCTGGGACAGCACAGGCTGTGGGACAGCACAGGCTGTGGGACAGCACAGGCTCTGAGACAGCACAGGCTGTGGGACAGCACGGTCTGAGGGGTTATGGGGCCCGGTCCATCGGAAGCGCAGCCAGGGAGGACCCGCTGGGACCCTCCTCTTGCTCTGAGCGGCCGTTTCCAGCGATTCTGGGAGCCGGGCTGCAGGGGTCCGCGCTCCCCTGCGGGGTGGGCGGGCGGCCTGACCATGTCCCCGTTCCTCCGCAGCCGTTCTCCGCGCAGATGGCCGGGCTGGACGACAAGGCCGGGCTCGGGAGTCAGATGGGGCTGATGCCGGGCTCCGTGGTGAGTGCGAGGGGCCCCGTGAGGAAGCCCCTGTGGAGGGGCCGCCCGCTGTGAGGGGGGTCTCCCCACTCGGCCCCCCGAGCCCCGCAGGCTGCTGGACCACCTGCCGGCAGGAGAGCCGGGCCCGTTCTCAGCTCTGCACGTGATTGTTGACGTCGATAAGGGACTGTCAGTGTGTTTCACTTATTATGTAAAGAAAAGGAGGGATTTTAAAACACGTAACCGTCTGCGGGCACATGCCCGGTGGAGGGATGTGCAGGAGGCAGCTGGTCGACGTTTCTCTCTCATCGATGTTTCTAACTCTCTATCCCTCTCTCTTCTTCTCTGTAAAAAATCAATACCGTATACTTAAAACAAACCAAACCAAACAAAAAACAGGTAACCACCAATACCATTTAAAAACGCCCTTTTTAAATAAGCACAGCAGCGTTAGAGGGTGGTGCTGTTGGTCACGGTGACCTGGCAGAGCGGAGACCGGTTCACCGGTTTTAGCCTAAAGGCTCCCCACCTGCCTCACCGGCCCGGGGCGCCCTGCAGGGACCCGCTGACCGACGCTCCGCCAGGCAGCCCTCTCCCGGGGGGGCCAGGCCCTCGCACCCAGGAGGGAGGACTTTTGAGACCAGCTCTGGCTCAGGATGGAACTCGGAAGCATCCGGATTGGCAGGATTTCAGGCAGACAGGGTGAGGCCAGGCCTCACAGACCCCGCCTCCCCTCATCCTCACGGCCATCGCCGTCCTCCCGGCACCATCAGCACCACCGGAGCAGTGAGAGTGTTTCAATCAGCAGCAGTACGGCCTCGCTCAGTGACTGTCTTGGGATCATTTTCTGAAATAATGCGTTTTCATCCATTGGATGTTTAAATAGCATACGCATTTGTTTTTGTAACGAAACTTTTATTATTTTCTTACTAGCTATCAATCCCATCAATTCCAAAACAAAAAAAAATTAGTTTTTACTGTAAGAACAAACTTGATTTTGATTTCACTGATTTCACTTTTTAAAATGTGCCATTTTATAAGTTGCATAGACATCAATTAGCCAATGTTTAAAATCGCACGTCCCTTTTCGTCCCTGGGCTATGGCTCCGTGTGACACGGCGCCCGCTGCGGTGGGAGCACTGGGGGGGGGTGTTGGGGGTGGGGGTGTGTAAAGGGGGGTTTGGGGGTGTGTGTGTGGGGGGTGTGTGTTGGGGTGTGTGTGTGTGGGATGGATGTGTTGGGGGTGGGTGTGTGGGGGGGTGGGGGGGGGGGGGGTGTGTGTTGGGGGTGGGAGTGTGTGGGGGGGTGGGTGTGTGGGGCGGTGGGTGTGTTGGGGTGTGTTGGGGTGTGTGTGGGGGGTGGGTGTGTTGGGTGGGGATGTGTGTGGGGGTGTGTTGGGTGGGGTGTGTGTGTGGGGTGTGTGTGTGTTGGGGGGTGTGTGTTGGGGGTGGGGGTGGGGGTGTGAGGGGGTGTGTATGGGGGTGGGTGTGTGGGGGTGGGTGTGTGGGGGTGGGGGTGGGTGTGTGTTGGGGGGGGTGTGTTGGGGGGGTGGGGGTGTGTTTGGGTGGGGTGTGTGTGTGGGGTGTGTGTGTGTTGGGGGGTGTGTGTTGGGGGTGTGTGTGTGTGTGTGTGAGGGGGTGTGTGTGAGGGGGTGTGTGTGGGGGTTGGGTGTGTGTGTGTGTGGGGTGTTGGGGTGTGTGTGGGGGGGTGGGTGTGTGGGGCGGTGGGTGTGTTGGGGTGTGTTGGGGTGTGTGTGTGGGGGTGGGTGTGTTGGGTGGGGGTGTGTGGGGGTGTGTTGGGGGGGTGTGTGGGGGGTGTGTGTGTGTGGGGGGGTGTGTGTTGGGGGTGGGGGTGTGTGTGTGAGGGGGTGTGTATGGGGGTGGGTGTGTGGGGGTGTGTGTGTGTGGGGGTGTGTGTGTGGGGGGTGTGTGTGTTGGGGGGGTGTGTGTTGGGGGTGGGGGTGTGTGTGTGAGGGGGTGTGTATGGGGGTGGGTGTGTGGGGGGTGGGTGTGGGGGGTGTGTGTGGGGGGTGTGTGTGTGTTGGGGGGTGGGTGTGTTGGGGTGTGTGTGTGTGGGTGGGGGTGTGTTGGGGGTGTGTGTGGGGGTGGGGGTGTGTGTGTGAGGGGGTGTGTATGGGGGTGGGTGTGTGGGGGTGTGTGTGTGGGGGTGGTGTGTTGGGTGGGTGTGTGTGGGGGGTGTGTGTGGTGGGTGTGTGTGTGGGGTGTGTGTGTGGGGGGGGTGTGTGTTGGGGGTGGGGTGTGGGGGGGGGTGTGTTGGGGGTGGGTGTGTGGGGGTGGGGGGTGTGGGGGGGTGGGTGTGTTGGGGGTGTGTGTGGGGGGGGGTGTGTTGGGGGGTGGGGGGGTGTGTGTTGGGGGTGTGTGTGTGTGTGTGTGAGGGGGTGTGTGTGGGGGGGTGTGTGTGTGGGGGGTGTGTTGGGGTGTGTGTGGGGGGGTGGGTGTGTGGGGCGGTGGGTGTGTTGGGGTGTGTTGGGGTGTGTGTGGGGGGTGGGGTGTTGGGTGGGGGTGTGTGTGGGGGTGTGTTGGGTGGGGTGTGTGTGGGGGTGTGTGTGTGTTGGGGGGTGTGTGTTGGGGGTGGGGGTGTGTGTGTGAGGGGGTGTGTATGGGGGTGGGTGTGTGGGGGGGTGTGTGTGTGGGGGTGGGTGTGTGGGGGGTGTGTGTGTGTTGGGGGGTGTGTGTGGGGGTGGGGTGTGTGTGTGGGGGGTGTGTGTGGGGGTGGGTGTGTGTGGGGGTGGGGTGGGGGGGGGTGGGTGTGGGGGGGGTGGGTGTGTTGGGGTGTGTGGGGGTGTGTGTGGGGGTGGGTGTGTGGGTGGGGGTGTGTGTGGGGGTGTGTTGGGTGGGGGTGTGTGGGGGGTGTGTGTGTGTTGGGGGTGTGTGTTGGGGGTGGGGGTGTGTGTGGGGGTGTGTGGGGGTGGGGGTGGGGTGTGTTGGGGGGGGTGGGTGTGTTGGGGTGTGTGGGGGGGTGTGTGTGTGTTGGGGGGTGTGTGTGGGGGTGGGGTGTGTGTGGGGGTGGGGGTGTGTTGGGGGTGTGTGTGGGGGGTGTGTGTGTGAGGGTGTGTATGGGGGGTGGGGGTGGGGTGTGTGTGGGGGGGGTGTGTGTGGGGGTGTGTGTGTGGGGGGGTGTTGAGGGGTGTGTGTGTGGGGGGGGGTGTGTATGGGGTGGGTGTGGTGGGGGGGGTGGTGGGGGGTGGGTGTGTGAGGGGGTGTGTGTGTGTGAGGGGGTGTGTGGGGGTGGGTGTGTGGGGGGTGGGTGTGTGTGGGGGTGGGTGGTGTGAGGGGGTGTGTATGGGGGGGGGTTTGTGGGGGTGGGGGTGTGTTGGGGGTGTGTGTGTGGGGGTGTGTGTGTTGGGGGTGTGTGTGGGGGTGGTGTGTGGGGGTGTGTGTGGGGTTGTGTGTGGTTGGGGGTGTGTGTGGGGGTGTGTGTGGGGGGGTGTGGGGGGGGGTGTGTTGGGGGGTGTGTGTGGGGGGGGTGGGGTGGGTGGGGGTGTGTGTGTGTGAGGGGGTGTGGGGTGGGTGGGGGGGGGGTGTGTGTGGGGGTGTGTGTGTTGGGGTGTGTGGGGGGGTGGGGGTGTGTTGGGGGTGTGTGTGTGGGGGTGGGTGTGTTGGGGCGGGTGTGTGGGGGGTGGGGGGAGCGCTCTGCCGGCGGGACCCCCTCAGATGCTCCTGTGACCGCCCTCAGCCTCGGCGCTCTGGCCCCGCGCGGGGGCAGGCGGGCCCTCCGTCTCCCGGACACCCGCACAGCGCAGGGAGCGCCGGCCCGGCTCCGGCTGCGGGACCCGCGCATTCCTGAGGGCGCGGACGGGGTGTCCCATCCCGCGCCCAGGCCTCCCTGTCCAGCTCGGGAGCAGCGCGCGGTTTTAAGTGTTTGACCTGCTTGTACGGAGCGCGTGTAACTCCTCCCGTGTCTTTAGGGTCCTGTCGGCCCCCGGGGACCTCAAGGGCTCCAAGGACAGCAAGTAAGTCCTTTTACAATAAACTCCGTCCCGGCACAGAGCGAGGCCTCCGGCGGCCTTGACAGCGCATGTGTGACCCTCACTTCCAATGGGTGGAGCTCAGCTACTTCTCACTCCTTAGAGACATGGGCAGCATGATTGAAAGCTGTGGCTGGGGGGAAGGCAGAAGGAAGACAAGGAGAAGGAGGAGGAGAAGGAGGAGAAAGAGGAGGAGGAGGAATAGAAAGAGGAGGAGGAGGAGGAATAGGAGAATGAGAAGGAGGAGGAAAAGTAGAAGGAAGAGGAAGAGAAGAGGTGAAGGAGAAGGAGGAAAAGGAGGAAGAGAAGAAGGAGTGGAAGGAAGAGGAGAAGGAAGAGGAGGAGAAGGAGGAGGAGGAAAAGAAGGAAGAAGAGGAGGAGGAGGAGAAGGAGGAAGAAGGAAGGAAGGAAAGAAAAAGGGGAGAAGAAGGGGATGGAAGGAGATAACTCCATTGACTAGGTTCTCGCTACGCATTAATAGTCTGAGGAGCTATAAAGCCTAAGGAAGCAGGTGCCGCCCTGCTGTCACCTTACAGACCAGCATCCTCACTGAGCGGCGGGCACGCGCCAAGGCCCCGCGCTGGAGCAGCTGCCCGGCCCCCGGGACTCGGGATCGGGCTCTGCCTGCGGCCTGTCCGTTAACTGTCACGCGCTCCGTTCTCCATTTCAGGGTGGCGTTGGCCCCTCAGGACCTCCTGGGGAGCCCGGAGAGCCGGGGCCGATGGTAAGTGTCCGCCAGCCGCGGGCCCAGGGAGCGCGGACCCCCCGCTCAGCGTGCCCAGTCACTCCCTTCACCAGCCTCACTCGCTGCTGCAGCCGAAGCCAGCCCAGCGGGGCCTGCGGGAGGGCGCCCCCGGTGTCCCGGGCAGAGGACGGGGATTCGGGAACTCTGGACGTGGTCCGCCAGCAGTGCTGAGGCTGCCTCTGGGACATTGACCGTGTTCCTGCTGGGCACACATCTGAGGGACACAACGGAACACTGAGAATATCGATGATGCCGCTTTCTGTGTCTTTATTTGCTTCCACAATACTTGGCTGGCATCGTCGGTGGGCGCGGGTGCCTGTGGGTAACCTTCTCCGTCTGCTTCCGTTCTGTTTTAGGGTCCGATCGGTGCGCGCGGGCCAGAGGGCCCTCCTGGGAAACCCGGCGAAGATGTAGGTGACTTGGCTCGTCTGCTTTGGGTGCGGAGGGGGCAGGGAGGAGCAGGGTCACCGTCAATGTCACTTGTCCTTCCCCTCTCCGTGCCCCCCGTCCAGCCTCCATTCGTGTCAGTTAGGGAGCGCTCGGGGGAGAATTTCCCAAAACCTAAGCGTGCGCGTCCTCTGCTGGTGCTGCCCGGAGCCTCCCTGCCCTGCATCCCCCAGGATCTCCCTCAGGGTCCCCCGGGCCCCCGTGCTGATGGCAGAGCCATCTTATTAGGTCCCCGAGGAGAGGCTGTAATGCCTCAGTCGGGCAGCGCCAGCATTGCTCTCCGACGCTGAAACATGATCCCTTCAGCGGGATTTTTAACGGAAGTTAAGGCTCGACTTCAGATTTTAACATTCGAAACCCGATCAGAGGACCGGAGGCAGCGGCAGCCCTGCTTTTCCGGATTCTTTCCTTAGTTGTGCCAAAGTTGAGGAGAAAATTATGGCGAGGCCAAGTGACACTAACCTGAGTACATATTTCCCCATCATGTGTCATGTGATTTAAGCAGATCACACTGAAATTGGCCATAGGGAAAATGTCTCTGGCAGTTCTTAATATCTACACTAACAAAAGAATAAGATGCAAATTGACCGTACCTTTGTGACACCCACCATAGCCAATCAGGAGTGACTATGCAAATTAACTCAATAACAAGAAAAGAAATGGCAAGCAGTGTTTTAAGAAACACCGTTTAATTCAGTGCCGCGTGCACGTCTCCGTATGAGGTAAACGTGGGTGTTCATGACATGCTGAGCTAAGGCAGACCAGCGTTACGGGTGCCATTCTCCTGGGCACGTGAGTGGCACGTCACAGCTGAGGTCAGAGGGGATGGCCGTCGGACGCAGGGCTCAGGGTTTGTGCCTGGGGGGGCACGGGGCACCATCTTTCTAAAGAAGATGTTCCATCTGCGATTGCTCTGTCACCGGGTCCCCGAGGAGGGCATTCTAATCCGCTTCGCTTCTCTGCTTCCCCCCAAGGGCGAGCCCGGGAGGAACGGGAACCCTGGAGAAGTGGGATTCTCTGGATCTCCGGTGAGTCTGTGCCTGGTGATACGACGACAGTGAGAGACCTCAGACACGGACACGCCCCTGAGCATGCCTCTCCTGCCACTGCCTGTCACCCCGGGGTGGGCTCTCTTGTCCCCGCGGAGGGACGTTCCGCCGGGATAGGGGCGTGCCACGTGCCACTGTGCATCGCGCAGGCCAACGACCTGCCAAAACGGGAGCCTGGGCCCGCCAGGATGGTCTCCACACCGAATGCCCCGTGTTCACATGAGGCACACACCACGGCACCTCAGTCCTGGGGTCACTCTTCATCTCTACGTTTCTGTTCCGTGTCGGTCACACGCTGGGAACAGCAGCTGGAGAGAGGACTCCCTGCTGCCCGCAGGTGCTGGGGCACGGACTGTGGGCAGGCGGCCTGTGCGGCTCCCCTCAGGCCCTCCCGTCGGCTGGAATCCTTGCCTGGCATTCTGGGCCTAAAGCCTTCTGAAAGGATGCACCGATTGCCGCCCCTCCAGCACAGCTGCCCTCTCCCAGACTCCACTCCGGTACAGGCCCGGCCCCTTCCGGGATGGAGGGTCCGCACAGGGTGGCTGCCCTCCGATCTGCCTGGCTGCCCTCTCCCAGCTCCATCCTGGCACCGGCCTGGCCGCCTCCCAGATGCAGGGTCTGCTCCGGTGGCCGCTCTCTGACCCGCCCACACGTTGCTCTGCTGGGCCCGCCCCTCGAGCTGCTGCACAGGCAGGGGGGACGGTGAGGGAATGATAAGCAAGCACCCCGCCCTTGACCTTCTCCTTGTGCCACGTCCCCTAGCCCAGTGGTCAGCAAACTCATCTGTCCACAGAGCCAAACAGCAACAGCACAACGACTGGCATTCCTTTGGAGAGCCACACTTTTTAAGCTTAAACTTCTAACGCCACTTCTTCAACATAGACTCGCCCAGGCCGTGGCGTTTTGTGGAAGAGCCACACTCTAGGGGGCCAAAGAGCCGCCTGTGGCTCTCGAGCCGCAGTTTGCCGACCACGGGCCTGGCCTGACGTGGCCGCCCACCCAGTTGATTCTGTGTCATTTCCAAGTGTCTCCCCACTCAGTGCACCCGGCAGGACTGAGCTCCCACCCACGGACCTGCTGACCGTGGGCGAGGCTCAGGCCTGGGATTTTTAAAAACGAGGAGGAGTGCTGATCTTTCAGGGGCGTTTAGAGAGCTCCGGGGGCTCTTCGGTTTCGGGGTAAACCCAGTTCCCAGCTGCCGCTCTCCCCACCTCCCCCTGCGCCTGGAATGCCAGCGCGGACACCGGCGGGCTGGGCAGGAGCACGGACGTGCGTGTCAGCCTCCCACGCCCGCGCCCGCTCCCACGCCCACTCCCACGCCGTGCGGGGCCCTCACCGGGCCCCAGAGGCGCCTGCGGGGGGAGCCAGACTGTGAGGGCGAAAGGACAGCCCGGGTCCGCGGGGAGGGCTTCCGGGCCGCACATCTGGTCGCCCCTGTCCGAGGAGGACACTCACAGGGGCCCCGGCCCCCGAAGCTCGGGGAGACTGGAGCAGCAGAGGGGCTCAGGAGCTCCCTGGGGCCAGGGGGTGTGGACTGCGGGGTCAGGGCGTAGGGACTGCGGGGTCAGGGGGGTAGGGACTGCGGCGTCAGGGGGGTGTGGACTGCGGGATCAGGGCGTAGGGACTGCGGGGTCGGGCGGAGGGACTGCGGGGTCAGGGGGGAGGGTCTGCGGGGTCAGGGGGTAGGGACTGCGGGGTCAGGGGGTGTGGACTGCGGGGTCAGGGCGTAGGGACTGCGGGGTCAGGGGGGTAGGGACTGCGGGGTCAGGGGGTGTGGACTGCGGGGTCAGGGGGGTGTGGACTGCGGGGCCAGGGGGTGTGGACTGCGGGGTCAGGGCGTAGGGACTGCGGGGTCAGGGCGTAGGGACTGCGGGGTCAGGGGGAAGGGACTGCGGGGTCAGGGCGTAGGGACTGCGGGGTCAGGGCGTAGGGACTGCGGGGTCAGGGGGGTAGGGACTGTGCGGTCAGGGAGTAGGGACTGCGGGGTCAGGGGGTAGGGACTGTGCGGTCAGGGGGTAGGGACTGCGGGGTCAGAGCGTAGGGACTGCGGGGTCAGGGGGGTGTGGACTGCGGGGTCAGGGCGTAGGGACTGCGGGGTCAGGGGGGTAGGGACTGCGGGGTCAGGGCGTAGGGACTGAGGGGTCAGGGGGGTAGGGACTGCGGGGTCAGGGGGTAGGGACTGCGGGGTCAGGGGGGTAGGGGCTGAGGGGACAGGAGGTAGGGACTGCGGGGTCAGGGCGTAGGGTCTGCGGGGTCAGGGGGGTAGGGACTGCGGGGTCAGGGGGGTGTGGACTGCGGGGTCAGGGCGTAGGGACTGCGGGGACAGGGGGTAGGGACTGCGGGGTCAGGGCGTAGGGACTGCGTGGTCGGGCGTAGGGACTGCGGGGCCAGGGGGTAGGGACTGCGGGGTCAGGGGGTGTGGACTGCGGGGTCAGGGCGTAGGGACTGCGGGGTCAGGGGGTAGGGACTGCGGGGTCAGGGCGTAGGGACTGCGGGGTCAGGGGGTAGGGACTGCGGGGTCAGGGGGTGTGGACTGCGGGGTCAGGGCGTAGGGACTGCGGGGTCAGGGCGTAGGGACTGCGGGGCCAGGGGGTGTGGACTGCGGGGTCAGGGCGTAGGGACTGCGGGGTCAGGGGGTGTGGACTGCGGGGTCAGGGCGTAGGGACTGTGGGGTCAGGGGGGTGTGGACAGCGGGTTCAGGGGGTGTGGTCTGCGGGGTCAGGGGGTGTGGACTGCAGGGTCAGCGGGTGTGGACTGCGGGGTCAGGGGGTAGGGACTGCGGGGTCAGGGGGGTGTGGACTGCGGGGTCAGGGCGTAGGGACTGCGGGGTCAGGGGGGTGTGGACTGCGGGGTCAGGGCGTAGGGACTGCGCGGTCAGGGGGTAGGGACTGCGGGGTCAGGGGGGTAGGGACTGCGGGGTCAGGGCGTAGGGACTGCGGGGTCAGGGGGTAGGGACTGCGGGGTCAGGGGGGTAGGGACTGCGGGGTCAGGGGGGTAGGGACTGCGGGGTCAGGGCGTAGGGACTGCGGGGTCAGGGGGGTGTGGACTGCGGGGTCAGGGCGTAGGGACTGCGGGGTCAGGGGGTAGGGACTGCGGGGTCAGGGGGGTAGGGACTGCGGGGTCAGGGCGTAGGGACTGCGGGGTCAGGGGGTAGGGACTGCGGGGTCAGGGGGGTAGGGACTGCGGGGTCAGGGCGTAGGGACTGCGGGGTCAGGGGGTAGGGACTGCGGGGTTAGGGGGGTAGGGACTGCGGGGTCAGGGCGTAGGGACTGCGGGGTCGGGGGTGTGCACTGCGGGGTCAGGGGGGTGTGCACTGCGGGGTCAGGGGTGTGCACTGCGGGCTCAGGGGGTGTGCACTGCGGGGTCAGGGGGTGTGCACTGCGGGGTCAGGGGGTGTGCACTGCAGGGTCAGGGCGTAGGGACTGCGGGGTCAGGGGGTAGGGACTGCGGGGTCAGGGGGTAGGGTCTGCGGTGTCAGGGGGTGTGCACTGCGGGGTCAGGGGGTAGGGACTGCGTTTCCTGCCGGGGATGGAGGAGGAGGACCCCAGCAGGGCGGCCTTCCAGCGGAAACAGGTCCGGGAGTTCCGGGAGTTCCTGACAGAAGGGATTCCTGGGCGGGGCTGGGCCAGAGAAGAATGAAAGGAACTTGTGTTCTTCCGAGAGCAGCGGTTTGATGTGTCCTGACTATGATAACACACCCCCTCCCCCCAGTGCTACAGAAGCCCCTGCCGCAATCCCAGAGGGATTATTGCTTTGCCTTCATCATACAAAGTTCACTTATTGAGTCAGTTATGCACGGATTTGCGTAACAGTGAGTGAAGGCTGTCTCGCAAACATGGATGTTGCTCTGTGTGAGAGGGTGCTGGCCTAGGAGACCTTCTTAGAAGAAGTATGAAGCCACTTCTTACTGCTGCTGTTTAGTTCATGACTGGTCATTGGATGTCCAGGGCAGGCATAAGGCCTGGTGCCAGGGACACGCAGATTGATACTAATCACTGGTCTTTGGTAACACCGAGCTGTGCTATCTATCGCCTGCTCCGTCGGCTGCTGGCAGGGGTGACGGCTTCAAGTCAGAGTCCAGTTAACACTGGCAGCAGTGAGCCACTGGGCCTTACCTGTTGTAAGAGCGCCGGAAGGAAAGGTCTCAAGCACAGTTTCAAAATAGTCCTGCCATTGGCATTTAATTTTTTGTTTGATTTTCCTTCTTCAAGAAAAAATTGATATGCTCAGGTAAAGGACGCCTACAATGAACAGAAATGAAGAAA
The DNA here is from genome assembly GCA_036971965.1 of Nyctalus aviator. Classification (NCBI taxonomy): domain Eukaryota; kingdom Metazoa; phylum Chordata; class Mammalia; order Chiroptera; family Vespertilionidae; genus Nyctalus; species Nyctalus aviator. The sequence continues at coordinate 1,651,068 of CM072928.1, read as the reverse complement.
TGACATAACCAGCCTATTCTTTCTGTATTTGTTCACTTCCCTTCCTGGTGGACATTTTATTTCCTTGGCTAGTTTTTCAAACAATCACCAACCCACCAGCTTCTTTCTGTCATGTTACTTTAAAATACTTTCTGTTTGTTCGTTTTACTGTGATCTTTCTTATATCCCACTCTCGATATTTAAAAGGTAAGGAAAAGTAAATGCATTTATTGTTTTGCCCCCAATGAAGTGCATATCCAGAAGAAAGTCACAGTTTCCTTAAGTTTTCCTCCCGATTTCCTTCCCATCACTGACTGAGCTGGGCCAGACACTAGATATGTGATGTCGGCTATTTTGTTGTTGGTTTTTGGTTGTTTTATTAATAACACAGTGGCAGCCAAAACCGGTTTGGCTCAGTGGATTGAGTGTCGGTCTGTGGACTCAAGGGTCCCCGGTTCGATTCTGGTCAAGGGCATGTACATTGGTTGCGGGCACATCCCCGGTGGGGGTTGATGTTTCTCTCTCATTGATGTTTCTAGCTCTCTATCCCTCTCTCTTCCTCTCTGTGAAAAATCAATAAAATATATTTTAAAAAAATAACACAGTAACATAATTTGAAATCTTGGAAACGTCATCAGGTCAGTCCCTGGCATTAACCATGTCTCTGTGCATGTCTGCCTCCATCTCAGTCGGTGCTCATTTTGATCACCTCTGTGTGTTTTGATAGATGAATGTATACTGCTCCTGTTTCTTTTCTGGTTGTTGGTGAGAAACTATGTACCAGGTATTTTTTTAGAGGAAAATGTATATGAAGCAACTTCCTATTCTTACCAGTGTCTCTGAAATGCCTTCTGTGTCCCCCACAGGGAGCCCGAGGATTCCCGGGGGCGCCCGGCCTGCCTGGCCTGAAGGGTCACCGCGTGAGTCCCCCGTCTGTCCCCCCTGCGGCTGCTGTGGCTCCTGTGTGGGCCGGGCACCGCCTTACCCTCTTGACAAGTCCCTTGCGGCTGTGGTTGAGTAGCCTCCGAGGTCCTAAAGGGCTCGGCTCTCTTCCACGGCCTTTGCATTTCACGTGAGCCTGTGCTTACGTCACCCTGAACGCCGTGCTGCAAGAGAAGACAGAGCGGTGAACGGGGGCCTCGGCCTCAGGCTGAAAAGGGCTTCGGTTAGGAAATAGGCAGCTGCCACCGAGAGGAATAGTGCAGCCCCGAGCGAGCGAGGGCGCCCGACGTGGGCTGTGAGATGCTCCTCTCGTTACAGCTCCAGCTCACCCGCACCTGTTATCATGTGCACATGTACAGGGCGGAGCAAAAGTGGGCTCACAGCGTGAGGACATGAAACACAGTTATTCCTGCATTATCATTTATCAGTTATTATATTAGTTTCCACACAAATAACTTAAACCTACTTTTGCCCACCTGCTATAGAATTATCTATCCATCCATCCACTCATCCACCCATCCATCATGCATCCATCCATCCATCCATCTACTCATCCACCCATCATCCATCCATCCATCCATCCATCCATCGTCCATTTATCTATCCATCAATCATCCATCCATTCATCATCCATCCATCCATCCATCCATCCATTCATCCATCTGAAAGCGTGGCTGGTATTTCCTTGGTATACCTTGGCTGGCCTCTGTTTTGAGTGGATGTCTTTCTGATTAGAATACTTGCTAAACCCTAGTTATTAGATATTTTGAATATTATCCCTGGATATAACTCATGTTTGGTAACTATTTAAACCTCTATAACTATTTTCTTGTCTGTTCTTTATTTATAGCTATAGATTAAATTTCTATGAAGCAAAATTTTTTTTTGAAAGGTTAGAACATTGCATGTTGAAAACATTATTTGAAGGGGGAAACTTTTTTAAAAATGTTGAGAATTTGGAAACATTTTGAATAACAACTTTAAATTTGAGATTCGTTTTCATAAGGCACATTCTGTAAGCTTATGCTTGCTTCTTTTACGCATCTGAAGAGAAAAAAATCCCACACACAGTGAAATACAAATTTATATTTTTCTTTTCAGGGACATAAAGGACTGGAAGGCCCTAAAGGCGAAGTTGGAGCAACTGGGTCCAAGGTGATTGTCTTAGGCCTCGGAGTGACCTCACGGTAGCGTTCGGGTTGTGTTTGAAGTGCCTGCCCCTCCCAGAGCCCCAGTAGTCCTGGGGAAAGAGGTGACGGACACTGAGCGCTGGGCAGATAAGCGCACTGAGCGGCAGTAGACCCACAGGATACAGGCTGTGCCCTCACTTTGCTGCCAAGAACAGCCCGGTGGCTCTGGCTTCCTCCCGGTGTGGGGTGGACACGTCTTCATGTGCCTGATGGCACCGGACGCCCACCTTCTAAAACACACCCACCTGCTTTTCTCAGCGTCACCGAGGCTCAGGTGGTTCGCTGTCCCCGCCATTCCGTGTTCTTGGACGCTGGCCATTCTCTCCCCACGCTCACTCCCGTTCCCACTGGGGGAGAGCCGAGCCGCGGGGGGAGCGCAGAGGACGCCTTAGAGGAAAGTCCCCTGAGAGCCACACGCGCAGACATTGGCCTCACGTTGGTTATTCCTGCGCTTCCTGTTCCAGAACGTAAAGACGGGCTACAGCCAGCTCCCCTCGGTGGAGCTCACCCGCCTGAAGTGTGGGTGGACAGAGATAAGGCATCAGTTCTGCTGCTGATTAATGTGACTACGGATGGGAGCCCCGTCCTTGTTTACATCCCCAGTGTTACCTCAGACTGACTTCTGCAGGGGTGGGCTTTTACTGCACTTTGAGAAAACGTAATTCAGTAGACGTTTGGGGCCCTTCGCATGCCCTTCGCATGCCCGTTGTGGAAATCGTTCTGAGAATGATACGCGCGTGGCACAGAATGGTGTGCTGTCCGCAGGGTCCTCACACTGTCCCGGTGTCTTTCTGCTGCAGGGCGAAGCCGGTCCCACCGGCCCGATGGGCGCCATGGGTCCCACGGTAAGTGTCCGTTTCCCTCTTCCTTATGAGTTTGCTTCTTAGGTGTCCGTGAGAGAGCGCCAGCGTGGAACCAGCAGAAAGTCGTGGGCAGCGTTTGCTGGGGGGGCCATCTCGCTTGCCGTCTGATGGCAGCGCACTCTCACAGGCACACCCTTCCCGCAGGAACGTCTTCCCGCATTTCCTTCCTTCCCTTGACTGAGTGCCCTTAGTATTAATGTTCTCTGCACTCAGTGATCCAACCAGATTCCGGTAGACGCAGCCCATTCAAGCCAGGTTAAGTGAAGTCTATTTAGGTAGGAGGAGGTAGGTCATACATCTCCATTGGGAGAGCTTTTCAAACCCCAATTTACCCCAAGAAATACTTTGGCTTGGTGGCCAGTTGTGTTGCGTCTCAGTTGTTGAGGAGTGTAGCAAGTTGTCCTAGAGTTTAAATCTGATGCTTCAAGGGCTGTGTTCTCTCTCTCCCCACAGGGGCCCAGGGGCATGCCGGGAGAGCGGGGCAGGCTGGGCCCGCAGGGCGCGCCGGTGAGTCTGTGCTCTCTGCAATGCTTTACTGGGTTGCGTTTAAAATGGGAACCACAATGCCGGTGTCTGCTTTTACATGTTTCCTTTTTCTTGTGGGATAAATGTAGGTTCACAGGAAAGCTGCAAAGATAGAATTCCCATAAGGTCTTCACCTAGCTTCTCTCCATGTTCACATCTTACATTTGCTGCCTATTTATTTTAATACAGAAATTCAGAAAACAGTGAAAACATACAGCAGCATGGAATATAACCTATGGAAAAGCATAGGCTTTGGAATAGTAATAGCATTATAATAACAGGTGACATTTATCAAGCGCTTATTCACTAAATATTCTCCTATAACATAGAAATAATCTACGTTACCAGTGTTGTGTAAAATGTGTATTTTTACTTCTATTAACTCCGTGAAGTTTGTCATTAGTTAATATTCTTTAATTTGTAAGATGGACATTTTTATAAAGCAAATGAATTATGAGCAAATGAAGTAGATTCTCGTCTCTTTTTCTCCTAATTAGGGACAACGAGGTGCACATGGAATGCCTGGGAAGCCCGGGCCGATGGTGAGTTTTATTATTTTCATCATTCATGCATGCATGCACTCATGCATTCTTCTATTTCCACACTCACTAACGTTACAGAGCGCCCACTACGCCCAGTCACTTGGAATAAAAAGGTGCGGTTCTCAACCTGTGGATCACGAGAACCGCTAGCCATCGGAAAACACAGATATTTACTTTACGATTCACTAACAATAGCAAAATTACAGTGATGAAGTAGCAACGAAAATAGTGTTATGGCTGGGGGTCACCACACCATGAGGAGCTGGATTAAAGGGTCGTGGCATTAGGAGGGTTGAGAACCACTGCTCTACACTGTCCAGAGGATTCTTACTCATCATTTCACACAGACAGTCCTAGATTATGGTACTAAAGATAACGTTCGAAAAAGTATCTTCATTAATTGGTTAACACCAAGAAAATACATTCCTTTTGTATATTATTACTATTTTTATTTCACAGAGGAAGGGAGAAGCGCGCGCGCGAGAGAGAAACATCAGTGATGAGAGAGAATCATGGATGGGCTGTCTCCTGCACGCCCCCGACTGGGAAGCCAGTGCACAACTAGGGCATGTGCTCTGACTGGGAATCGAACCGTTCCTAGGTCGATGCTCAATCATTGGGCCACACCAGCTGGGCAAAAATGCATTTCTTAAGCAATTGTTTTCAACAAATTGTGGTGGTTACTGACTCAGTCTGCTATGTGGCGAGTAGGAAATCCGGTTATGTTTACCACCTACGGACATGATAGGATTTGGCAATATTTCATGTCAGTGTTGGCAGGTGCTTACATTACAGTATGCTATTATTTTTGTGATTTCAAAGTGCTAAGTGGATTATTCTTATTTACGTGTCACAGTAGAGAATTTTGTCAAAGACGAAATGGTGACGTGTGTAGATGCCGATTAAGTCACATGTCCGGCATCTTTCTGGTTTCCGTTAACAGGGTCCTCTGGGGATTCCTGGCTCCTCTGGCTTTCCGGGAAATCCTGGGATGAAGGTAAGGCGTTGTCATATTTACTCTTAATCACACCCTTCCCAACGTGAGGAACGTCATTTCATTTACCCAAGAGTCAGGAGGTGCTCTCACCTGAGGGCAGAGTCTAGAGTGTTCTCTGGGTCCATATGGTAGGGGAAAACTAAAGAAAATGTAAAAATGAGATTACTAAATAATATGTAACCAAGAGAGAGTCACTTACGATCACACACGTCGGAGGATCTGCTGCCTTCGGCCCGGAGGCAGACCCTCGTGGCAGCTGCAAAAGGTGCAGTTGAATCCGAACTGGAACTGTTCTTGTCGGTGGTGCCTGGCGGTGAGAACCAGCCGAAGGCTCTGAACCTGTGGTCGGCAAACTCATCCGTCCACAGAGGCAAACATCAGCAGCACAATGAATGAACTTTCTTTGGAGAGCCACATTTTTTAAACTTCTCACGCCACCTCCTCAACATAGACTCGCCCAGGCCGTGGTATTCTGTGGAAGAGCCACACTCCCCGGGCCAGAGAGCCACCTGTGGCTCGCGAGCCGCAGTTTGCCAACCACGGCCCCTACGTGTTTGGGTGGAAGATGTGAAACTCAAGGAGGCCATCTATCCTGAATCACCCGTGCTGACATCTCCCTAAAACGGCTCCCTTTGCCCCTCAGGGAGAAGCCGGTCCCACGGGGGCACGTGGCCCCGAAGGCCCGCAGGGGCAGAGAGGCGAGACGGGGCCGCCGGGGCCCGCGGGCTCTCAGGGCCTCCCGGTAAGTGCCGGGCCGGGCGGGCGCGGTGCCCGGAGGCGGGCGGGCAGCTCCGGGGCAGAGGCTGCTCCCCAGCCTGTCCCGCCGGCCTCCCTGCCGCTGCCCCTGGTGACAGAGTCCCGTTCCCGTCTGCGCTGCCAGCCGGGCCTGCGATGGGACAGTCACAGACGCCGTCCTCACGGCGGGGGAGCTGGGTTTGGGTGGTGACCACGGTCCCCCTCTGGGAAGATGGCAGATGTCTACACAGGCTGCGTGTCTGATGGCTGTCCCGTCCCTGCAGGGCGCGGTGGGCACGGACGGCACTCCCGGAGCCAAAGGCCCGACGGTGAGCACCCGGTCTGCGCCGCTGAGGTTCAAGGGGACGCGGGGCTGTGGACGCCGGCGGAGACCCCCCTCGTCTGCTCACGGCGTCTCTCTTCACTCTACAGGGTTCCGCGGGCCCCTCGGGGCCGCCTGGCTTGGCAGGGCCCCCCGGATCTCAAGGACCCCAGGGCAGCACGGGCCTCCCGGGAATCCGCGGCCAACCGGTGCGTCTACCCGCTCCTGCCCTCGGGGGCCGGGCTGGGCCGGGAGGAGCGGCGTCCGGTGTGCTGACACCGTGGGGCCACCCGCGGAGGCGGCGAAGGCGGGGCCTTGGCAAAGAGGAAGCAGGTGTTCACACACAGGCCTGATGTTCGAATTCCACGGGGAACGGCACGCTAGTGGTTTTTTCATGTAAAACAGTAAGGTCATAGCTTGATGCCCCAGGATTTTACGAGTAGTTGAGTAACGAGCATTATGGAAACACTAGGGAGCCAGTGTGGGGAGATGTGGAGGCTTACTGGGGACTTAGGATGATGATGATGTGACTGACAATGGAGCCCACAGCTATTTCTTGGGAGTTTGTCTTCTTTCAATTTCTTTTTTTTTTTTTTTTTTTTTAATATATTTTATTGATTTTGTACAGAGAGGAAGGGAGAGAGATAGAGAGCTAGAAACATCGATGAGAGAGAGTCATCGATCAGCTGCCTCTTGCACACCCCCTACTGAGGATGTGCCCGCAACCAAGGTACATGCCCTTGACCGGAATCGAACCCGGGACCTTTCAGTCCCCAAGCCGACGCTCTATCCATTGAGCCAAACCGGTTTCGGCTTCTTTCAATTTCTTTAATTTTTAGTTTATTGATGAGAAAGAGACAGTGCAAAACATTCATTTGTGGTTCCCCTTGCTTCTGCATGTTCAGTTGCTTCTTGTACGTGCCCTGACCCCGACGGGATGGAACCTACAACCCTGGCATATCGGGACGCTGCTCCAACCTGCTGCGCTACCCAGCCAGGGCTCAATTTTTATTGCACTTATTGGGGTGACATTGGTCAATGCAACCATATTGGTGTCAGGTATACCATTCTGTAATACAGAGTGTCCCCCCAAAATGAATACACTTTAACAGCTGGTAGCTCAATTTTGAAAATGAAGTATATTTGAATACATATTATATCATTATTCAATCTTTATCATTATTCAAAACGTGTGTGTACATTTTTGGGGAACCCTGTACATTATCTGTAAATTGAATCGTATGTTCACCACCCCCAGTCAAGTCTCCTTCCATCTGTATGAACGCCCTTCCCCTCCTTCATTTTCCCTCTCCCCTTTCCCTCTGGTCATCCCACACTGCTGTCTGCCTGCGACCATGAGGTTTTTTCCTTACTTATTTAATTTTTTTTACTTAATCCCTTCACCTTTCTCATCAGCCCCCCGACTCCCAGTCCCTCTGACAGCTGTCAGTCTGTTCTCTGTGTCTATGAGTCTGTTTCTACTTTGTTTGTTAGTTTATTTTGTTCATTAAGTTCCACATGTAAGTGAAATCATATGGTACTTGAAGAAAGATTTCAACACGTTGTTACATTTCATGAGTTTCCATATTTTACAGAAATTATTTTCTAGGAAAAATATTAGGATGTGCCCATAAGGAATAAACAGATTGAAAACTTGTGCTCACATATGTTTTAGCTTGGATACATTAAAAAATATTTTTTTCTAGTTCTGCTTAAACCAAATATTTTAGATTCTGATCCAAGTAATTTGGTTTTATTAATTCTTGATAAATTCTTCTTGCTGGTGACAGGTTTATTAAAACATGAGGGTTGCCGATACTTCACATTTTATCACGTCCTCAATTTAGCAATCTGCTTCCTACAACCTCAACTGTAATTGGTATAAGAAGACACATGTCCATAAAACCCTGAACTAAGAAAACCCCGAAAGCCCAATAGAGATGAAATGCCCTATTTGAAGTTGTCAAACTCTCGATAGATAGAACATAAATAGAAAATTATTTCGATTCTGGCCCTAGCTGGTTTGGCTCAGTGGACAGAGCGTCGGCCTGTGGACTGAAGGGTCTCAGGTTCCAGTCTGGTCAAGGGCACATGCTCAGGTTGCAGGCTTGATCTCTAGTGTGGGGCGTGCAGGAGGCAGCCAATCAATAATTCTCTCTCATCATTGATGTTTCTCTCTCTCTCTCCCTCTCTCTCCCTCTTTCTCTCCCCCCTCCCTCTCTCCTTTCCCCTCTGAAATCAATACAAATATATTTAAAAAATAAAATTATTCCGATACTAGGTGAGCAAGTCTATTTCCCAAAATAAACCCTGTGTAGGTTTTCTGTAGACGTGGTGATGGATCGGATTGGAATAATAGCTAGCTAATTATAATCACTCTAGCATGCGAAATAAAAAGCAACCTTAAAAACAACTCTGGAGACGCTGTGAGATAAACACATCGCCCCCAGGTCCCGCTGGGTTGTGGAAGTTCACACACACGTGTCAGGTTTGCTGGCAGCCCTGACTCAGCCCGGGCTGTTCGGGGGCTCACAGGCTGGTGAAGGGGCAGGGAGGGCGCTCCCGCTGACGATGCTTTCATTTCAGGGCGACCCAGGAGTCCCGGGCTTCAAAGGAGAAGCTGGCCCCAAAGGGGAACCGGTAAGGCCCTCCTTTCCAAGTGAAAGCACACACCCACCGCCAGCAGCCGGCGGCTCCAAATGCCGCGCCTGCGAACGGGAACTGCGGGAAGTGCATCCCTGGGCGTGGACAAGCCCATGTGACACACATGGACAGCCCGTGTGACATACATGGACAGCCCGTGTGACATACATGGGCAGAGCCCATGTGACACACATGGACAGCCCGTGTGACATACATGGACAGCCAGTGTGACAGCCCGTGTGACACACATGGACAGCCAGTGTGACATACATGGACAGCTCGTGTGACACACATGGACAGCCAGTGTGACATACATGGACAGCCAGTGTGACAGCCCGTGTGACATACATGGACAGCCAGTGTGACAGCCCGTGTGACATACATGGACAGCCAGTGTGACATACATGGACAGCCTATGTTACACACATGGACAGCCTGTGTGACACACATGGACAGCCCTGTGACATACATGGATAGTCCTGTGACATACGTGGACACAGCCCGTGTGACATACATGGACGCCCGTGTGACATACATGGACAGCCCGTGTGACATACATGGACAGCCAGTGTGACACACATGGACAGCCTATGTTACACACATGGACAGCCTGTGTGACACATATGGACAGCCCTGTGACATACATGGATAGTCCTGTGACATACGTGGACACAGCCCGTGCGACATATGTGGACAGCCCGTGTGACATACATGGACACAGCCCGTGTGACATACATGGACACAACCTGTGTGACATACATGGACACAGCCCATGTGGCACACATGGACACAGCCCATATAACATACATGGACAGCCAGTGTGACATGTGGACACAGCCCATGTGACATACATGGACACAGCCCATGTGACATACATGGACAGGCCATGTAACATACATGGACAGAGCCCGTGTGACATACATGGACAGAGCCCATGTGACACACATGGACACAGCCCGTGTGACATACATGGACAGAGCCCATGTGACACACATGGACACAGCCCGTGTGACATACATGGACAGAGCCCATGTGACACACATGGACAGCCCGTGTGACATGCATGGATAGTCCAGTGACATATGTGGACACAGCCCGTGTGACATGTGGACAGCCCGTGTGACATACATGGACACAACCTGTGTGACATACATGGGCACAGCCTATGTGTGACACACATGGACACAACCCGTGTGACATACATGGACACAGCCTGTGTGACATACATGGACAGCCCATGTGACACACATGGACACAGCCCATATAACATACATGGACAGCCAGTGTGACATGTAGACACAGCCCATGTGACATACATGGACACAGCCCGTGTGACATACATGGACAGGCCATGTGACATACATGGACAGCCCGTGTGACACACATGGACAGCCCGTGTGACATCATTGCACGTGTGGCCGGCTCCCTCAGCGACCTCCCGCCCCCTCGCTGGCCGAATGGCCTTCCAGTAACTAACTGCTCCTCCTCCCACAGGGGCCCCACGGCGTTCAGGGCCCGATTGGCCCTCCCGGCGAAGAAGGCAAACGTGGTCCCCGCGGCGACCCCGGCGCAGTGGGTCCTCAAGGGCCGGTGGGAGAAAGGGTAAACTGAGTCACGAAGCACGCTCCCTGGTCCCGGGGGATAAGAGGGGGCGGTGGGGAGACCAGAGCAGCTAGGAGACAGGCGTGCAGGAGCCGGTCAGCACGGTGCCTGTGAGTTCGAGGGGGCCAGCCCCCGTGTCTGCGTCCACCTGCGAGGGACGAGCGGACACCGCTGCTCACCGCTCCGCCGCCGCCGTATGGCCGGGACACGGGGCGGACGGGACACCGGGGCGGACGGGACACCGGGGGCGGCCGGGACACCGGGGGCGGCCGGGACACCGGGGGGGAGGACGGGACACCGGGGGGGCGGACGGGACACCGGGGGCGGACGGGACACGGGGGCGGCCGGGACACCGGGGGTGGATGGGACACGGGGGCGGCTGGGACACCGGGGGCGGACGGGACACGGGGGGTGGACGGGACACCGGGGGGTGGACGGGACACCGGGGCGGACGGGACACCGGGGGCGGACAGGACACCGGGGGCGGACGGGACACGGGAGGCGGACGGGACACGGGGGGCGGACGGGACACTGGGGGCGGCCGGGACAGGGGGGGCGGATGGGACAGCGGGAGTGGCCGTGTCCGTGTAGGTCTGATGGGACCGGGAGTTGTCGGAATGTCTTGCTCAGAGTCACTTTGGGCGCGGAGCTCACATGTCCTTTGAGATGTAAGGTCTCTGCGGTGGGCTTTCCCTGTGGGTACCCACTGCCCTGTGGCCCGACCGGAGGCTGAGCCCCAGGACTAAGACGGAGCCAGCCCCTCGCCACCACAGAGCCCCTCAGCTGCTGAGAGCGGCTCTTGCCTGTTCGCAGGGCGCTCCTGGCAACCGCGGATTCCCGGGCTCGGACGGCCTACCGGGACCCAAGGTGAGGCCCCTCTGCGGCCGGGGGCTGGGGGTCCAGGTCCAGAAAGCTTGGGGCGCAGGGGTCAGCCTAATGCCACCCCGTCCTGTGCGATGCTGCGGCATTGGGGGGGGGGCGCTGATGATGAGGGGGTACAGGAGCTGTTTCCACGCGCGTCAGGGAAATGCTGAGAGGAAGAGGCCGTGGCCATTTCCTTGAGCTGGCACGTAGTTCTTCCTTCATCCGGAAATGTAGATTCTTTCGAAATTCTGTCTCTCCCCCAAAAATCTGAATGATGGGAGCGAGGCTGTCACCGCCCCGTCCCAGTAACGGTGTCTGCCAGCTGGGGCTTTGGCCGGCAGACCGGGAGCTCCCTGTGTGCTCACGCGTGTCTCCTGTGCTCTCCTGACATGTGTGCTCTGCTCTGGAACAGGGTGCGCAAGGAGAGAGGGGTCCTGTGGGCTCCTCCGGACCGAAAGGCGGGCAGGGCGACCCAGGACGCCCCGGCGAACCCGGGCTGCCAGGCGCTCGGGTAAGATCACGGTCTCTGTGTCCGTCCGAAGGGCGTCCCCTCTCTCCCTCCCTCCCTTCCTCCCTTCCTCCCTTCCTCCCTCCCTTCCTCCCTTCCTCCCTTCCTCCCTTCCTCCCTTCCTCCCTTCCTCCCTTCCTATATCTGTCCCTCCTTTCTCCCTCCCTTTCTTCCTTTTTAGCTCACCTTTCACAACTTGGAACATTTCTTTGTTTTTGGTTTTGACCCAATCCATTATTTTGTAAATACCGGTTTGTCATGTATAGAAAACACACTGAGTTCTATTCTTCCCTTTTCAAAGGGTCCGTATTAACAATTTTACTTCTTTACATGAAAAAAAAAGTTCTGTTTGTAAATCTTCACATCTATTTTGCTTGATAACTTATTTGACTTGATGGAGAGAATTTATGGTAAGCGTCATGCAAGCTGTAGTTTCCATCTCTTGAACGTTTGTTTCCACTTTGGAATCGCCCTCCTGTTCAGGGCCCTCCTGTTCAGTGGCCAGCAGTGCCCTCAGGAGAAAGGAGCTGCACAAAAAGTGTGATGAGATAATACACGGGGCTCCACGTGAGCTCTTTCTCCCGAACCCAGCCCTGAGCCCACGCCGGCCTTCCTCCTTCTGATGGGACGTCTCTGCTCAGACGCTCGGCCCTCCGTCTGATGAGGGGCTGCCGCTGGGTGCCGGCCAGCAGAGCCCACAGGGAAATGACGCCTGGTTTTACACCGCGTCTGGACTGGGGGCGCTGAATGGGCCACACAAACCTGGCGGGAGCACAGCGTTGGCTTTTCTGGTTTGGGGGTGACTTGTACCAGGGCCCTGCCCTCGCTGGGACCGGGGAGCTGTGTTGGAGGTGGGGTAGGGGCAGCGGTTACATGGGATTTCCAAGCCTGGGTGGCCCCTGGGCCGTCAGGCAGACTCATGCCCTGGGCATTGCGGGAGGCTTGGGGATGCATTGGAGGGCCCCCCCCCCCCCCCCCCCCCCCCGGGGCTGCCCCGCCGTCCTCTGCATCCTTCTGAGCATCGTTCCGAGGCCTCCAGGTGCGGCCCGGAGGGTCCATGGACGTGTCTCAGGGACTCTGAGCGCGGCCATTGCCGGTGGAGCCTGGTCCCATGAGTGTGACGCTCTGTCTGCTTCCGGGACCTTCAGCTGCAGGCCAGCGGCAAACTGACCGAGCCTTTGACTTTCAGGGCCTGACAGGCAATCCTGGGGTGCAAGGCCCTGAAGGGAAGCTCGGACCCCTGGTAAGTGATCCACGCCCTCGCCCACTCGTGTTTCTCTGGGCGCGCCCTCCGCGGGGGCTAAAGCTGTCCACCGTGTGCCGGTGGCCGTGCTTATCTGGCCAAAGGGCCCTGCCCCCGGACGCACATGGTTAGGATCTGCATATTTTCAAATTGACCGGAACTAATCATGTTTTATTGAAGTACATGTTTGCGATGAAAATGACTTCATGGACACCGGCGGAAAAGCCAAAACGATGTGTTCTTAATATTGATGAGACTCGTCTGTTAGCAACGTTCGTATTTCTCGATGTTCCTTCCCATTTGGCACCCTGAAGAGACCAGGGGGCATGCGTTTTGACGCCTCATGTATCCCGGGCCCCTCCCTCACACTCAGTGTGAATGGCAGTCCCGAGGTCTCGTGCCACAGAGGAAAAGGAGAAGGAGAGGGTCCTCTTTGCACCTGAGAATGAGGAGACACGGAGACGAGGCTCGGGCATAGAATCAGAGTAAAGTCTCTTGTTCTAAAGAGTTAAAACACTTCCACAGCTTCTGCTTCCTTTTGTGGACACTCACTGTTCTAGTTCACGGGGATAAATGTGGCGGGTAACTAAAAACACAGTATGTTTTATTTTTAAAAATTTATTATTTAATTTTTTAATTTTTAATTTCTTTATTGATTAAGAGTCACATATTTGTCCTCAATCCCCCATTCCAAACCGCCACCCCTCCCCACTCATGCCCCCACCCCCCTGCTGTCCGTGACCACTGGTTAGGCTCATCTGTGTGCACACCAGTCCTTTGGTGATCTCTCCCCGTAGTAAGTTGTGTAGAAAGCACAGGCAGGGCAGGGGGCGCTGTGATGCTCGGAAAGAACTCCCACCGGACTCACGTGCTCCGTGGCTTCGCAGGGCGCTCCGGGGGAGGACGGCCGCCCCGGGCCCCCCGGCTCCGTGGGAATCAGGGGGCAGCCCGGGACCATGGGGCTGCCCGGCCCCAAGGGGAGCAGTGTGAGTACCTGCCCCGCGGGCCCGCCTTCTGTGCTCTCACCGGGAGGGGCATGCTTTCCACACACGGAGGGACATGCGAGTCTGTTCTCCTTGTTCTGTAGGGAGATCCCGGCAAACCTGGGGAAGCAGGAAATGCCGGTGTCCCCGGACAGAGGGTAACGTATACATTTTCTGCTAAAGAAAAATAAAATAAAATAAAATAAAATAAAATAATCCCAATCCTCACGGCCCTCCTCTCACACCTTCTCTCTGTGGCCCCAGGGCGCGCCGGGGAAGGACGGAGAAGTGGGCCCCTCCGGGCCCGTGGGCCCCCCGGTACGTGATCTTTTATTAAACGTGTCCATGCTGTGCTTTTTGGTGTGTGTGTGTGTGTGTGTGCAAGACGTTACTTACGGCAACTTTGGGGGGAAACAGATAAGTGCAGATTGAAGAATTTCAGTTACTTCTCTCCTTTTGATTCCTGTGCTGGAATCTTCTGTCTTTTATTTTTTTATTTTTATTATTATTTTTAAAATATATTTTATTGATTTTCCACAGAGAGGAAGGGAGAGGGATAGAGAGCTAGAAACATCAATGAGAGAGAAACATTGATCAGCTGCCTCCTGCACACCCCCCAGTGGGGATGTGCCCGCAACCAAGGTACATGCCCTTGGCCGGAATCAAATCTGGGACCCTTCAGTCCTCAGGCCAACACTCTATCCACTGAGCCAAACCGGTTTCGACAAGGAATCTTCTGCCTTTTAAAATGGGATGACTGGTTTCTCCATTTTAAATCTCTGTAACATGCTCAGAGCAAAAGCCACCTCGTCATCTTTGTGTATCACTGTTGAAAAATATGCCAGCTAAGGAAAATAGAGCTTGCTTAACATTTAATACTGAATTTTATTTAAAATGCTAAAATACCAGATATTATATATCTTATTCTAATAACGTGTCTCACAGACATTTACTTAAGCTGGCTTTTCTTTTGAGGGGCTAAAAAGGAATAGTATCCTTGGGGTATATTTTCATCCTACCATTGTAAAATCAAGTGTTTATCAGAAATATTTTGGCATTTTATCTGTTTAAAATACCAAACAGATTAAAACGCTAGCTATGTTGACTAGTTTTGAAGGTTTGATTAATGGTTTTTCTGACATTTGGAAATAATCTGCAATGGAAATATCACCATTTTAGATTAGATATGTGAAAGCAATGAATTCTCCCAAATCCATTTTGTTCAATTTCCCCATACTGTTATGATTGGCTCCAGACATTTTGTTTGGATGAAGAAATAAACACATGTCATCGGTCTCCTTGCTGGCTCGGAAAGGTGTTTTCTCGCTAGCAGGGACCTCAAACCAGTAGATGACTTTAGTGCTAGTTCAGTATCCGGCCCAAGTGAACAACATGTGATTGGAAGAGATACAACAAATGGAGAGCCTTCTAGTGTCTCACAGCCGGGAGCAGGGTGGGGTCGGCTCTGGGTCCTCACCGTTTCCTTTCCTCCTGACGTAGGGCCTCGCTGGGGAGAGAGGCGAGCAGGGCCCCCCTGGCCCCACCGGCTTCCAGGTACGTGCTGGTTCTGTCCTTCAGTCCCCCTCCCACCGACTGTACGCTCTTTCATTTATCATTTATTTTTATTTAATTTCTTTATTGATTAAGGTATCACATATTTGTCCTCATCCCCCCCCCCCCATTCCCATCCCAAACCCCTCCCCAGCATGCCCCCACCCCCCCAGTTGTCTGTGACCACTGGTTAGGCTCATATGCTTGCACACAAGTCCTTTGGTTGATCTTTTCCCCTTACCCACACCCTCCCCTACCTTCCCTCTTTTAAAATGTGAAAAGATTTTATGATAAAATGATGCATAGCTCTACAATTTCCAAGACATCCCTCTTTTAGGAAATAGGGTAGACATTTGAATAAAATCAAACATTTTCTTTCAAAGAAAAAGAATAGATTTCCCCTAAAAAACTGATTAAAACCCAAAGCTATTCGCAGATTAAAAAATGTCCTTCATGTCTCAGTGACGTTTATTTAACTGTTTTTAAGGGGTATCTGATTTTGTTGGCACAGAGTCTAAATGATTTTGTTGAACAAATTTTCATAATTTATGTAAATATACTGGTGTGGTAGATTATTCAGCAGCATGAATAAGCAGAACTTGGAGAAAAGAAACTTTCAGTAGTATTCTAGTAACCTGATAGATTGTTTCCAGAGCCTTTAAAAACCTACACATCCAAAGAGCCTGCTGTTGTACTGTTCCTGTTGGTTGGCTAAGTGACATGCAAATGAAGGCCTACACTGTCACCGAGCTTCTGTGGGCATGTCAGGAGATGGAAGTCTCAGTCTGCGTGCTCAGCTGGTGCTGGAACAGGATCTTTTGCCTGAATGGCGCCCCGGAGGCTTTGGGAGCTGCAGAGGGTCTAACCCTGGTGGCCTGGGCCGCTTCCCCGAGTCACACCTTCCTTGTTGCTTTGGTTTCAGGGGCTCCCCGGCCCCCCAGGGCCTCCCGGGGAAGGTGGAAAGCCAGGCGATCAGGTGAGTGCTTACAGAAGAACAGCATTACCAAAACCACTGCTTCTTGACGTCACTCATTATGGGCGGGGCTCCATTCTGGTTTGGTTTACATATATTATCTTTCTATTGATCTCTGAGAGGAAGGGAGAGGGAGAGAGAAAGATAGAAATATCAACGATGAGCGGGAATCATGGACCGGCTGCCTTCTGCATGTCCCACACTGGGGATCGAGTCGCAACCCAGGCACGGGCCCCGAGGGGGAGTCGAACCCAGACCTCCTGGTTCAAAACCGCCCCCGCTGCTATGATCACCCCTTGTTACGGAGCGCAGAGAGGCGCACGATGGGAGGCCACACAGCTGATGGGCTTGCAGCCCCGGTCAGATGCTTCCCACGACTGCTCCTAATCCCTGAGCGCATCTTCGTCATGTGACCGGGTTTTACTGGAGGCTTTACCAACTGTTATGAACAGATACTACTTTATTTCTATCATTTTATGAACACATGGATTTATTTAATTTACTTCCCTCTGAGTAATTCAGTCATCCCACCATTCAGCCAGTGTTTGCTGAGTGCTGCGTGTTTAGCTGGACTAAGCCTTGGCTGGCCTTCACCGATTGAACAAGACGGCCATGGCCTTGCCCTTAAGCTAGGTGGCAGTCGGGGACAGAAGGATAGGGGGACCGATACAGTGATGCTAACGGCTGTGGTGGGGAGCACCGTGTTTATGGAAACACAGACGATGCTGTTGATTCAGACGGGAGGGTCAGGAAAGTTTCCTGGACGAAGTCATAACTTTCATGAGATGTGAAGGATGAGGATGGTGAGCGGAGGAGGAAAGGTGAGTGGAACAGGAAGGATGCTACGAAGGTGAAGTTAAGGCCGTGAGCACAGTTCTGTGAGTCAGGAGTGCCGAGTGTAACTCAGTGGAGGGGGGCTGGAGGGGGAATTTGGGCCGGATCACAGAGGGTCTTAATTCGAGTCCGCTGTGTTCTTCCTCTTAGAATAATGACAGCTGATGGGGGGTTGTAAGTAGGGGCACTACAGTTTGATGTGGGCTTTAGGAAGATCGCACCTCAATGAAGACAATTTCAAGGGCCTACCTTATACCCACAGTGATTATCTTTGTCAAAGAAAGAAGTCTTCATTGGCAAACGTTTCTACAGTTAAAAGCAAACTTTACTGGAGTCATGGCTGCCACAGTCTGAACCCACAATCCCTAGTGGGGTGTGGCACCACAGTGTCTGCTCAAGAGCTTCTTACTAAGTTGAGTGGAATTGGCTTTATTCAAAAGACCAGTACTCTATGCTTTTAATTTAATACTTCCTCCCCTAAAACTTTCCACATTGCATTAGGAAATAAAAGGCTTTTAGTCTATATATTATTTTATCTCTAAAAAAATGAATGCACTTTGGAAGATAACATTTTGTATGTTCTCATTGCCAAAAATCAAATATTCAGTTACAGCATAAATTTACCTGGAGAAATGTTTACATCCAATTTATGTGATACCCACTCTATTCATAAAAGTGGACATATCGTTCTTCAATATTTTGGGCTTAGGCAGACTTCTAATAGTGCGTTAAAAAATTATGATCAGTGTATGATCTGGGAAGATTTCTAATAAATAAAACAAAATTTAGCTCAGAGATTTTCTTCCAACGTTTTGAAATGTATCTTACAGGGAGTTCCTGGCGAACCAGGGGTCGTGGGCCCACTGGGACCTCGAGTAAGTATTCTCCTTCACAAGTTACTGCTGCCGCTGGCTTCTGTTTAAAAAGCACCTCTTGCTAGTATCTTAAACGGGGCTTTACTGTAGCGTTAACATTCCTCTACGCGTTGCAAACCAACCCCATGAGCAATACTCTGTGCCGCGAAACCACTCCATTCTGCCTCCACCGTTATTTCCTGTCACTGAATTGGGAAACTGGGCCTCAGTCGTCGATCATTTCTAAGCGTTTCTCCGGGAGGAGCCTTCTCGTGCTTTCAGGAATGTTCTCACCCACGTGGAGCCCCAGCGCTGAGGCTGAATGAATTCCCCTGTGTGCTAGGGAGAGCGCGGGAACCCGGGGGAGCGCGGAGAGCCCGGAATCACGGGGCTGCCCGGCGAGAAGGGGATGGCCGGCGGGCACGGCCCCGACGGCCCCAAGGTGAGTACGGACCGAGAACGTGTCCCCGTGTTTCTCGTGTCAGCTGACTATTTCACTTTCTTCTTCACCAACTCCTTACCGGGCACCTCCAGGCTGCCCCGGGCACTGCGCGCAACGAAAAGGAGTCTCGGGGTGGTGCTGGGGCCTGTGCTCCACTTTTCTTGTCTTTCCCTCCACGATCCGCTTACAAAACACGTGGAAGAATGCTGTTTTTGCAAAATCTAAACTATAGCACAGCAGGAGGCAAACAGCACCGTTTCCTTCTGGACGCCATTTTAACATCGGGGAAGACAATGTGGCCATTTCAGCGTACACAGCTCAAGGAGAGCTTTTCAGGATTATGCAAACCTTTAAGATCCAAAGTGATTGCCTAAGATTTCTTCTGTGTAATCACTGGATGAGCCTCAAAACCAGCTTCATCTCATGGGTTTATCACAGAGAGAATGGAAATACTCTCTAAATGTAACATCTCCTTTCTTTAGTAGACCCTCCTCACGATGTTACCAAAACAAGAAGAAACAAAGGAAGCGCTATCATTTTTATTTGAATCAGTACTCAATGTCCCCAAGAGAAAAGTTGAAAACATAAACTATTAAAATGGCGGGACTGATTGTTGTTTTTTAATGAACTCAGAGGCAATTTCCCCAGTGAGACCCGTAAGCACGAGGCCATACCATCTAAAGTCTCCGAGAAGCTGCTGTTCGACTCCCAGCGCGGTGGGTCCAGGAGGTTCCGATTGGATGCTGAGGGGACCCCTTCCTGTCGGTTCCTTTCAGGGCAGCCCGGGACCAGCTGGCACCCCCGGGGACACGGGCCCCCCAGGCCTGCAGGGCATGCCCGGGGAGCGCGGGATTGCCGGGACGCCGGGCCCCAAGGGCGACAGGGTGAGTCTTTCTTTATTCTTCCGGTTAGATTTTCTTCTTCTTCTTTTTTTTTTTTTTTAATATATTTTATTGATTTTGTACAGAGAGGAAGGGAGAGAGATAGAGAGCTAGAAACATCGATGAGAGGGAGTCATCAACCAGCTGCCTCTTGAACACCCTCCACTGGGGATGTGCCCGCAACCAAGGTACATGCCCTTGACCGGAATCGAACCCGGGACCTTTCAGTCTCCAAGCCGACGCTCTATCCATTGAGCCAAACCAGTCCCGGCCCGGTCAGATTTTCTTCGGATCATGACTTCCTGGCCGGACTCTACTCACCGTCCTGCGCCACGTTCACTCCCTCATTCTTAGTAAATATTTATTGAGAGGATGTGCAGGGCCAGCCATTGCTCCAAGCATAAGGGATGGCACCCGCCCGGGAGACCTCCATGCAGTGTGGGGGGGACGCCGGACGAACGTGGGCCGTTCTGTTCCCCAGGGCGGCATCGGAGAGAAGGGCTCGGAAGGCACCGCTGGGAACGACGGAGCGAGAGTGAGTGAACCATTGTGCCCCCCGCCCCCCCTGTCCCCCCGAACCGCCCCCCCTGGCCCAGCCCTGGAGTCAGCGTTATCATCGTCATGTGACAGCCTGGACTTCCCAGCGTAAAGCTGGTGGTGCTCCCGCGGTGGTCGGGCTTGGAGAGCGAGGAGAGCGAGGTCAGGTGCTGATCACCGCGGACACTCGTTCTGCGTTCCTTGAGGAAGGCAGCCAGGAAGGAAAGTCGCTGTGGAGAGGCGTGAGAGGTCACGGCTGTGAGCCATGAGGCCTCTCATCCTTCTACATCCCAGGCTGTTTAGTGTCAGGAGCCGGTCGGACGGGCCGGGCTGGACCTCCTGCCAGGCAAGGCGGGAGCTTTGTGGAGCGAAGCTGAGATGAGGGCTCCGCAGTCCGTTGGAGGTCAGGGGTGAGGAAACACGGGGCGAGGAATCAACATCCGTAAAAGGGACATGACTACGTCTTCTCTCGCTAAGAAAGTGTGTACGTTTACTTCCTTAGTCCGCCCCCTCCTCTAAGGAACTATCTGACTGGAGGAATGCTGTTCCGCTCTGGATCCAGAGAATTTAATACCGTTTCCTCGCGTTCTTGCTAATAATGTAAAACTGAAATGAGATGTTGCTCCTTGAGCTTCTTCAGCAGCGCACACAGGAGTTAAGTCGGGAGCGCCTGTCTGGCTGCGCAGGAAGAGGCCGGGAAAACGTGTATCAGGGGAAACCTGGTTGAGAGAGAGCGGAGGAGGAGGAGGGTCCAGGGCCACGTGTCCAGGAGACCCGGTTCATGTCCCGTGGCAGCTCCCCGGCTCTGAGCCAGAGACCCGTCTTCTCAGAGGAGCTGCTGCGACGCTCCTGACGTCCAGGAGGGGAAAGCCGAGCGCATTAGCACACGTCACTCTTTTTAGGTAAAAGAGGGACATGTTGCCAGTGTATTAGAATGGAAGAATATGGCATTTCGTACAAAAGAAGGCACGTCTCTTCAGTGTAGACTCGAATTTTAAATAAATAGGTATCGGCAGCATTAATAGGCCGAGATCAGGGGGCGCTGGCCGGGAACCGCACGGCTGTGTGACGGAGCCAGACAGCTGTGTGAAGGCAGGCCACAGCGGGGGGAGCTGGATTGGATGGGAGAGATGGGAACATTCGGTGGAGAAAACCCAGCGGAGACTGTTCTGCACCAGAGAGGAAGGTGTGGAGAATGTGTAGGCGGCATTGCTGATGTAGGTCATGCTTTGCGAACGCAGCCACACGGCCCCCGCACAGTCCCTCTCTGTCTGTTTAACCTGGAGACTGGGTGCGTGCTTCCCCTCAGCGCCCTGTTCCTCTGCTCACCCACAGGGTCTGCCCGGCCCCCTGGGCCCCCCGGGTCCCGCGGGTCCCACCGGAGAAAAGGTAAGGAGTCCTCCTGTGGAGTCAGAACCACGGGGCCTGGATGCGGGCTCCTTCTCGGTGTTTGCCAACTGGCTGTTCACGTTCGTTATCTGCCCTCCCCGTTCCCTGCCTCCCCCCCCCCCCCACCTGCTCCCTGCCTCCCGTTCCCTGCCCTCCCCGTTCCCTGCCCTCCCCGTCCCCTGCCCTCCCCGTCCCCTGCCCTCTCTGTCCCCTGCCCCCGTTCCCTGCCCTCCACTTCCCACCGTGGTGCTGTGCCTGCCGCTGTGTGGGACGATAACCATCTGGCGTCTGCCCCGCAGGGTGAACCTGGCCCTCGAGGTTTGGTCGGCCCGCCTGGCTCCCGCGGCAATCCTGTAAGTGACGTGGGTGATGGTCTCGGCCTCGCCCTGGGCGTAGCCAGCTCCTCCCTCGGCCTCGATGGCTGTGGATACATGAGGCTGTTTATGGCGCTCTGGTTCCCAGCTTTTACTTTCCTCATTAAACTTAAAAGTGATCACTCTACTAACGTGATACATTCGAGTGTGTGAACTAGGCAGCTCATTAACCAAGTAATTAAGAGACTTCTTTGAAACTTCAGCCCTGGGAAATTTTGTTCTATGATGTGTGTGTGTGTGTGTGTGTGTGTGTGTGGTGTGTGTATCACATTTAAGAATCTTCCTCAAGCAATATGTCTGATGTTTCTATGTATTATTTCAAGACACTCCAAACTTATATAATTGTATTTTTAAGAAACCTTAATTAAATTTATTGGGGTGACGCTGGCTAATAGGGTCATGCAGGTTTTTCGATCGTCCCTTTCTATGATACAGGGTCTGCATATGCCCCCCACCCCCAGTCAGACGTCTCCCTTCACCTTATATCAGGCCCCGCCCCCTCCACCCCTCTCTCTGGCGACCACGAGTCTAAGTGTGATTCCCGCCTGGGAGTGGAATCGTGGTTTTAGCTTCTGGCTGACTGCTTCCACTTGGCGTGATATTCCAAGGCACATCGTGTTGTTGCAAACACCGCTGCTTCATCCTCCCTGCAGCCGAGCAGCGCTCCGGGGCGGGCAGGCACCACGTCCCGGCCTCCTCCTCCAGCGCAGGGCCAGGGGCGGGAACCCCGCCGCTCCTGCCCGCGGCGGTGAGAGCTCCCCCTTGTGTTCCAGGGCTCCCGCGGGGAGAACGGCCCCATCGGCGCTGTCGGCTTTGCTGGCCCCCAGGTACGATCCGCGTGTCTCTTACGTCCGGTGAACACTCCCGTCAGAGCGCACGCTAGTCAGTGCTCATTGCCCCACGTGCGGAGGGCAGGAGGTTCTGGAGAGGGTGCAGTTTTCTAGGTATTCTCATTTTCAAACAGTTCACGGGCTCGCACAAAAACGGGTGCGTTCGTCCAGTTCCCAAGTCCCTGCCTGTTTGTCGTAATAAAACCTGGTGGGAGAGCGCACTTCTCTCAGACCGTGTCCTTAAGGATCCCCGGGCCGTCCTCTCTCCTCCGCTGTCACCCCGACGGCAGAGCACAGGCCACACTGATGGCGTCCTGTGTCAGTCGTGTCGGGGAGCATCGCTGCGGAGTACCGTGTCTGCATGTGGTCTAACCGTTGCTCGTTTATGCCGTTGACACAGGGTCCCGACGGGCAGCCCGGCGTGAAGGGGGAGCCCGGGGAGCCAGGACAGAAGGGAGACGCCGGCTCTCCGGGGCCGCAGGGGCTGGCGGGATCCCCAGGCCCCCATGTAAGCGCGGGGAAGACCCGGGGCGCGGCCGGTGCTCCGCTCGGCCCGGTGCCGCCGCCGCCGGTCTCACGCCGTCTCTGTCCCCCATCCAGGGCCCCAGCGGTGTCCCCGGACTGAAAGGCGGGCGCGGGACGCAGGGCCCCCCGGTGAGTGGTTTGGGGGGCAGCTCGGGGCGGACCGGTCGGCCCGCTGGCTATTGGAAAGTTGGCCTGAAGCGGCGGCCTCGGGCTTCCGGAAGGCGGTGCGCGGAGGGGAGGCCTCCCGGGGGCCCGCCGCCTCCCTCCTGTGCGAGCAGCGCCCGGGCTGTGGCCGAGGGGCCGGTGTGGAGCGCCGTCCCTTCCCGCTGCGGGGAGCACCCTGTGGCTTCAGCCCTGGCCTCGGACACGCCTGCACGTGTTCCAGCTGCACGGAGGGCGGAGAGGGAGGACTCCTCCCTCCTCCCAGCCAGCCCAGCTCCACTCTCAGAGCCCAGGATGCAGGCTTAGCTAGACGCGGGCCCCGGCACCAGGGGACCCGAAAGGCCAAGCATCCCGTGGGAACGGGGACCCCGGGGAGCGGGCGGCAGGCGGGGTGACGCGGGGTGCCTCTGTGTGTGTCCTAGGGCGCCACCGGATTTCCTGGGTCGGCCGGCAGAGTGGGGCCCCCCGGCCCTGTGGTAAGTGGGTCACTGCCCTGAAGGTGGGGTGACCGCTCGCACACGCGCGCACATGCACGCCGACACGTCTCTGTGCACGTGACAGAGATGCACGTCGACACGTCTCTGTGCACGTGACAGAGATGCACGTAGACTTAATGCCCATTGCTTACTTTTTAATTTAATCCAGAGTGATTTATTTCCCACGTGAACAGCCCTTATCTGATAATTCCTACCGGTGTGTGGTCACAGCACATTCCTCTCGGATCCGCGGATTCTTGGGGGAGCTTGCCTACAGGCCCTTTGCGCCCCAATCTTACACCACTGTCCCCGTGGCCACTGAGAACCCACAGTCCTAGTGCTCACCTTCCCTTCTGGTGGGAAGCGTTCTGAGGCCGCCCTCAGTGCCATTCTTCCTTTATGGAAAGAGAGCAGACAGAAACGGGTGTTATGTGTTTACTGTTGGGTCAGAGCCGTAAGCAGTTTGAAATTGAAGTCAATCTCAGCTCCCAGCAGTGACTCAGGGGACTGTCTGCAGAGGATGTGGGTCTTCTGGGGAATGAAGATCTGAGTATCCGACAGGAACACGGGGTGGGGGGGGGGTGTGAGACCGGGGAGCGCCCCTGAGGCACAGACGGCTGCCCAGGGCCCCCCGC
This sequence comes from Nyctalus aviator, assembly GCA_036971965.1. Lineage (NCBI taxonomy): Eukaryota > Metazoa > Chordata > Mammalia > Chiroptera > Vespertilionidae > Nyctalus > Nyctalus aviator. The sequence continues at coordinate 1,626,667 of CM072928.1, read as the reverse complement.
CCCCCCTGCCCTCCCGCTTTCTCTCTGCCCCACAGGGAGCTCCCGGCCCGGCGGGGCCCCTCGGAGAGCCCGGGAAGGAGGGGCCGCCGGGTCTTCGCGGGGACCCCGGCTCTCATGGGCGAGTGGGAGATCGTGGACCGGCCGGGCCCCCCGGGGGCCCAGGAGACAAAGGGGACCCCGGAGAAGACGGGCAGCCTGTGAGTTGGCATCTTTGCTCTAGAGCCCCCGTAACTAGGTGCTCGCTGATGGAAATGGCCAGGGTCGCTGTCAGAGAGGCTGTGTGTGTCCAGCTTTAGGCCTGTGGGCTTTGCCCGCGCAGTTCTCTGCCTCAGAACACCACGCGCGGGTGCATAGGAAATGCAGCCCTGATGGTGCGGAGTTCAGAATGCAAACGAGAAAACGCTTTCTGGTTTGTCTGCATTGCATTCATTAAGCTTCCTACGAAGTCCATTGCTTCATTTAACATCCAAATGCCCTTACACGTGAATGTGTCCAGACGAATGGCATCATTCTCTTTATTTTAAAAACGTGTCCTTTTAAAAGAGGGACAAATATTTGCCTGAATAGTTGCCTCTTTTATTCCATCAGTATGCTTATTTATCTCCAAGTTCTCTTTCGTTTGATAAGCCATGTTCACTCTTAAACAATGTGGGGAGGCCCGGGCGGACGGCGCGGTGATTGCTTATATGTAAGGTGTGGTCTGTGAGGCAGAGAACGTTCCCTTGTACGGAACCGCCTGGACTGCGTGATCTGCTGTGAGCTTCTTGCGCAGAGCTCTACGAGGACCCTTCTCACTCTGCTTTGTCCTCCCATCAGGGTCCGGACGGCCCGCCCGGCCCCGCGGGCAGCACGGGGCAGAGAGGCATTGTGGGCATGCCGGGGCAGCGCGGCGAGCGAGGCATGCCCGGCCTGCCGGGCCCCGCGGTGAGCAGCGCCCTCCTCCGTCTGCGCACATCGCGCGTGTCTGTGTTTGCTGAATAGATTTAACGTCTTTTTCGATACAAATTCCGAGTATCTTCAAGGGCTTTTGACTTTACACGTGAAATTCTTTCTTTAAGTATCTTACAAAGTTGTTGAAAAGCGTATTTATCTGACCCCGGGGCTAGGGAAGTAACCAATACGCATGTGGGCTGGGGGTGACTCTAATTCTCTCTGCAATGTTAAAACCGTCCGAGGAGCCGGGGGTGTGTGTGTGTGTGTGTGTGTGTGTGTGTCTCCTGGTGAGTCGGGCCCCTCCTTAGGTAAACATGCGACAGAGATGCCCATGGGCACAGAGCGGGTCTCGGGAGCCACCAAGGCGAGGGAGGAGTTGAGCTAAAGTAATACGAGCGGTCCAAGAATCTCATGTTCTCTGGAGCGTGGTCATTAGCTTTGAAGACACGAATTTTGCCCTCAGAGTTTGCACATGTGAGAGGAAAGCAGGTGCTGTTTTCACAAAGTGGGGTGTTGACCGAGAAAGGAGCTGCTGGGGCCGTGGACCTGGGCACCTGTGGGTGGAGGTCTGAGGCCCGCAGACCGGGAGAGAAGGAGAGCTCTGCCGGATGGAGCCAGCACCGGGAGAAAGCCCGCCAGAGGGAGACAGGGCGTGGAAACAAAGTGAGCAGGCAGCGCCCGAGTAAACGGAACAGGCATTCTCTTAAAAAACAAACAAACAACTATATATATATATATTTGATTTCAGAGAGGAGGGGAGAGGGAGAGAGAGAAACATCAATGAGGAGAGAGAATCACTGACCGGTGGTCTCCTGCACATCCCTGAAGGGGATGGAGCCTGCAACCCGGCCATGTGCCCTTGGCTGGAATCGAACCTGGGACGCTTCAGTCTGCAGGTCGACCTCTGTTCACTGAGCCGAACAGGGTAGGGCTTGTTTGTTTGTTTGTTTAATTCAGAGAGGCAGCAGGAGGGAGAGAGAAATAAAAACATCAGTGATGAGCATCATTGATCGGCTGCCTCCTGCAGGTACCCCACTGGGGATCAAGCCCACACCCCAGGCGTGTGCCCTTGACTGGGAATCGAACCGTGCGTGACCTCCTGGTTCATAGGTCGACACTCAACCGCTGAGCCACACCGGCCATGCTGAATGCACGCAGGCTCTTTGGGAAGGGCATTCTTACACTTCTTTGGGAGTGGGTGACATACCTGTACCCCATTCCAGGGCACACCAGGAAAGGTGGGAGCGACGGGCGCCACCGGAGACAAAGGGCCCCCCGGGCCCGTGGGCCCCCCGGGCTCGAACGGCCCTGTCGGGGAGCCGGGACCTGAGGTGAGTACCGAGAACGGGGCTCTTGTCGGAGCCATGGGCGTGGGGACGGCTTTTCCCCTCAGAGGTGGACTGAGAAACAGTGTGCGTTTTGCCGGAGGAGGTTTCTGAGGGACGGGTTTTCTGTGCCCGGCTTGCCCGGGGCGTTGACAGGTGATGGCACAAGGGCTTTGCTCTCACTCACCTCCTCTGGAGCAGGCATCTCGGTTGACTCGGTTGCTGCCAGCTGTTTTGAACGTAAAGGGATGCCTCCGTCCACCCTCCCCCGTTGCCATTTCCTTGTGTTTGTAGCGTATGCGTCCCTCTGCCACTTTCCAGAGCCATGGCGGGGTCAGTGTGACTGTTGGACTGCTGACAGGGCCGGGCGCAGATCCTTTTCCCAAGCCCCGGCACAGGGACAGGGCGGGAACCGGCTGTGGAAGGAGGTGTGAGCTCCTGCGGCAGCGGTCTGCACACTCCTTAGTCCTCAGAGCCAAACACCAACCGCACAGTGATGGACATTTCTCTGGAGAGCCGCATTTTTTAAACTTAAACTTCTTCTAACGCCACTTCTTCAACAGAGACTCGCCCAGGCCGTGGTGTTTTGTGGAAGAGCCACACTCAAGGGGCCAAAGAGCCGCATGTGGCTTGCGAGCCGCATGTGGCTTGCGAGCCACAGTTTGCCGACCATGGTTCTGGTGGCATGGGCTGCCCGCAGTGCTGTGATGAGTGAATCACCAACGCTCCTGGCACGGGCTTGTGGGAGGAACAGCCAGTGCCTTTCAGAGCGAGTGTTCTCATCAGATGGGAGCAACGTTATTCTGGGGGAAAAAAAAAAAAAAAAAAGAGAGAAGACTACTTTTAAAAGTTATTTGATAGTTTGATTATTTTATTTAAGGACTTCACAGATATTTTTTGGATAAGCGTTAAGAAGTAAAAGAAAAACCATTCACTGGTAATACCAAGAAAACAAAATATCAAGAATTTAATGTATGTGTATTTCAAAGGATTTGAGTCTTTCCCTTCGTTAGAACAAAAAAACGGAAATGCAGAATGTAGATGAGGTAGAAACACGTTAATTTCTGAGGCAATTCAGAGTGACAGAGAAGACGGCCCCGCCCTCTCTCTGAGGAGCCTGAGCTGTCGCAGTTGCCCGCGGGGAAGTGAGTGTGCGCTGTAAGGTGTCCGGAGTTGGATCATCGGAGGGCGATGTTTACTGCCCGTTAATCCCGTTTCCATCTGATCTCTGTAGGGTCCGGCGGGCAACGACGGCACTCCCGGACGGGACGGCGCTGTTGGCGAGCGCGTAAGGCCTGCCCCTGACCGACACGTCGGGCGGATGGGGGGAGGGGTGCTTGGGAGGGGGGGTGGGAACATGAAACCTTCCGGACACTGACCAGGGAGCCACGGCCCTACCCCTCAGGCTCCAGCCCAGCCCCGATTTTCCGCTAGAAGCAGGAACGTCATAACTGGGTAGATCTGAGTGAAGGAGATGTGATCGCACAGGAAGCGAGACGGCGGTCCTCGGGAGAGGAGGAACGCCATTGCTCTCACGTCCGTGCGGCACGGCGCCATCAGCTGGGGCTGCCTGCAGGGTCTGAGTTTCAGACCCACTGGCAGAAGCGGGGAGCGGTGGGGAGCCCGCGTCCCCTCCTCACCTGGCTATGACGTGGGCACCACCACGGTGTGCGGGCACGCGACGTCCATGGTGTTAAAAGGACGATGTCCTCTTATTCCGACAGGGTGACCGAGGGGACCCGGGGCCCGCGGGCCTGCCGGGCTCTCAGGGTGCCCCGGGCACGCCCGGCCCCGTGGGTGCCCCCGGAGACGCAGGACAGAGAGGAGACCCGGTAAGGAGGGGCCCTTCCCCGCAGCGGCCGGCCTCGGTGCTCTGCGTTTGAGCTGCTCGGGCGCACGCACACAGTCCCCAGGCGCCCTGACGAGGGCCCCAGACCAAGAATGGCAGGCAGCTCGCGAGGAGCTGCTTTGTGTTAGTCTTCGAGGCAAACGTTTGATTTCTAACAGATATTCCAAAATGCTGGCGCTTTGACTTCCACCACCTAACACGTCCTGATGTATAGGGAATCAGGTTCAGTTTAAGCAAGTAACGTCTCACCAGTTAATAAACCTGATTATGGACGTGTCATTGGCAGTAGATGAGCACGCGCTTTCACCCAGGACATTAGCCTGGTTTTCAATAATTAGCCGTAAGTGTGTGCTTAGGTGCATATAAACGTAGTAAATATCCAGCTAAAAATACATTGTTTGAATTCTGTATCTACATAGTGTATGCACTTGTGTATGTGTTTGGTTTTTTTTTTTACCAACTTTTGTGGAAATTTCTCCTAGGGTTCCCGCGGCCCCATAGGGCCCCCTGGTCGAGCTGGGAAACGTGGCTTACCGGTAAGTTCTGTTTCTCTTTAAAAAAAATTATGTCTCCCTTCATCAAATACACTCCCAAAGAAGAAGTACAATGTAAAGCTTATAAATATAAATTACCAAATTTCTCAAGCTATGAGTTCTTTCAGAGAATCAATAAAGACTCTTAGAGTCACAGTTTCCTCTCCCAAAATAATAGGCATGATCATACCCTTCTTTCTGAGATTTTCTAAAAATCACCCGATGGGTTTAAAAGCTCTCTGTAGGTTCTAAAAGCTCTGTTCAGTATTATGTGTTATTTTCCATGAGATTGCACGGCCCACGTTCAGTTCTTTTGCTCCTTGCAGTTACTCCCAGGTTAGAGAGCCTCATTCAGATATCCATGCTGTGACCCTGTTTCTAGGGACCCCAAGGACCGCGTGGCGACAAAGGCGATCACGGGGACCGCGGCGACCGGGGCCAGAAGGGCCACCGCGGGTTCACCGGCCTGCAGGGCCTTCCCGGGCCGCCGGTAAGCAGCGTCTCTGCGGACTTGCCGCCTCCGTGTGCCGTTGTCCGTTAGCTGTGGTTTTGGAGGGAAGACATGAACCCACAGGCATACACCCCGTTCCCCCTGCGGTTGCCGTTCCTTGTGGGAACTCACATTGTGGAGACACGACTGTGTGAGGAGTGTATGCAGCTGGCGTCAGTGCAGTGGGTGTTCACCGGGATGAACATGAATGCAGGACGGACGTACTTTGGTCACATTTAAATGTCTTCCCCGCTCAGGGTCCCAATGGCGAGCAAGGCAGCGCTGGGATCCCTGGACCGTTCGGCCCCAGAGTGAGTAACGCAGCCCGCCGTGATGTCCTGGGGGGTGGGGGCGCTTTCCCGATGGCAGCGGGGATTCCGGATCCCCGGCAGCAGCGCCAGCGCAGGGCAGAGACCTCTCAGCCATTCCCCTCAAGTAGAAAGCCCTGCCGTGCGCCTTGGCATTTCATGGCCCCACAGTAACACCCCTTTCCTGCGGTGAACCCGTCCCCGGCGGGGCCGCTTCCTTACCGTGGTCACTCCCTGTCCCCTTGGCTCTCTCTGTGAGGCATCGCAGAGGCCCCGGGAGGAGGCCGCGCCGGCCGGCGGCAGCGGAATGCGTGTCAGAGTGTGCTTCAGGCTGATTCAGAAGCAAGTCCTGCCAGGAGACCAGCACTGGTGGCTATAGAAATCCCGCTCGAGCACTCATGCTGCCGGAATAGGCCATTAATGTCCTCACATCATTGACAGACATAATTGTTCGGGAAAATCATTCGAATTTCTGCTATGTCTGAATCTAGTACAAACAAAACCTTTCAGTGTCATTAAATGAGTAGTGTTAAAGTTGTTAGGACGTCATGAGATACTTGTGTGAACACGTGAACGTAACTTCTAATTATATCATCACTTCACCTCCTGCCTTTTTCTTACGCCTCGTTCACGGAATTTATAGTTCAGTTCCCAACACATGAGATTTGACGGAAGAGTCCCGATAATCATGAAAGCAGAGGATGGACGAGTCCATCAGCGGCTTTAGCTGCTGCCGGCCTTTCACGTGCACGGATGACAGTCGATGTGCGATGATAGTAAACGCGGGATGTTCTGGAACTCCACTCGTTAGTCAGTCATTAGGGTCTGAATGGAGACACTGCCGTGGCAGCTCCATCAGGAAGATGGCCCTTTGGTGGGAGAGGCGCCGTGGGGTTCCCCAGAGAAGCTAACAGTGCTTGTTCTTTGCAGGGTCCTCCAGGCCCCGTGGGTCCGTCCGGGAAAGAAGGCAACGCCGGGCCGCTGGGCCCCATCGGGCCTCCTGGCGTGCGGGGCAGCATCGGGGAGGCGGGCCCCGAGGTAAGCCACCGGTGAGGGTGCCCAGGCTCTGCCGGGCCTCAGCCTGGTCCCAGCCCGGCGCCGTGTGCGGCCGACGGCCGAGGGACAGAGGGACTCGGCACAAACCTAAAGGCCGCCAGAGCTGGTCTGTGGAAGCGACGGGTTCGGCCTTCTCCAGCCCAGCGGCGGAGTCTGTGATGTCAGCCCCACTGGCGGGGCCCCGTTTGCCGCTGAGGCCGTGAGCGTGGCTCCCTGTGTCCTGAGGCGCTTTCCTAGCGGCAGTGAACCGGGCGAGGCTGATGAGTGGCCGTTCGTGGGAATGCTGCGAGGTGAACGGCGTCAGGGCGGGTTCCAGTGCAGGCGGTGTTAGGGAGGGTTTCCACAAACACGTTCATCGCCACACGCCATGGTGTCGACCCGAGGATTCTGTGAACTAGACGCTGGCTTCTCGGGTCTTCGGGGAACCTCCTCATCTCCGTCCCTCCTCGGTCTCACTTACCCGTTCCCCTATCCGGTCTCTGCCCCTTGCTGGCCATTCAGCTGAATATTCATCACGTACTTTATGGGACGAAAAGCCTTCTGTCTCCCAAGGCTAGGGGAACATTCCCTGTTGTTTCTCTGGGCGGAGACGGCCGGCAGCGCCCTTCCTCTGGCTCACTGGTCCCAGTGGAAACACCTCCTGAGATTGGTGCGAAGGAGCTCCTGGGGCATGATGCGATCTTAAAGGGGGACCCAGCAGGTCTCACAGACTCTCGGGTGAGGAAAGGTGGGGGCAGCCTGCAGCCTTGTCTCCCAGGGGGAAGGTGACCACACAGCTTCCCGCTTCTCGGCTGGGTCTCTTGTTACGGGAGGAACTAAACAGCCCGGACGGCGGGGGCTCAGTGGTTGCGTGTCGGCCTGTGGACGGGGAGGTCCCAGTTCCGTTCCCGCTCAGGGCCCAGGCCCAGGTTGAGGGCTTGATCCCCAGTGGGGGGCGTGCAGGAGGCAGCCCGTCCATGATTCTCTCTCATCACGGATGCTTCTCTCTCTCTCTTCTCCTCCTTTCTCTCTGAAGTCATTAAAAACATATTTTTTAAAAGGGCTAAGGAGAACATACTTACATTTTGTTTAGACCCCAGAATTTTGACCTTCACATTAATTCCAACACTTAGAAGACTTCCCGCTTTCCCGCGTTTTTGGAAACGGGACGGCTGTCCTGTGGGTGCTTGTGTGGGCTTTACCCTGGTGATGGGTAACCTCATAGACCTGGGACCCCAGCTCCGCTGCACTCGGCCCAGCATCTGTCTGAGTCCCGTGAGACTGCAGCTGTGCCTGCCCCAGTCTGGAAACGAAGGCCCATATCAGCGTATTTTCTGTAGAACACATTGCATCGTCAGGGTAAACGTCAGCGCGCGCACTTGGAGCTTGGCTCTCACTGTCGCTCAGATGCCGACTTGTGGGCACGCGGCCTGGAGGCAGCTCCGCGTCACCCTCACCCTCAGGGCGCCAGCCAGGCAGGCGGACAGTGCCATCTGGGCAGCGGGCAGGCAGCGCCATCAGGGCAGCGAGCGGGCAGAGCCTCTGGGCAGCGGGCAGAGCCTCTGGGCAGCGGACAGAGCCTCTGGGCAGCGGGCAGAGCCTCTGGGCAGCGGGCGGACAGAGCCTCTGGGCAGCGGACGGAGCCTCTGGGCAGCGGGCGGAGCCTCTGGGCAGCGGGCGGAGCCTCTGGGCAGCGGGCGGAGCCTCTGGGCAGCGGGCGGAGCCTCTGGGCAGCGGGCGGGAGGAGCCTCTGGGCAGCGGGCAGAGCCTCTGGGCAGCGGGCAGAGCCTCTGGGCAGCGGGCGGGCAGAGCCTCTGGGCAGCGGGCGGAGCCTCTGGGCAGCGGACAGAGCCTCTGGGCAGCGGGCAGAGCCTCTGGGCAGCGGGCGGAGCCTCTGGGCAGCGGGCGGGCAGAGCCTCTGGGCAGCGGGCAGAGCCTCTGGGCAGCGGGCGGGCAGAGCCTCTGGGCAGCGGGCAGAGCCTCTGGGCAGCGGGCGGACAGAGCCTCTGGGCAGCGAACGGAGCCTCTGGGCAGCGGGCGGAGCCTCTGGGCAGCGGGCGGGCAGAGCCTCTGGGCAGCGGGCAGAGCCTCTGGGCAGCGGGCAGAGCCTCTGGGCAGCGGGCAGGCAGCGCCTCTGGGCAGCGGGCAGAGCCTCTGGGCAGCGGGCAGCGCCATCTGGGCAGCGGGCAGAGCCTCTGGGCAGCGGACAGAGCCTCTGGGCAGCGGGCAGAGCCTCTGGGCAGCGGGCGGGCAGCGCCATCTGGGCAGCGGGCAGAGCCTCTGGGCAGCGGGCAGAGCCTCTGGGCAGCGGGCGGGCAACGCCATCTGGGCAGCGGGCAGGGCCTCTGGGCAGCGGGCAGAGCCTCTGGGCAGCGGGCGGGCAGCGCCATCTGGGCAGCGGGCAGAGCCTCTGGGCAGCGGGCAGGCAGCGCCATCTGGTCAGCGGGCAGAGCCTCTGGGCAGCGGGCGGGCAGCGCCATCTGGGCAGCGGGCAGAGCCTCTGGGCAGCGGGCGGGCAGAGCCTCTGGGCAGCGGGCAGAGCCTCTGGGCAGCGGGCTCCGTGCCCGGTCCCACACCGTGGGGCCGGGGTGCGCTGTGACGCCCTGGGCGCGGGTCCAGCAGTGCGTGTGCCGGTGGGACGCAGAAGCAGTGCGTGTGCTCATGTTTCCAATGCTCCTCTCCGTCAGGGTCCTCCGGGCGAGCCCGGGCCGCCAGGCCCGCCGGGCCCCCCGGGCCACCTCACGGCCGCGCTCGGGGACATCCTGGGGCACTACGAGGAGGGCATGCCCGACCCGCTCCCCGAGTTCACGGAGGACGAGGCGGCGCCCGACGACAAGAACAAGACGGACCCGGGCGTCCACGCCACCCTCAAGGCCCTGAGCAGCCAGATCGACACCATGCGCAGCCCCGACGGCTCCAGGAAGCACCCGGCCCGCACCTGCGACGACCTGAAGCTCTGCCACTCGGCGAAGCACAGCGGTGAGCGCCGCGGTCTGTCCTGTGCCCGCATCCCGACCGCCGTGCGCCCTGGCCGCGACCTGGAAGGCGGGGTGCCCGGGAGAGGACGTGGGCTCCGGGCCACAGAGCTTGTGGGCTAGGGGTAGGGCTAGGGGTAGGGGTAGGGGTAGGGGTAGGGATAGGGTTAGGTTAGGGTAGGGGTAGGGGTAGGGGTAGGGTTAGGGGTAGGGTTAGGGGTAGGGGTAGAGGTAGGGGTAAGGGTAGGGGTAAGGTTAGGGGTAGGGTTAGGGGTAGGGGTAGGGATAGGGTTAGGTTAGGGTAGGGGTAGGGGTAGGGGTAGGGTAGGTTAAGGATAGGGTTAGATTAGGATAGGGGTAAGGGTTGGGGTAGGGGTGGGGTTAGGGGTAGGGGTAGAGTTAGGGTAGGGGTAGGGATAGGGATAGGGTTTGGTTAGGGTAGGGGTAGGAGTAGGGTTCAGTTAGGGTTAGGGGTAGGGGTAGAGTTAGGGATAGGGTTAGGTTAGGGTAGGGATAGGGGTAGAGTTAGGGATAGGGTTAGTTAGGTTCGGTTAGGGTAGGGGTAGGGTTAGAGTTAGGGATAGGGTTAGGTTAGGGTAGGGGTAGGGGTAGGGATAGGGATAGGGTTCGGTTAGGGTAGGGGTAGGGGTAGAGTTAGGGATAGGGTTAGTTAGGTTTGGTTAGGGTAGGGGTAGGGATAGGGTTCGGTTAGGGTAGGGGTAGGGGTAGAGTTAGGGATAGGGTTAGTTAGGTTTGGTTAGGGTAGGGGTAGGGATAGGGTTAGGTTAGGGTAGGGGTAGGGGTAGAGTTAGGGATAGGGTTAGTTAGGTTTGGTTAGGGTAGGGGTAGGGATAGGGTTAGGTTAGGGTAGGGGTAGGGGTAGAGTTAGGGATAGGGTTAGTTAGGTTAGGTTAGGGTAGGGGTAGGGGTAGAGTTAGGGATAGGGTTAGTTAGGTTAGGTTAGGGTAGGGGTAGGGGTAGAGTTAGGGATAGGGTTAGTTAGGTTTGGTTAGGGTAGGGGTAGGGGTAGTCGTAGGGCTAGGGCTAGGGCGGTGGGGGCGGTCAATGACATGAACAAGGGAGTGAGACAATGAGCATTGAGAGAGGACACACCCTATAATGCTCCCATTTCACCCTGCAGTGCCATGTTCACCAGAAGCCTTAAGCATGGGTAATTTTGCGGTGACATGGCATAGAGAACACTCGCTGAAGCAAGGTTGGCATGGACTCAGCTCCATGACTCTTTAGGGACTTAATATGCTCTCCTATACCATGGGGTCTTCAAGAGGAGAATACAGTTTATCTTATTTCCCAGACCCATTTGACAATGAAAGACCCAGCATGCAGTTATGCTCTGTCAGTACGGCTGTACGAGCCTCCGCAGGCAGGACTACTTGTTCCTACAGAGTGTTCTGGAACGGAGCAGTCCTTCTGTCCTAGCTGTGGAAATCATGTCTGCGGTTCTGATTAATCTCCTCAGACCCGGAGAAGGGGACTCTGGGCCAGAGGAGGAAGCTGTGGACGCTCAGCGGCTCCAGTTAACTCTGGAATGACATGGACAGGAGGGCTGAGACGGTCTGTGCGGACTAGGCAATTTCGTTCTCAGCTCTACCTTTTATTTAAAATGCAGATTTTCGTGCATATCACATACACACGCATATGTAAGTATACATACACTGATAGGTGCACAAATATGTATTTCTTTTTTAATATATATTTTATTGATTTTACACAGAGAGGAATTGAGAGGGACAGAGAGTTAGAAACGTCGATGAGAGAGACACATCCACCAGCTGCCTCTTGCACGCCCCCTACTGGGGATGTGCCCGCAACCAAGGTACATGCCCTTGACCGGAATCAAACCCGGGACCTTTCAGTCTGCAGGCCGACGCTCTATCCACTGAGCCAAACTGGTCCTGGCGAATACATATTTCTTTGTGTATTTGACTACATGTCCAGCACCAAGCTTGACATAGCTTGGTGTAACCTATTTCAGGTATCTCTCAGCTATTACAGAGATCAATTCTAACGGGCCAGTGAAACCACTTGTAACATTCCGACCACAGCTTAACGCCCATACTTACTCTATCGATCGTTCTGACCGTACATGGCTCTCGTCATGTTTGAGATTCACTCTTCTCCGCAAACACGTTTGTTTGGGGAACAGGCGAGTACTGGATCGACCCCAACCAGGGCTCTGTGGAGGACGCCATCAAGGTCTTCTGCAACATGGAGACGGGGGAGACGTGCATCTCGGCCACCCCGGCGAGCATCCCCCGGAAGACCTGGTGGACCAGCAAGGCGCCGGACCACAAGCCCGTCTGGTACGGCCTCGACATGAACCGGGGAGCGCAGGTAATGCCGCTGCGTGCCGACAGGCACGGTCTGCTTCCCGTTCTTCATCATGCTTCCTAGTCATTTAGGACCGGGGTCGGCAACCTGCGGCTCGCGGGCCACAGGCGGCTCTCTGGCCCCTTGAGCGTGGCTCTTCCACAAAATACCACGGCCTGGGCGAGTCCATTTTGGAAGAAGATTAAGTTTAAAACGTGTGGCTCCCAAAAGAAGTTTCGATCGTTTGTCCTGTTGGTATTTGGCTCTGTGGACTGATGAGTTTGCCGACCACTGACTTAGGACAGTGTTACTATTTTTTGACCAGGTTTATTTTACCACGTTAATTTTAAAGTCATATATTCTCAACTGCTGCCATTGCTATATCGTTGCATAAACAACGTTTTCGTGTGAATTAAATGAACATAAGTTTTGCCTGATGGTTTTCCGTCGGTGGGATGTAGGAAGTAATTGTTTTTACTGTTAGTGCCGTAATGCACGTCACACGGGCTGTGAGGGTCAGTGAAGGGGTCTGGCCGCTCGAACGACGGGAGACCTAGCGGACTGCTGCCTGGGTCCCCTGATGCGGGGCAGCAGGATGCCACTGACCCTTCCACAACGTCAGGCTCTCGTTGTGCAGTGCGCGTGACATTTATTTCGAAGTCTTTGTGTGAGTATAATGTGCAGTACATGGTAAGTTATCTATAATGATAAAAGCATACCATGCTAATTAGACTGGGAGATCTTCCAGATGAAGCCATGGTGGCAGGGCTGAGGCATGGGCAGTTAGGGGCGATCAGGACAGAAGGGGAGAGCAGTTGGGGTGATCAGGCTGGCAGGGGGGTAATTGGGGGCAAGCAGGCCAGTTGGGGGAGACAGTTGGGGACATTCAGGTTGTTGGGTGACAGTTGGGGGCAAGCAGGCCAGCAAGGAGGGGGGGGCGCAGTTGGGGGTGAGGAGGCCAGCAGGCAAGTGGGTGATCAGGCAGGCAGGTGAGCAGTTAGGAACCAACAGTCCCAGATTGCAAGAGGGATGTCCAACTGCCGGTTTAGGCCCTGCATGATCGGGCCTAAACCTGAAATGGACATCCCCCAAGGGGTCCCAGATTGGAGAGGATGCAGGCTGGACTGAGGGGACCCCCCCACATGCATGAATTTTGTGCACCAGGCCACTAGACTATAATAATAAAAGAGTAATATGCTAAGTAAACCAGATGTCCTTCTGGACAAAGCCAGGGCTGCGAGGAAAGCCCAGGTCCCTGGTTCCTGCCGGCGGCTGGAGGGAAGCCTGGGTCCCGGGTTCCAGAGAGAAGCCACTGCCAGCAGCCGGCGAAAGGGAGGCCTACTCTTGCATGAATTTCATGCATCGGGCCTCTAGTAAATAATATTACATAATTACTGTAAGTGTTCATATAATTAAATGACTATAAATGTAGTACTACTTAAACTTACTGTATTTTCTGAGTAAATGCTTCTTCTATGGCCCGGTATTTGGAATCTCAACCAGCCTTGCCACCTCCGATTGCAACATGACATTTCATTCTGGATCTCTTCTTGGCACCCTAGCTCTGAAACGTCCTTCTCACTCTGCTCCTGCTCTCTCCTCACAACACATGTTCATAATGAACAGAATGTGAGCATAATTTATACCAGAATCTACGTTACTTAATGAGCAGAGGAAATTTTAAATGAACCTAATTGAAAGGTAATTCAGTGAATATAATATTATGTAAAGAGCTCAAAAAGGAGCATTGAAAATAAACCTCAGAGTAGAAGATGAATAAGAAAGAGCCTGTAGGAAATAATTTGTTTTTGTTAGCTAATGAGAAGCTGGTAATTCATATTTTCTACAACGAATAACAGGTTAAAGTATTTTATACTGCCATGGCTGGTTTGGCTCAGTGGGTAGAGCATTGGCCCCGGCACCAAACGGTCGCTGGTTTGATTCTGGTCAAGGCACGTCCCTCAGTTGTGGGCTCAATCCCTTGCCCCGGTCTCTTCTCCTCCTCTCCACTCTCCCTAAACATCAATGAGAAAATATCCTCAGGTGAGGAGTAACGACACCTCCATGTAGGAAGTCCATTTTGTATTTGTATAAAACGACACCTCCATGTAGGAAGTAATTGTTTTTATACAAATAGTGAAGGCCTAAATCTTATCAGCAATAAAAACAACGAGTTATTGTTGATGCATGATTAAATATCCAAGCCGATGTTCAAGTACATAACTTCTTCTAAAAATAATATTCTAGAGATTTAAAGATACGTAAACTTTCTCCTGTGAGTGTCATTGTCACGGGTTTCTTCATCTGGTGCTCTGGGGAGTAAGGCAGAGGTTTTCACTTATGAAGAGTCACAAACCTTTTGGGGTACTTTTTTAAAAGCAGACTATTCTGTTACACGACAGAATAAAGGTAATACCCTTCAAAATTAATTTACCTCACATCAACCTCCTCTCTCTCTCTCTCTCCCACACACACACACACACACACACACTCACACACGGCATTATGAAACCCTTCAGAACTGCGTGTAGCAAAGCCTCTCTCTGTCCCTCCAGTTTGCTTACGGAGACCACCAGTCAGCCAACGCGGCCATCACCCAGATGACCTTCCTGCGCCTCCTGTCCAAAGAGGCGTCGCAGAACGTCACGTACGTCTGCAGGAACAGCGTGGGCTACAGGGACGACCAGGCGCAGAACCTCAAGAAGGCCGTGGTCCTCAAAGGCGCCAACGACCTGGACATCAGGGCGGAGGGGAACGTCCGGTTCAGATACATCGTCCTTCAGGACACGTGCTCCGTAAGTCTCTGCGCTCCGCTGGTCGGTGAGAGAAACGGTTCATTTTTGTCAAAAAGACTGATGGCACCAGAGGTAGGGACAGTCGTACCTGTGTGTAGACATGGAGTCCGCCTGTCATTGTCTAGGGAAAACGTGAATGCGGGCTGGCACAGAGGCAGGGTTCGCACACGTGTTAATACATGAGGCAGGGTTTGCACACATGTTAATACATGAGGCAGGGTTCGCACACGTGTCAATACATGAGGCAGGGTTCCCACACGTGTTAATACATGAGGCAGGGTTCCCACATGTGTTAATACATGAGGCAGGGTTCCCACACGTGTTAATACATGAGGCAGGGTTCCCACACGTGTTAGTACATGAGGCAGGGTTCCCACACGTGTTAGTACATGAGGCAGGGTTCGCACACATGTTAATACGAAACAGTAGGAAAAGGCTGGTTCTTTGGAACCTGACCCTGCTCTTCTGCAAGTTCCTTTTTAAAATCTCAGTTTCGTGCTCAACTTCCTTGGTTCTAAAATGTGTAATCCGTCTGAGACAGGTTCTGTTTTTCTCTGATCTGTATGCCTCCCTGCTTGCATGTGTAGATGTGGAGAAGGAAAAGAGTTGATGAATTACAGTTTCATGTGCAAAGCAAACAGGCTTCACAGCTCGCGCTGTCAGTGCCGTGCGGGCGCTTCGGGGAGCCAAGGGCGCCGCCTGGATCCGCAGCTGGAGGCGCGTCTTCCAGGCCTTCGGCCTCCTCTGCGGGCCGCGCTCTGAGCGCCGAGAACGCTGTTTGGCCTCAGAGGCTGGGCCTCTGGCTCAGAGGCGCCGACCAGCCTCTCTGCGACCGCCGTTCGCACCATCACTAACCCCGCACCCTTTCCCCCTAGAAACGGGACGGCAGCGTGGGCAGGACCGTGTTTGAGTACAGGACCCAGAACGTGGCGCGCTTGCCCATCGTGGACCTGGCCCCCGTGGATGTGGGCGGCACAGACCAGGAATTTGGCATCGAGATCGGGCCCGTCTGCTTCGTGTGAAGCGGCCGCGGCCCGTCGGCAGCGAGCAACACCCTCACCGCCCGGCCCCGGCCCCGGTCACGAGACGCTGGCCTGCGTGAAGCTGATCCTGAGACTCTTGAAGCAGCGGCTGGCTGCGGCCCGCGTTGTACATACGGTCCTCCGTGCCTGGCCTCCTTAGCCCTCAGAATATTTATTTTACTTACAGTCCTCCGTGCCCATTGAGCTAAAGTATTTTTCCATACAGAAGTTGAGGTTTAAGATGACCAATGACAATGACCGCCTGTTAAGAGAAGTAAACAGATTGAATACACAAGTCTTTGTTTTCTCCAGTTCATTTCAGTGTCCTGATGGAGTTGCTTAGTATTTATGAGAACATTCTTCTTCCTGGCAGGTAGCCTAGAGAGGGGGGTCTGTAAAGCCACAGCACGTGTTTACGCCTCTGGCTGCAGCTTGAAAAACAGAAGATAGTGCCTTTTTGTGACCTCTCAGACCCAGATGGTCAACTAAAAGTGAAATCAAAATGTTTGCCCTTGTGATGGACACCCTTATGTGTGTCTTGGTCTTATAGAACTATCAGAGAGACTCTTGAAAGAGGATCTTGAAAAAAAGAGCTCCTTGCTGTTTTAAGTGGACTTTTTAAATAATATATATTCAGTGGAATTTCTTGAGAACAAAGTGAACTTAGGTTTTTTAAAGGGCGGTGAGTGTAGACTTTCTCCTCATTCAGATTGGAAGGTAGCGTCCCCTGTTGACTTAGTCTATTAGTACAGCCGGGAGTTACACGAGTAAGCCATTGTGTACAACCCTTCCTTGTTTAAGGAGACATTGGCGCTAACATTCACACATACAGCCTTCCAAACTTGCCCTGGACCGGGGCTGAACGTCTTCCGATGACCACGTTCTCGTCCAGAAGCCTGTAGCGAAGAAAAGCCTTAGGAACCCAGCAATTGGAGCCGACTAATCAGATGCGACGATTGGGAATAGACCATCTGTCCATCGAACTGTCCGAGGAAACACGACCAGCGTGTCTTAGCACAGCTACCTCATCTCTAGAAGCTGGGATGGACTCACTGTTCCTGTTCGTAGTTTAGATACTAAAAGGTGCTATGCTTCTGTTATTATTCCAAGACTGGAGATAGGCAGGGCTGAAATGTGTTATTATTTTTCCTTTAATGATGGTGCTAAAACTCCTTCTATAAAGTTCTTTAAAAATAAAGATGGTTTCACCAGTGCCCTTTGTGAGAGGGTTAGGCTCGCCCATTTCTGAAAGAGGAGCCGTGGCTCTGTGCCTTCTCGCTGTCCACCTGCCACGTTGAACCTGGGATGTCTGTAACCTGCCTGCTTCTGACGTCCGAGCAGGCAGGGCCCCGGGTCTCAAGGTTGTTGTTTTTCCTTGGTTGCATTTTGTTGGCTCCATTTTAATTTTTTCTTTAATAATAAACAGCTGGGACCATCCCAAAGGACAAGCCATGTATCTGCACAGCATCGAATTAAATGCACGCTTTTGTCACGTCTGTGGTTTCTGTTTTGTGGAATTCCTTTGAGCGTGTTAGATCCACTCCATTTCCAATAGCGGGAAGAAGGGTGCAGCGGCATTCTTTGCTCACCATTTGTTTAAAAAGCGAATCAACAGATACCTTCCGCCGAGTATGCGCTGGCTCATAGATGAAAGTCAAGTCTCAGTGTCAGGAAGGGAGACCTGACACTAATTGTCACTGTCTGGACCCCCAAAACCCTCAGGGTAATATTATTGGTAAAAAGAGAAAAGCAACTGGTTTTTCATGGTTGAAAAAAACTGTGATAATAAAACACGTGTCTCAAAGTGTGTCACATAGGAATTTAGCCAAATGTCCTCAGAGTTTTATTTCAATATTTCTTTAACAACGTTGTTTTCCCCCAAATTGGTTTTGGCTTGTAACCTACATCCTGAATTTGAATATTTATATCCCTGAAGACGTTTATGAGTTTGTCCACATTAAAACATCTTTCAAGTCCAACCTTTACAGGTTGTCAGGCTCAGATAGATGAGCCAGAAACATGTGGTGATTCTCTTAAGTCAAGAACACTTATAATCTCCAAATATAGAAATTCTAGTTTATACTTGGAGCTCGGGAATGTTTAACAAATAAAAGGCAATTCCAATGGCCCTTGGATTTCTTGTCTGAGTTCTAGACTCACAGGTCCCATTTGTTACCTTCTTGGCCAACAGACACCTCAAACTCTATGTGATCAAAAGCAAAACAATCTACATCTGGGGAGATGGTGACATTTATTTATTATTCATTAAAAAATACAAATGGGGATTCCCAAAATCAACAGAAAAGAAGAGAAAGGATAAAAATAGCAAAGAAAGCATAAACAATGCTGAAAAAAATTCCCTGATGTGTAACACAAAATTTAGTAAATTATGGCCAGGTACCATATAACGTATTCCAAATAGAAAAGAGATGCAAAGAAGTTATAGACAGCATCCCTTCTCATGAGAATGGTGTTACATAGCAGAAAGCAAGTGAAAAAAGTCTGGAGAGAGTAAATGATTCTAACTACTGCACCGAGAGTCTCCGCCCTACTTAATAAAGAACATTAAACACAAGTTTTTCCTTTGGAATTTTATGAGGAAAAGCTAATGTGGATCTGAGGTCTAACAGCAACGATGCTTCAATGAAAACCGGAAGCCTGTGGAGCCTGGGCATGCCAGTAAGTTGATTTTTTAAATTTTTTTATTTTTATCAAAATGGCTGGTGTTCCCAAACTCAGCTTTTCTCTCAGCCTCCTTTATCATTACATCATTTCATACAATATTTAAGTGTCCGCATTTCCCAGGGTTCAGTCTTCTCTTGATCTTCACACTCAATACTCTCTCATCGCCGGCCCCTATCCATGCCCCTGGCTTTAGTTCCTATCTATATAGCAACAGCTTCCAATGCATGTACACAGCCCGAATCTCTCCTTGGGGCTCAGGAAATGCATGTATAGGTGTTTCACCATCTTCATTGGGCTGCGGAGGTACCTGTAAATCACAATGCTCAAGAAAATTCACATTTCTGTCTCAGAGCTGATTTATGATCTGTGAGTCCTATTCCAGGCAATAGCCTCCTCCTCATCTATCTGTTTAGGCAGAGACCTGAACTTAGACTTGGCACCTCTCTCTCCCTTACATGCCAGAATCCTGGTATGGCTATGTATTTTGAGTTTTGCCTCCTCAATGTGTATGAAAGACATACCTTCTCTCCATTTCTCCTGCCACTGTCCTGGTCCAAATTATCATCGTTTCTCACCTGGGCTCCTTCAACAGCCTGCAAGTAGGCACCCACTCTTGCCTCTTCTGGTGCATTCTTCCTATGAGAACCAGAGTAAATTTGAAATATGAATCTGAACATCTCACCAGACTCACCCCCACAACCCAACACGCCACATACGCAAGACATCTTAAAGCTCCAGTGGTGTCTTCTAGGATGAAGTCAGGCATCTAGAAGCCCCGTGAAGCTCTGGCAGGACCTGAGCCCGGCCTGCTTCTCAGGCTGTGCTTTCCCACTATCCTCTCTGCCCCACACACAACGGACGTCTGTCTCATTTCCTAAAAGCCAGATTTCCACTCCTGTCAAAGACCAGGTGCATGTGTGTTCCTTTTGTCAGTGTCCTGGCACTCATCTCTGCGTGCCCTGCTCAGTGCTGCCCCCACACCTTTCACTGGCCCAGGGCGGCATCCCCTGCTGTAAATTTTCTTGGCGGCTGTACTTGTCTTTACATCCTCGGCTGCTTCACACAGCTGTAGGATTACTTGTTTAGTTCCACTCTTCTCTATTGTGTTTGTTACAAGGGAAAGCCTGTTTACAAGGATCCAACATACTGCTTATTATTTGTGTTTGTTCAAAAGACATTAAATAAGTGAATTATGAGAAGTTATATACTATGTAACTAAAAAATTACATTTAGAGAGCATTTATACTTAATTTATGTACTAGCGTGAAGCAGTTATTACTATTGTGTTATTGTTTCTATTAGTATTAAGGATATGAATATCCAAATTCATATGGAACCAAAAAAGACCCCGAATAGCCACAGTGATCTTGAGAAAAAAGAACAAAGTTGGAGGGAGGGATCACAATACCAGATATCAAGCTGTATTACAAAGCCACTGTAATCAAAACAGTCTGGTATTTGCATAAGAACAAGCATATAGATCAATGGAACAGAACAGAACCCAGAAATAGACCTAAGCCATAATGCTTAATTAATATTTGACAAAGGAGGCTAGAACATACAATGGAGTCAAGACAATTTCTTCAATACATGGCCTTGGTAGAATTGGACACAGATACATGCAAAAAAAATGAAACTAGGCACTAGCTTACACCAAACACAAGGATAAACTCAAACTGGATAAAATACTTAAATGTAAATAT
Source organism: Nyctalus aviator (assembly GCA_036971965.1). Classification (NCBI taxonomy): domain Eukaryota; kingdom Metazoa; phylum Chordata; class Mammalia; order Chiroptera; family Vespertilionidae; genus Nyctalus; species Nyctalus aviator. The sequence goes on along the minus strand of CM072928.1, from coordinate 1,606,683 downwards.
TGAAACCACAAAAATTCTAGAAGGAGTTATAGGCAGGAAAATCTCAGACATCTCTTGTAGCAGTATGTTTACAGATACATCTCCTAGGGCAAAGGAAACTAATGAGAAACTAAGCCAATGGGACTCCATCAAAATAAAAAGCTTCACAGCAGAAGAAACCATCAACAAAATAAAAACAAAGCCCACTGTATGGATAAACATATTTGGCAATGATACATCTGATAAAGGTTTAATATCCAAAATACATAAGAAACCCATGCAACTTAACACAAGGAAGACAACTAATTCCAATTAAAAAACTTAAAGGTCCTAACTAGACGTTTCTTCAAAGTGGACACACAGAAGGCCAGAGTCATGAACACAGTGCTCCAAGTCTCTGGTCACCGGAGAGGTGCAAATTAAAGTGACAATGAGCTACATCTCACGCCTGTCAGAATGGCTATCATCAACAAATCAACAAGTGCTGGCGAGGATGCGGAGAAAAGGGAACCCTCGTGCACTGCTGGTGGGAATGCAGACTGGTGCAGCCACTGTGGAAACAGTATGGAGTTTCCTCAAAAAAGTTAAAAATGGAACTCCCATTTGACCAGTGATCCCACTTCTAGGGATATATCCTAAGTGACCTGAAACACCAATCAGAAAGAACATATGTATCCCTACGTTAATAGCAGTGCAATTCACCATAGCTAAGATCTGGAAACAGCCCATGTGCCCATCAGTAGAGGAGTGGATAAAAGAGTTGCAGTACATTTATACCACGAAATACTACGCAGCTGTAAAAAAGAAGGATCTCTTAGCCTTTGAGAGAGCATGGAGGGGCCTGGAGAGTATTATGCTAAGTGAAATAAGCCAGGCAGAGAGAGACAAGTATCACATGATTTCACTCATACATAGAATCTAATAAACAAAATAAACTGATGAACAAAATAGATCCAGAGGCACAGAAGCATGGACCAGACTGTGGGACCTCAGAGGGCAGGTGGGGGAGGGTGAGTGGGTGGGAAGAGATCAACCAAAAAAACTGGTATTCATATATGCATCACCCACGGGCACGGACAACAGGGTGGTGCAGGCCTGGGTGGAGGGTGGAGGTGGGCTGGAAGAGGTCAGTGGAGGAAAAAGGGGGACATAGGTAATACTTTCAACAGTAAAGATGAAAAAGAAATAAGAATATCATAGCTGAAATGATCCTATTCACAATGACAGCACGCAACACTAAGTTCTACGCATGACAAGAAATCTGTAGAACCTGACTGAACAAACCTGTAGCATTGAGATAAATAAAATAAGATAAAAATGGGACGAAGTGTGCCTCTTGTCAAGGGGAGAAGCTCAATATTTGAAAAACGCAATTATTTTTTTCTAAATTAATACATAAATTAAAAATTCCTTCCCTAGAGATTTTAAAAACATGAAACATGACAAAACCACTCTAAAGCTCATTTGAATAAAAGATATGCAAGAAAAGTGATAAAGGAATCTCCCCCTCAAAAAAAAACCACCAAAAACCAAACCTATAAAAAAAACGCCAGAATGGTGAGTTATGATGGGTCACTGGCCCAAGTAGATATAAAAAATAATTAGAAAGTTACTTCCCCTGGTAAAAGAAGAGAATTTAGAAGCAAATTCATGTGCCTGTATTAGAGTTTAATATGTAGTTAAATTAATTCTCATTTATTTAGTAAATGGTAGTTCAGAAACTTTAGATATTTATCGTTTTACAGCATGTTTCCTCTCTTAACATTTATACCAAAACCTTTCCAAAATGGACTCAATATTTCAATTAAAAAAAAAACCCTCTAAATATATTAGCATAAACTATTTTGAGAAGTTTTATAATCTCAGAATGGGAATGAAAACAAATATGTAATTAATAACGTAAAAGTTTGGAAGATTGGATCTAAAATATATATTAAAAACTCTTAATAAGCATGCTTGCAACCATGGCCACACTGGGAAAGTTTTGTAATAAAATATGACAGAAAAGGTTTAATACATTTCATCTTAGGAAGCAGTAAGAAAGAAATGAAACATGCAAACTTGTGTGTAGATAACTCTACAAAAGCCATAATATAAATACCAATAAACATGTGGAAGATATTTATAGAAATAAAGTGTGCAGCTGAATCAATAAGATGCTAAATGTTATCATAATTGGGCGAATATTAAAATGCCTGATTTTATTGGGTGTGACAGAAAATGCAGAGAAACACTCACATGTACTTTTTTTGTCTGTTTTCCCCAGTGGACACTGAAAGTTTAGTTCCAGTTGCTTATTCAGAGTTCCCGGAAAGGTGAGCAGGTGGGGTGGGGGGAAGAGCAGGGTGCACCGGGGTGTGTTTTAGGACCATCAGTTTTCCTGGATGACAAGTAACAAATATCATTCGCAAACATTGCCAATATCACCTGGAGTCAAACTGAAACCCCACACGACAAAATCAGCTTCACGGTGGCGGCAGATTGGTTTCGACGGTAACCTAGGAATCGGTTGCAGGTGTATGTTCTATGTCAGGCTGTTGCTGTTTTCTATTTGGGATGTAAAATGATCACCCAGGCAATGCCACAAGCACGCTGGCACGCCGCTTTTACCACTTGGTGGGTGAACTGCAACACACCACCTGAGCTGAGTAGACGCATGGCGATGGCGGTCTTCATGAAGTGTGCACAGTGGGACCACTGAACCGTCCAGCCGAGGCTGGATGGAGAGGGGGGAGGCAGGAGAACCACCTGGGAACGGTGTTTCTCAGTGATGTCGAGCGGTGGAGGCACAGCAGACATGAAGGCCTGCGTTCTGGAGAGGGCTACCGGGCACCCCCAGCGTGGCTGGCCATGTTGACTACATGCAAGGGTTTTGGGGAGATACGTTAACGAAATAGAAGAGATCAGATGAAGGGACTGTACTGTAAAGCTAAAGAGGCTGAACGTTATCTGAAGGAGTATTTTTTTTAGGAAACTGATTTTGGTTTTCAGCTGGGTGTGTATCCGTATCTTCCAGAAGGCCTTGGAGATGTGTGAGCAGGTGCTTGTGGTTTTCATAAAAGTTGGGGAGCTCCTAGGCATTTTTCGAATGCACCGGAAATGTTGACTATCTTGTATTGCTGGTCAATCCCTTTGAAGTAAATCTGAACCATTCAGAGTATCAATGGAACTTTACTTCCAAATGCTGTGTCTAAAGCAAGTAAAGTCACGTGCTGGGTTTGCATATGAGAGCTAGCGCCTTGGCAGCGGCACTCAGGCACAATTCTGAATGTGGGGCTGGAAACGGGTGAGTTAGAACCGTGGTCGGCAGACTGTGGCTCGTGAGCCACATGCGGCTCTTTGACCCCTTGAGGGTGGCTCTCCCACAAAGTACCACGGCCTGGGCGAGTCTATGTTGAAGAAGTGGCGTTAGAAGGAGTTTAAGTTAAAAAAATGTGGCTCTTCAAAGAAATGTCCATCATTGACTGTTGGTATTTGGCTCTGTGGACTGAGGAGTTTGCCGACCACTGAGTTAGAACAATGTTGGAAGAAAGACACAGGGAGTCAGTCAAGGCCCCTGAGGGTGGAGAAGGAGGGGTGCATTGAGGAGATGCTTTAGAAACAGAACCAACAGAACCTGTGGAAGAGTGAGCAGGTGAGGCAGCAGGAACACCGGGGCCTGGGTGACGGGAGGAAGAGGATGGTATTCACTAGGAGATGAAGAAGAGGGAAGGGCCAGGCTGAGGGTACATGTGATGTGTCAATGGAGACAGGCTGGGCCATCATGGAGATGTGTGAGCCGTCCCATCGAGGTGGGCGCTTCGGGCGAGAATGGGCTCACCCAGGGAGGATGCGGAAGGGGAGAGGGGCTGGGGACAGACCCGGGGAGCTCTGCTATCGGAGGAGTTGGTTACAGAGTCCTGGGCTCGGTTGTTAAGGTAACCATAGGCTGAGGGAGAGAGCCTGCAGCACCTCGGCGGCTGTCATGCAGTTCACAGTCCGTTTGCACACTCTGACTGAGCTCACGGAGACCACAGGAGATGGCGCCTCGGCCTCCTGCCCAGATCCAGTGCAGAAGACCATGGAGAGGGCGCCCCGGGGGATGGAGATCCTGGCGGAGACTGCGGCAGGCACCAGGGCCCCGGGGTAACGGAGAACCCGGAGAGAAAGCTGTTCGGCCTGAGCGCCTTCCTCTGCGCCGTGCGAGCTCCTAATTCTGTGCCGGCGTTTGTGTTTACGCCGTTAACAAGCATCCCCAACGGTTTAATGCACAGCAATGCCTCAGTGTGACTGCCTCACAAGTAAAAGGGAACAAAAGCCCGAAGATTATCTGTTTTTACCGAGCAGAGCAGCGTGACTCCCACAGCGGGCGGGGTGCGTGCCAGAAGCCTCGGCGTATCGGCAGTGACGGTTACACGCTGCCGGCGCGGTAAGACATGGGTGTGCACACGTGTGAAAACTGTGTGGATCGCATGCTGATACCCGAGGAGGAGGGGGCGGCATGTTTATGGGAACCTTTCCCAGGCGTGGGAGCAGCTCGGAGAGGCCGCTAATGAGAGGCAGCTGAGGCTGGAATGTTCGCGGCGGTCAGCGGCTCTCCGGGAAAAAATGCAGCGGAATTGAAGACATCTGTGTAGTCAGCATGGGAGCCCCGAAGGTTCCAGAAGGAAGCTGAGTCCCAGCTCCCCAGACATGGGCCCGTCTCCATGCCTTGCTGAGCTCTGCGGGCTCCCAGGCCTCAGCCCCTCGCCCTGAGCTCTGCCCCCTCCCCGGGGATCCACCCGGCTCAGGCTCAGGCTCAGGCTCAGGCTCAGGCTCAGACTCAGCGTGAGACCAGGCCCGCGCCCTTTCTCATTCACGCACTGCTCCCCCTCCCCCGCGCAGCCTCCTCTGTGCTCGGAGCCTGCGGGTCAATCCCAGCCTTGGTCCTGGAAGTCAGGTCCCGCCTGCAGCACGGAAAGGGGCAGGAGGCCCAGTCCGGCCTGCCCCGTGCTCCCTCCCAGCCCCCTCCAGGCGCAGCCCGGGATGTCCCCCCCACCCCGCCCCCACTCTGGGGAGGGCTGCTCCCCAATGATTCCATCCGGAGCCAGATGATCTCATCCACCATCTGCAGGGAAGACTTTCCAACTCGCCGCCCGCCGCCCCTGACCTAGTTCTCGGACCGGCCCGCGCTGGCCTGGCCGAGCACCCTCCTTCCAGAGGAGCCCCGGGCCGGGCTGCCACGTGGAGGGGGGAGCGGCCGGGCTTGCGAAACTTTCCGCTGGCTCCTCAGGGAGCACCGCCCGCCGCCTCCCCGCTGTCCTCAGGTCCCCCTCGGCACCCAGCTCCCTGCAAGGGGGCCTCCGCGGCTCTGCCTGCAGTCTGGTTTTTGTGGGGAAAAAGTGCTTTGATCCCTTGCCAGGGCTCTTCAGTCTTGTTTCCCTCCTCCCTAAGATGGAGGCCCATCCTCCTGTCCGCGGTCAGTGTCTCTCCGTCGCCTGCAGACCTGGCCCTGTCTCCCCTCACAGCCCGCGACCCGCGCTCTTCTCAGGAGCAGTGTTCCAGGAGGGAGACATCCATGTGGTTCTACAATGGGGAGCGGATTCTCTCTCTCTCTCTCCTCTCTCCTCTCTCCTCTCTCCTCTCTCCTCTCTCCTCTCTCCTCTCTCCTCTCTCCTCTCTCCTCTCTCCTCTCTCCTCTCTCCTCTCTCCTCTCTCCTCTCTCACCAAAGAACACCACTCACCCTGCCGCCGTTCCAGCTCTCTGGACCATCGTACCCCCAGTGTTATTTCTGACCCCCCTACCCCCGCCCACGGAACCCGTGCTCCACCTGGAACGGAGCTAATTAAGTCGCCACCTATACCTCCTGCCTAGGCTCCCTTTCCTCCCGCGTCTTCTGGGGCCTGTTCTCTCCCTGACAACGCCCTGTTCCGTGCCGTCTGCCTCAGGTGCCCCCTCCCCACTCAGAGGAAGACTTTCTGGAGGCTTCCTCGTGGACGTGGTGGCTCCTGCCCCTGCCTGTCTCCTATCTCGCTACTCGTGCAACTCCCGTGGAGTCTCATGATGTGTCCGTGTCTGCATCTCTGTATAATCACTCTCCTGGAGGGTCCTGAGCACTCATTGATTCTGAGACTCGCAGTGAACAAAGAGCAATGATGCTGCTGAACTGAAATGAATAAATGCAGGTGGCTGAGGTTTTTGCTGCTCCGCAGGCATGGAATAATCACTAATGTTTCTACATTTCCTCTTTCCTTTTTATAAAAAAATTATTTAAAAAATATATCTTATTGATTTTTTACAGAGAGAAAGGGAGAGAGATAGAAACATTGATCAGCTGCCTCTTGCACACCTCCTACTGGGGATGTGCCCTCAACCAAGGCACATGCCCGTGACCGGAATCGAGCCTGGGATCTTTCGGTCCACAGACTGACGCTCTAGCCACTGAGCCACACCGGTGTTGGCTTTCTTTTGTTTCTTAATTTGCAGTGGCTTTCCTCTTTTCCACCAGTTACCTAAATTTGAACCCTTCTTTGTTGTGTAACTCAAGCTTTATCTTCTTAAAGAAGACTGTCCGGACAGTGAAATGCCCACTGGCCAGTTCTTCTGATGGCCTGGGCTGCGCCCGGCATGGTTAGGCACTGCATTGTTCCCCGTCTTGAGTGCTTTGGGGCCGTTTCCTGTGGGTTCAGCTTATCTAGTCCAGACAACACCTTCCCACAGAGCAGCACCAGGGCCCATCCCCTTGGAGTGCTTAGCGGTGCACTGAGCATGGGGGGGGAGCTTGTGGTTGTCAATGTGTTGCTCCGCCCATATTTCCTCTTGAAAGGCACGCCATTGACCTGTCAATCTCCACTGTGGCTCAGAGGGAGACCCTGGCTGAGAACGGCCCCGGTCACCAGCACTGCCTCACCGACGGCCACCCCATCCCTCCAGGTCCTGGCCCACAGTGAGCAGCTCTGAGGGCCTGGTTCAGTGCCGGCCCCTGTGAATTGCCCCAACTCGGGGGCCATCCAGTGTCCTGTAGGATTGCTGAGTCTGCAGTGTGTGGGTCAGCTCCTCCTCCGTCCACACCTGCCTCGACATATCCCCTGAGGTAACTTTCCAACAAATCTCCCGCCTCAGGTCCCCATCTCAGAGTCTGTCCCCAGGGAGCCCGGTCTGCGACGGGGCTTCCATCTTGTCATCTTCATGCCCATCGGCTCCATTGTGAAAGGTCTCATTTGCAAGACTGCCATAAGCATATAATTGCTTTCACATCATCACCAAATTGGTATGAACTCCAATGATTCCCATGTATGAAATTTATGGACCACGAAGGGTAGCCAGATTTCTGTTAACACGCATTATGTCAGATACCGTGATGAGATGCCAAGTAATTCTGTGCATGTTAGCGAAAACACTTAAGAATTTTACAGTGAAACATGTTTTTGAACATAGTTTAAGGACACGAGAAGAAAAAAAGGAGCAGAAATATCATCGCAGAAAAATTTGTTTAAAAAATATTGGCTATGGATGGTATTTTTTCTCTATGGCATTGACTCAACAAATAATCATAAGATTTCTGAAGACCTTAGGCGTGGCAGACTGGGGTGCACAGAGATGTGGGGAGAGGCTTCGTATGCACTGTCATATAGAATGCTCTCACCAGGACTGTGTCAAGCTCACTTGGTGAGTCATGACCACAGGGAGACTTATGTCTGAAAGGAAAACACTTTTCAGTTTATGACTCACTTTTTAAAACAAGCACATTCCTCTGCGATAAGACCCAGACAAGTAAAACTTTAATATAAACTAGATAAAAGTAATGTGATTCCTAACTTTGAAGCTATTACTTTAAAAAACATAGTTTCTTCTATATTTTCCTAATTGTTACCCAAGTAAAACATACATTTTAGAGATAAAGTAGTGTCACGTTAAAGGCAATAGGCAGCAGACAGAACTGCATGTGTGGCATTGTAGAAATTATAAGTCACACAGAGAAGATTTGAAGGAGATGCCCATGATGTGAGACATGGAGAAACAAGCTTTTGTCTTTCCGCATTTCCCAGATATGCTCTAATGACCATAAACTTCATCCTCAAGACACGAAATAAGCTTCACTTCAAACACAAAGTGAAATCCTTTTTGTTCAAGTGCCAGGTTGAAGGTGAAAGGGTTGTATTTATTTCTCTATCAAGAAAGATAATGATGTGGAATCTAAAGAACAAAATAAACGGATGAACAAAACAGATCCAGAAACACAGAAGCATGGAACAGACTGAGGAATCTCAGGGGGAAGGGAGGGGAGGAAAAAGCGATCAATCAGAGCCCTTGCATGCATCTGTGCATCAACCATGGACACAGACAGTGCTGTGGTGGGGGCTGGGGTGGGGGCTGGGGTGGGCTAGGAGGGAAATGGGACTTCTGTAACACTTTCAACAACGAAGAGACATTTTAAACAAGAGAGATAGCGACGTGATAAGAGACTGTGGGTTGGAGGATGGCTTCCCGTCACTATTTGGCATCTACCGGACAAGGGAAGACTCGTAACGTTACTTGACCTCCATTTTTAATTAGTTACCTTGGAATCAGAACCCTAAGCGTATTTGTCCTCCTAATATGCTATAATTCTAAAATTTAAACAACACACTTCTTTTTAGTTGGCATCTAGGTCAGTGGTTGGCAAACTCATCAGTCCACAGAGCCAAATATCAATAGGACAACGATTAAACTTTCTTTGGAGAGCCAAATTTTTTAAACTTTAACTTCTTCTAATGCCACTTCTTCAAAATAGACTCGCCCAGGCTGTGGTATTCTGTGGAAGAGCCACACTCAAGGGGCCAAAGAGCCACACATGGCTTGAGAGCCTCAGTTTGCCGACCACAGATCTAGGTCATTGCATTTTCCTTGTTTTCTTTTGTTCCTTCTCCTTGTCTTAGCTTCTTCCTTATTTCACCAACCTACACATATTGAAATACCCTGAGTTCAGTCTGTTCATACTCTATTACTTGATAACCACATTTATTTGCATGGATTTAAAAGCCATACAGATGTTGAAACATATATATATATATATATATATATATATATATATATATATATATATATCTGACTGGACATCTCTGACCATCAGACTTGTATCGGCCACCACTCAGCAATGACATTGTAGGCAAAGGGAACTTTCTGGCTCCATTATAATCTCATAGGGGCCGCCATCATTCCTGTGGTTCATTGTTGGCCAACTCCTCATTCTGGTGTACAGGACTGTCCTGGAAAACTTTAGTAGGGTCTCAGTTAGGCTATAGAATCGATGGGTCTGTAGTTCCATGCAATGCAGATGTGATTTTATGAGTTATCTCCAGCAAAAGTGGTGACTGAAGTTGTGGAAATAGATGAGAATGTCAAGGAGAGGTATTAGGGTGACCAAGGGCATTCTGGTGGTTGGATAGAAAACAATGACAGCAGAGAGAGGAAACGGCCTAGCAATGGGAGGAAATTCACTCAGATAAGATCGTTTCTCCCTGCTTGCTGCACACGGGATGCTCAATAAGTATCTGATGACTAACTGGCTCATTAAATCAAGGCAGACTTACATGAGTTATGCTACATGGATTAGCTATGATTATCCTGGAAGTAAATAATCCCAACTCAAGAGTTAGCATTCTGAATTCCTAGGAATCGGTGATAATTTATAATTATCCTATCTAATAAAAGGGCAATATGCAAATTGACTAAATAGTTCACTCACCACAAGGGGGCAGATGCTCAACACAGGAGCTGCCCCAGGGCTAACCGCTGGCGAGTGCAGTGGCGGTGGTGGTAGCGCTAAGGATGTCTGTCTGCGGTTTATATCTCCTGAGGGCTCCCAGACTGTTGAAGGGCATAGGCCAGGCTTAGGGCAACCCCCTTCTCCCCCCCACCCCCACAAGTACACAAATGCATGCACCGGGCCTCTAGTTCTACAATAACCCCTTCCCTCCCAAAGAAATGCATTTTCTCGCTCCTTTATGCACCATTAACATGGCAATTGGGTTTCTTTTGAGGAAACAGTGAAATAGCTACTTTAGGCTGCTTACTGTCACGGCCCTGCTTATCAGCTCTGAGGTCAGATTGTTTGGCCCAATATCTTTTTAAAAATATATTTTTATAGATTTCAAAGAGGAATGGAGAGAGAGAGAGAGAGAGAGAGAGAGAGAGAAACATCCATGATGAAAGAGAATTGTTGATGGGCTCCCACACTCTCTAATGGGAATGGAGCCCAGACCTGGGAGAGAGAGAGAGAGAGCGAGAGAGAGAAACATCCATGATGAAAGAGAATTGTTGATGGGCTCCCACACTCTCTCTAATGGGAATGGAGCCCAGACCTGGGCAGGTGCCCTGACCGGGAATCCAGCTGTGACCTCCTAGTTCATAGGTCAATATTCAACCACTGAGCCATGCCAGCCAGGCTGTTTGGGCTAAAATCTTAGCCCTCCTTCTTACTAACTAGGTGACTGTGGGCAATTTACCTCACATCTCTTATTTTCTTACTTTATTTGTGGCTAAGCAAAGGTTGAAGTGCATAGCGCATTTACTGTCTAACGTGACCGGAACATGCTTGGCTCGTTGCACTGCGGTTGCAGGGCCTCCCCCCAGCTCTGCCCTCCTTCCTTTGAGGCCCTGCTCTATTGTCGCTTGGGCTCAGCGAAGCTCCCTGTCCGTCTGCTCTGGGGTTTGTTGTTAAAAATAAACGACAACAAGGGAACAGCTCTGCAGGCCGCCCCCCACCAGGCCCATCTTCCTGGGATCCGTCAGCCTCCGCCCAGGGCACTTCCGAGTGAGCTGTTTGTCCTGGTTGCTGGCTTTGTTTTTAGGTTTGTTTGTTTCTGTTTTGGGGGTTTGTTTGGGGGGGCGTTGTTGTTTTTGTTTGGGGGTTTGTTTGTTTGGGGGGTTTGTTTCTGTTTTGGGGGTTTGTTTGTTTGGGGGGTTTGTTTCTGTTTTGGGGGTTTGTTTGTTTGGGGGGTTTGTTTCTGTTTTGGGGGTTTGTTTGTTTGGGGGGTTTGTTTCTATTTTGGGGGTTTGTTTGTTTGGGGGGTTTGTTTCTGTTTTGGGGGTTTGTTTCTGTTTTGGGGGTTTGTTTCTGTTTGGGGGGTTTGTTTCTGTTTGGGGGGTTTGTTTGTTTGGGGGGTTTGTTTCTGTTTTGGGGGTTTGTTTGTTTGGGGGGTTTGTTTCTGTTTTGGGGGTTTGTTTGTTTGGGGGGTTTGTTTCTGTTTTGGGGGTTTGTTTGGGGGGGGCGTTGTTGTTTTTGTTTGGGGGTTTGTTTGTTTGTTTGTAGCCACACCCTCCTGCTGTCTCGGACAGTTATTCCCCCGTTGCCTCTGGTCCTCTGTCTTTGCCCTGTGGCCTCTGCGCGCTGGAACCCTGTGATTTCCCGGAAACCAAGCAGCTCATCTCAGCCGGTCCCTCCATCCAGAGGCAGGGGCGCTGCCAGGAGCTGCCAGCATGCGGACACATCGCCGCCGCCCCCTCCCCCCCCCCCCTTGGGAGCCCCGCGTGACGGGCGGGCAGCGGCAGCCTGTCGCTGGCGGTAGACAGCTCCAGCATGTCTGTGGCCTTCAAGTTGAAGTTGGATTCTCGCCTCGCCAGGAAGTGTGTGATGACTCCGCTTCCTTCAGGCTGGACTGCCTCTGCGGCCTGGCTCTGTCAGCCAATCGGAACCCTCTCCGTGTTCCCAGAATCCTCTGCTCATGCAAAGCTGATTGTCGGTGGAGCGTGAATTGCACAATCCTCATGTGTCTGGCAACTCAGAGCCACACATGGCCCCTCACACATGGCCCCGGTCTTAGACCCTCCATCCCTCCGTGTGTGAGCCTGACACGGGCCTTTCCCTGGCTGCCCCAGGAAGCATCGGGTCCGACTCCAGTTGTAAATCTGGAGGTGACGGTGGAGCATGGGGAGACCTGGTCTGTGCTGACGGGCAGCTTGCATCCTGAGGAAGCTGGGCAGGAGAGCAGGGGTCTTATCTTGAAGGGCGAGAGAGATGGATGGAATGTGGCCCGAGGCTGGGAGAGAGCTTTTCCATCCCCCACCCGCCGCACAGCCATGCGGCCTGTGCCTCCCCAGCATATGGCAGCCAAGCAGAGAACTGTGAACCCATCTGGATTCATGCTGAAGTCGTGTGGTCGGCAGAAATAACCTAATACTTGCTTTCCCGTCGTCTGTATAAATAGGTGAGTTTAAGAACATTCCTGTTTTAACTTTAGCTCAGGGAGAGGAAGGCCAGTGCTCTCCTGCTGCACCTGGAGCTGGGAAGGTGGGGATTTAACCTTGTCCTTCGCTGCCTGCGTTCACCCCGCAGCTCCTCAGCTTCCCACGGACTGAAATAGCTCGTCATGGAGCAGGAACCGCGCACCTGGACTCCAGTGGCCAACAGAGGGCACCTTGTTCTCCAGTGACCACAGACGATGGTCTCTCTCTCAGCCCTATCTCCATGGGCTGCCAAATGTTCACCCCTGGAGGTAAATTGTATTTTTCTACGTTTACCCCTAACGATTGTGCATGCTTGGTCTCATATGTATGCTCAGTGCAATCACTATGTGGGGCATGCAGGAGGCAGCCCATCAGTGATTCGTTCTCATCATTGATATCTCTCTCTCTCTCTCTCTCTCTCCATTTCCCTCTGAAATCTATGAAAATATATTTTTAAAAAGATATTGGGCCAAACAATCTGACTTCAGAGCTGATAAGCGGGGCCATGACAGTAAGCACCTAAAGTAGCTATTGCACTGTTTCTTTAAAAGAAACCCCGTTGCCATGTGGGTGGTGCACGAGGGAGCAGGAAAATGCATTTCTTGGGGGAGGGAAGGGGGTTATTAATGAACAATTATAAATTATCGCCAATTCCTCTTGAGTTGGGATTTTGATTATTAGCTTCCAGGATCATCATAGCTAATCCATGTAGCGTAATTCATGTAAGTCTGGCTTGATTTAGTGAGCTACTTAGTCACAGGTCCTTCCTGAGCATCCCGTGTGATTTTTACATTCGGCCCGAGGGTCAGAGAACGAGCAGCTTCGCCACATGAGCAGAAGGGAAAGGACACTGACGTCCAGAGCCACCTGCGAAGTCCCGCCTGGAAGCAGCCGGTGAAGCCGTCATGGGCTGAGCACCCACGCTGCTTAGGCAGATGCCCGCTGCTGCCCTGCCTCCTCCTGGCACCACCGACGTGGGTCTCCTACCTGCCTCTCTTCTTCGCATAGGTGGGCAGAATAACAGCCCCGAGTATGTCTGGGGCTGACATTGCATGGCAAGGCCAGAAAGAGCTGAGGTTGCTGATAGAATTCAGTCTTAAGGTGGGGAGATTGGTCCCATGTGTATGCTCAGTGCAATCACTATGTGGGGCGTGCAGGAGGCAGCCCATCAGTGATTCGTTCTCATCATTGATATTTCTCTCTCTCTCTCTCTCTCTCTCTCTCTCTCTCAAATGACTCCGATGGGCCCCGGGCAATTATAGGGTCCCTGTAAGTGAAGGGGGAGGCGGGAGAGGCACCATCAGTGTGTGCAGTGTGCAAAGCCTTGGCCAGTCCTAGCTGATAGAGAGCGTCAGCCTGCAGACTGGAGGGTCACAGACTCGATTCTGGACAAGGCTCATGCCCAAGCTGTGGGCTCGGTCCCCAGTAGGGGGCGTGCAGGAGGCAGCCATCAATGATTCTCTCATCACTGATGTTTCTCTCTCCTTCTCCTTTCCTCTCTGAAATCAATATATATATATATATATATATATATATATATTTTTTTTTTTTTTTTTTAAAGCCTTGACCAAAATATGCCTGGCTTTGCAAATGTCTCAAGTTAGAGCTCCAAGTAATTTAATTTTAACTCATAATGCCAATTGGTTTTCTGTCTCCGCCTCTCTATTTATGTCCCTCTCTCAAATAATAGTAGAATGGATAATATATTTGGATACTCTATGAAGTACTTCCGGAAAGATGCAGGAGAAACTGTTGACATGTGTTGCCCCTAACGTGGAGGATAACTTGACTAAGAGTTGTGACGTTTTGAAGGTGTTAGTTTTATAAACCATGTACAGCCAGCAAATACCAAACTACAAAGTCCAATGTGGAGGAACACAGCATGTTTCTTGAGAGCCACTAAGAGAGGAAGAACCTGATGGCGGAGAAGGGCTGCTGAAGCTGGCAGTGAGGGAGGTGGAGTGTCCAGGTGGCGGGGATCCTAAACTGGCACTTATCCCTCATGTCGGTCTTGCCAACCCGCCTTACACCCTTAAAAGTAACCAGCACCCTCCTCCCGGCTCACTCCGCTTCGGGGATGACTTGGTTTATGATGTTACAGTTTCCAGGCTTTGGCTCCAGATAGATCCAATGCCTTTCGCTTTCACTGTGCCTCAGGGCTTCCACTGAGTATGATCTGAATATCTGCACGGTCCCCACTGGGCATGCTCTTCTCTGATCTGAATATCTGCACTGTCGTCCCCCACCCCTCATCCCCCACCCTGGGGCATGCTCTCTGCTCTGACGTAGGTTATATTAATTCCTGTGTCTGAAGGTCACTGCACTATTAGGCTAGAGAGTTAGGATTCAATATTCTTTTTTTGAGAAAATCACTAGAGTTCCTGAGTGTAAACATGCATGTGCTAAGTCTATGAAAGTGACAAAAACGAGGAGTGTTTCATTTGATATTTTATTATGGGTGTCTGTAAGAAAAATGATCAACAACCACATACAAGCTTACAAAGTGAAATTTCAGCACATTCCCTGCGTTGTTGTGGCAAATCAGCCCCATGGTTTGTGTGCTTTAGTTGTTGTTTGTTGTTGACTTTTACACAGTGAAGGGGTAGAGTCCTCTAACGTGACATGCCAATCAATGTTGTTTGACAGGAAACATGCGCAGATGGTGTGCACTTAGTGTTTGGAATGCAAGGCAACGGTTCTGGCCTAGAGTTTTCAAAGTGAAAGGACATTAGCACCATAGCATGTGTCTTCAAGGTCTGCCCAGACATTGGTCATCTTGGTCATGTTAGCAATGACAAGGAAGGAGGAAAGCACCTTTAAAAGCAGTTAACGGCCAAGATTAAAATAATGGTGAATCTTAAAAAAATTTTTTTTTCTAATTCTTGCACTATACTCTACGTTTTTTAAAAAAACAAATACTTTAGAAAATAAATCAATGTAATTCATAACGTATGCATTTCCCCCCATCTTTTGGGACTTAGAAAATCCATCTGTGTTTCTGACCAGGCTGAGGTAGTTGAAACAGGGGGGTCCTTTCGATTGTCTGAGTATTTCAGAAGGAAAGGTTGTGCTTGAGTGGTAGGCATAGTCGTTGCTCTGCTCATGGGTTGGATTGAAAGAAGTAACTCAGTGTGATTGTATGAGTGTTGAAGTTTATTTATTATAGCACCATTGAGACATTTTGAAATTGAAATTTTTAAAAAAATAGAACAAAAGGCATTTGAACTGTATTTGGTGAAACAGAAAAAAAAAAAAAAAGTATCCTTCTTTGTCAAATTAGACTTTTTCCAAAAACGTTGGAAATAAATAACTGGAATTTGGTTGGCCGCTTGCACTGGCTGACAAGGTTAGAACCAGAGGAACACGTACAGACTGTGAGGTTTTTGGCTGGGACTTTAGAGCTTGGCTTATAAAAAGCACACGGGGCCAATGTCCACTCCGAATTCCTGGTCGGGACCTCCGATGTCATAGGGCGCGAAGTCCACGATGGGGAGTCTCACCGCCTTGCGCGTCCGGTATTCGAAGACTGTTCTGCCCCACTCGCCAGTGTGTTTCTGGAAAAAGAGCAAAACCAGGTAAGTGACCGTGACGTCACAGTTCCACGCCGGTGCCGCTTCCGGGGGGCCTGCTCAGACGTGCCTCACGAGGCGGTTTCATGCTCTGAACAGCATGGGGCGCATCGCGTGAACCTCGTGGGCTGTTCTGCTCGCCCTTCCCACCGAGACCGGAGGGTCTACCGGTTGTCGGCAAACTCGTCAGTCCTCAGAGCCAAATACCGGCAGGACAACGATTGACATTTCTTTGGAGAGCCACATTTTTTAAACTTAAATTCTCCTAACACCACTTCTTCAACACAGACTCGCCCAGGCCGTGGTGTCCTGTGGAAGAGCCGCCCTCAAGGGGCCACAGAGCCGCCTGTGGCTCGCGAGCAGAGGTTTGCCGACCCCGGGTCTAGCCCGGGGCTCCCAGGCTGCCAGCCTGCACCGCGTGCTCCTGTCCAAAACAACGGGGGATGGAACCGAGCACAGGAGGAGATGATGCCGCCTCGGGACGCGGCCGCTCGGGACGCGGGAGGCTGTGCTGGGGCGGCAGGCACTCTCCACGCACCCGCTTTCAGTGTCAGCAGTGTGGGGACCAGACGACCTGGTACCATTTACATTATGATTTAAGTTTCAATGCCTCCATTTCAACTGCTTTTTACTTAGTGGTCGAGAAAAACATACCCATTTTTCTGGTATTGAACGCTTCCTGCAGCGACTCAGTAGAGCCCATGTAACCAGCCCCAACCGCCTTCCTTCACTGGCTCGCCCTCGTTATTTTTATGATTTTCCTGGACCGTTAGTGACCTCTGACCAGAGATGCTGAGTCAGGGCGGCCCGGCTGAGGAGAAGGCGGCGACCTACCGTGCAGCCGTCCTCCAGGACGGTGTACGTGAACTTGCTGTTGCCCTCGGCCTTGAACTCGCCTTCGTTGGACCCCATGAGCCTCAGGGCTTTCTTCACGTTGCCGCTGGCGTGGTCCATGTACGCGATGCTGTTCCTGCAGTGGTACGTGACGTTCTGGGCGGCCCGGCTGGAGAGCAGGCGCAGGAAGGCGAGCTGCACGTCCAGGACGTCTTCAGGGAGCTCGGGGTTTCCGTAGCTGAACTGCAGGGGGAGCACAGCCAACGGGTCAAGCACTGTGGGTGCCACGGAGGGCCTTGCGCGTGCCGTTTGGTTACTGTGATGTAGGCGGTTCACTCATTAAGACTGTCTTATGTATGAGTTTTTCTCCGAGGATAGTGGACATACCGTAGAACATGGAGTTTCAGGTGTACACCATAGGGATTCTACATGTATATGCCTTACAGTGTGATCACCCAGATAGGGATAACCATCTTCACTGCGTGAACATGTGTCTATGACATGCACAACATGACATGTTAGCGTAGAAAATGTCTGGAGAGTTAAAAGGTGGTGGCACACCTCATGCTAGCTCACTCTTAGGAGAGGAGTCGCACACGTGTTAGAAGTGGTCACCTGGATACATAACGGGCTCTTCTGGTTAGTAACCAACCTTGCTTGTGGGGGCCAATAGCAGGAGCCAAGCAGGCAGGGAGGAGGGGGACTGAGGGTAAGATGGCGGGAGGGGGACTGAGGGTAAGATGGCGGGAGGGGGACTGAGGGTAAGATGGCGGGAGGGGGACTGAGGGTAAGATGGCGGGAGGTGCACTGAGGGTAAGATGGCGGGAGGGGGACTGAGGGTAAGATGGCGGGAGGCGCACTGAGGGTAAGATGGCGGAGGGGGACTGAGGGTAAGATGGCGGGAGGGGGACTGAGGGTAAGATGGCGGGAGGGGGACTGAGGGTAAGATGGCGGGAGGGGGACTGAGGGTAAGATGGCGGGAGGCGCACTGAGGGTAAGATGGCGGGAGGGGACTGAGGGTAAGATGGTGGAGGCGCACTGAGGGTAAGATGGCGGGCGGGCCCTCTCACCTGGAAGCCGCCGTCCATGCTCTCCCCGAACCAGACGTGCTTCTTCTCAGCGCCGTTGTCCGTCCACCAGCGCTTGCGGGGCACGCCGCTCGGGCTGGCGCTGATGCACGTCTCGCCCGTCTCCATGTTGCAGAACACTTTGATGGCGTCCAACTTGCAGCCTTGGTTAGGGTCAACCCAGTACTCTCCTGGCAGGACCACAAAGCACAGCGGAGCGGGTTACAAAACCCAGTCCCGAGACGCGGCCCGAGCGGCCTGTGTGCTCGCGGGGACGACGGCAGAAGGCTGACTGCCGGCGCTCCGGTCGTAGGCGCCTGCATCTGACAGCCTAGCGTAAGGAAGCTCCGCCTGACCCAGACTGATGCCGTGAGCTACAGTAACGTCCACGGCTGACTGTCCTCTGCGCTAAGGACACGGCTGACTGTCCTCTGCGCTAAGGACACGGCTGACTGTCCTCTGCGCTAAGCAACCTCCTGGAGGACCCCAAGGCAGTGTTCCCTGCCCAGGTGCTTAGGAGCTTGAACTAAGGTGCTTTTCAGAAAGAATTGACCCAATATGCGCAACATCCTACACCACCTCAATCTGAAATTCCCTGTGCTACTCTGGAATTTTTCATTTGGACTTTTTTAATCTGGAAACAATGATTTGATTACAAAAGGTAAGTTGTATTATTTCAATAATTAGATTGCAAACTGTGTCTGCATCACATCACATGTATTTGATGCTCAGAACCCACTGACAAACATCACTGTATCACTCACACCAGCTGGTGCTGCTGTGCAGAAACACACCAAGCCATGACTTTATTACTATTTCCGCAAAACGGTCTTTGAAGCGTCCCACTTTGGGGCGCTTTGAAGTACTTCAGGTCACACTAAGCTCCCGTTCTCTTCTCACGGTGTCAAGCAGTTTCCCTTCTGCGTCCACCGTGAAGCCCCGTGTCTGCTCTAAGCGGGCAGCCCACACTGCACGTTCCTCTCCCCTGAACCCAGAACAGGCCGCTGTCCCTGCCTCCCCGCCCGAGGCGCCCCGCCTACCGCTCTGGAGCTCGGGGTGGCAGAACTTCAGGTCTCGGCAGTTCCGGGCCGGGTTTTTGCGAGACCCGTCGGGGCTGATGAGGTTTTCCACCTGCCCGCTCACCGCCTTGAGGGAAGTCATGATCTCCTCCGTGTTGATTTTGAAATCCTGGGGTTCGTCTCCATAGTAGGGGGAAAGCCCAGCCTTCTCCGCACCGCCGGAGATGGCCATGGCGCCCCCTCCGCAGCAGGGGCCGGGCTGGCCGGGAGGCCCGGGGGGGCCTGGCTGGCCGGGGTGGCCCGGGGAGCCCTGGGGAGGGAGAAGGTCCGTCACGGGGTGCACTGCTGTCTCCGTGCGGAGACGGGTGACGGCCCAGGGAAAGGTATGAAGACCACGGATGCCCTGAGACGTCGTCATATTTTACCGAAGGTGATGTGGCCAAAGGATAACAAACGTAACGGTTCTGGGTCTTTTCCCGGGGAACGTGTTGAACTCACTCTGGTTTCAGAATGTGGCAAAGTGTTTCCGGGAATGTGAGGGTGAGAGCGAGTCAGGCGTGTGCGTCTAAGGGATGTCTCACCTCGGACCCTCTTTCTCCTCTGTTCCCTCGAGGCCCCGGTGGTCCGATGGGACCTGGGTGTCCGCTGGTGCCATCTTTGCCGGGGGGCCCACTAGGTCCGACAGGTCCCTGAAACAGGATCCTGGTGTCACGGAGGACCTTCCTTCGGTGCGAACAGGGCGGCAGCACGGGCTTCCCGCCTCCCCGCGGTACTTACCCTGGGCCCGGCGGGTCCTGGGCTCCCGACTGCCCCCTGGTGACCGGCGGGGCCCTGCGGGGAGAGGCGGGCGGAGGAGTGAGGACTTTGAAAGGTTAGGAAACGGCGCATTCCAGATCAGAGCGGGGAAGACGGGATCGTGATAAAACCCCATTTCCTTTTCCCCCGTCTCCCCACCGCCTCCTGCCAGCGCCATTTCAAATCCGCCCCCGAACCCGTTTCCCAGCTCCCGGCGTGCCCTCCAGAAAGAGCATTTTCTGCTCTCAGCAGAGAGCGGCCGGGCCCCGTGACACGCAATGACGGGCTTCCCGGCCGAGCCGCACTCACCGGGGAGCCGGGCGCCCCCGGGTTCCCGGGGAAGCCGCGGTGGCCTTTGATGCCGTTAGAGCCGCGCTCGCCGGTTTCGCCTTTGTCCCCGCGGGGGCCTTGGGGACCCTGTCCGAAAACACGACAGTCAGGCCGCGTCCTCACACACGCGTCGGGAAAACACAACAGGATGTATGCCGATGCCATTCTCTCACATGCGGCCTTCTCTGAGACAGCCCATCCACACACACAGGGGATTCCGGACTGATAATGGAACCCCAGTTCTTGATGTGTATGTCCTAGGCCCCCCAGGAACTTTGGGGCCCTGAGTTGCTTTCTGCATCACTGAGGGAAAGTTAACCTCTGACCCACAGTTCTGTGTTTTGTCATCCCCTCCTTACCGCCCCCCCCCCCCCCCCCCGAACATGCCGGAGAGAGAGACTCCCGGACAGAACAGTTAGGAAAGAGCGTGACTCACAGCGGGGCCGCGGACGCCAGCGGGACCGGGGGCGCCAGTAGGGCCGGCAGGGCCCTAGGATAAAAGCAAACACAGAAACACACGGGGTTACTCACTCGGCGGTGCAGTTTTGTTTGACTTAGAAGTGGATTTCATTGGGAAGGAATAACTGTGCTTCCTGTGAGTGAAACTTAGTGTCGTTCCCTCCTTCACGACCCTTTCCCTGTTCGTGTGTTTACCAGGGGGTCTGAGCAGACAAGCTGAGCGCGTCCTGCTAACCCAGCCTTCCCTTCACCTGGTGAGTGTCCACGTGGCCTGGCCAGCACCGTTTGGAAGGTTAGTCGTGAACTCATCTTTGGGTTCGGCCAGAGACTTCCCGGGCGGCCCATGACCGCAGTGGCCCAGGGAATGACCAGCGTGAACACTGCCCAGTGAATGCTAGCCCATCTGTTGGCAGATGTGACACTCTGTCCGCTGCCTGCTGACCTCTCTGTGGAGGGGGACGGACAGGAGAGAGAGATGGTGGGGACTGGCACTCACCGTTTCTCCTCTGTCCCCACTCTTCCCTGCGGGACCCACGGGGCCGGGCGGGCCGGGATGTCCAGGGGAGCCAGGGGCGCCAGGAGAGCCGCTTTCACCACGATCTCCCTGCGGGCAAAGTCCAGATCAG
The DNA here is from genome assembly GCA_036971965.1 of Nyctalus aviator. Taxonomy (NCBI): domain Eukaryota; kingdom Metazoa; phylum Chordata; class Mammalia; order Chiroptera; family Vespertilionidae; genus Nyctalus; species Nyctalus aviator. The sequence goes on along the minus strand of CM072928.1, from coordinate 1,585,839 downwards.
AACCAGTGTGGCGGCAGCCAGCGTTCTAACGCACGTGCTGCTGTCCGTGCGCTCGCCATACCTTGGTGCCGGGGGCTCCATCGCGGCCGGGGAGACCATCGGACCCAGGGTTTCCCTGGGAAGGAGAAAAAGGAAACGGAGGAGTGAGATCCACCTCTTTGGAACCGCCCAGCGCCACTGCCGCCATGGCCTTCAGGGGAGCACTGTCCCCGGGGCGGTGAGAGCAGAGCGTGGCGGATATCGCAGTGGCTGGCCCTGCCGGCGGACATGCCGAAGGGCAGAGTGCCCGTGGTGGCAAGTTCACCCTGGGGTGAGACAGGGAGACGTGACGAGGGAGAAAATGTCCCTTCAGGGAGAGAGGACAAAGAGAAGCGGGACCAGCAGAGCTGTAAGCGGATCACAGAAATCCACAAGGACAGGCAAAGCCCGTCGCGGTACCAGGGAGTACACCCCGCCCAGAAGGACTGTGGTCACCGTGTCTCCCACCCCGGCTCCTTTCTTTATTGCCCAGCGCTCCTAGCCTCCCGGATGGCCGCTCATTGAGCCGTCTCCAGGAACATGGACAGGGAGGCGATGCTAAGCTGTGATGGCAGGGCTGTCTGTGCTGGGAAAAGGAGGGCGGGCGCGGCCTGCGGCCACCTTGACACTCTGGGCCCCGAAGGTGAGGGCGCCTCTAGCTAACTAGGTCAGACCCCGCTGGGCTGTCCCCAGCCCGCACTCACGTCCCGTCCAGGCTCCCCGGCCGTCCCCGCCAGGCCAGGCAGGCCCTGGGGCCCCGGCGGGCCGCGCTCCCCGTTGAGGCCGCTGGCGCCGGGCTTCCCCGCTTCACCCTGTGGGACACAGGCAGGCGTTTCGTTAACCCCAGGACCAAGCGGTGAGAAGTTTAAATCAACGTCTGCGGAGCTGGCTCCTAACCCATCCCCACCGCGGGGAGAACCTTGGGAGAAGCGAGCTTCCGGCGTTTCCTGACTTGCCCAGGGACTGGGGACCCGGGCGGCTGAGTCAGACACGGGCGTCAGACCCAGCGTCCGTCCTGACGGGAGATGTAGTCACGGGCGTGGCCGTTATGAGAACACCGAAAGGATGAGCCGCCATGAGGCTCTGGGCTATGGTGACCATGACAATGAAGTGACACTGGACATCAGCTCCACCTACAGAACACATGTCTACTACCTTTGTTCATGTACGTGGAACACATCCAAGTGTTTCACACTATTACGTGACCTTTCCGCGGAAAGAGGTGCTTGAGGTACCGAAATATGAGCCTTCGTAAAACAGAACTGTAGGGCCCCATCTGCTAAAGGGATATTGAAGACGCTAACCACTGGGATATCAAAGCCGTGTTAGAGAAAGCACGTCATGGGTGCAGAGCGAACCGAGGTGATGAGTAACTGCTGCCTTAAAGGCTTTCGCAGGGCCGCACGCTGACATGTTTCATGGCCAGCCAACTGGAGGCCGCTCACAAATTCCCCCCGGAGGCAGCTGAGGTGGTAGGAAATACCTTACTCCGTGACCTCCCTCTGTGCGCGTGCCCCAGGCTGGCCTGTGCTGGGCATTGCTTTTCCTCTGGAGCCTTCAGCAACGTGCAAGCACCATGCATGCTTCCCCCAATGCGGAAAGATCAAACACTGTCCTCTGTCCCAGGAGCACCTGGCATTCTGTCCTCGCTGGGGCTCGGCGGCCCCCCAGGCCCCCGGGAAAGCAAGGGGCGGCGATGCGGAGAGGACACTCACCTTCACGCCTTGCGGGCCAGGACTGCCCCGGGCGCCGGGCATGCCCGGGGGCCCCGCCAGCCCCCGCGCCCCGGTGATGCCTGCGAGGCCGAGCGGGCCTGGGGCTCCCTGCGGGCAGACAGAGAGCTCAGTGCCCGTCCGGGGGCGTTCCGGGGGGGTCGGGGATGGGGCGGGCGGGGCCCCTGCTCACCGGAGGGCCCTGGGAGCCGGGGGACCCCTTCTCGCCGGGCGGGCCCGCGTCGCCCTTCGGGCCGGAGACGCCGGGGCTGCCAGGGCTGCCGCTGCTCCCCGGGGGGCCCGGGGGGCCGTCCTTGCCCGGAGCACCGCTGGCGCCGGGCGGGCCGGGGTTACCCTGCAGACAGGTGCGCCGATGGAGCATGTCAGAGCGAGAACACCGCAGAGCCTTCCTCTCACCCGCACCCAGTGCCTCTCTGGGGGCGCATACAGCCCCGGGCGCGGGGAGCGTCCCAGCGGGGCGGCTTCTCTTTGGGGGGCGGGGAGGGAAGGGGGGTGCTTACGTTGTTGCCGGGAGGGCCCGGGAGACCTCTGCCGCCGGGGAAGCCCGCTGCGCCCTGCGGAGGGCAGACAGGTGGTGATTCAAGTGGAACCGACAGCTGAGCACACACCACACACACACACCACACACACACACACCACACAGACACACACACTCACACACCACACACACACACACTCACACACTCACACACACACACCACACACACACACACCACACAGACACACACCACACACACACACACTCACACACACACACACACCACACACACACACTCACACACCACACACACACACACACACACACACTCACACACTCACACACCACACAGACACACACCACACAGACACACACCACACACACTCACACACACACCACACACACACACACATACACAGACACACACTCACACACCACACACACACACACACACTCACACACCACACACAGACACACACACACACCACACACACATATACACAGATACACACACACACACCACACAGACACACACCACACAGACACACACCACACACACTCACACACCACACACACACACACATACACAGACACACACTCACACACCACACACACACACACTCACACACCACACACAGACACACACACACACACCACACACACATATACACAGACACACACACACACACCACACAGACACACACACATACACAGACACACACTCACACACCACACACACACACACACTCACACACACACACACTCACACACACACTCACACACACACACACACTCACACACACACACACACTCACACACAGACACACAGTCACACACACGAACGACAAGCATGTAGGGGCCCGCCTTCTGCTGTGAGTCGCTGTGGTGTTTTCCCCTCGGGGTTCCCATGCGCCTCCCGTGGGCGCCGCGCAGGGCTTTCCCCCCCGCGGGGCCAGAGCTCCCAGCCGCTCACAGACGGGCACCGAGGGGCACTCACCGGGCCGCCGGGACTGCCGCGTTCGCCTTTGACCCCTGCGGGGCCCGGGGGACCCTGTGCGGAGGGAGGCGAGAGTGACTCACAGGAAGGGATCCCATCACGTGCGGTCACGGTTTTGCCGTTTACACACGTCCCATCACGCCCCCTGCCCGAGGCTCACACAGCACGCTGTGATTCCATCTCAGTGAAACCCGGGGCCCTGATGGGAGCAAGAACCCTCCCAAACCACAAAGCGCAGCCCCCCGAAGCGCTGCCGAGGGCACGAAGCCCGCCGGGCCAAGCTCCAGCCAGAGCCATGTTGCTGTGGACACGGCACCTGTCACCGGGACGAGCGCCAGGCGGGCAGTGAGCCCCGCCAGGAGCTGCGGGAAGGTGGGAAGACTTACCGCAGGCCCGGAGCCCCCGGGGGGCCCTGCGACCCCGGGGGGCCCGCTCTCGCCTCTCTCGCCGGGAGGGCCTCTCTCCCCTTTGCCTCCGGGCTCGCCGTTCTGCCCCTGCAGCCAGAAACACAGAGTGAGCCAGCTAGCACTGCTCCCGGTGAAGCCAGAACCAGCCCGGTGAGACCGACACCAGCCTGGTGAGAGCAGCACCAGCCCGGTGAGAGCAGCACCAGCCCGGTGAGAGCAGCACCAGCCCGGTGAGAGCAGCACCAGCCCGGTGAGACCAGCACTGCTCCTGGTGAGACCAGCACCAGCCCGGTGAGAGCAGCACCAGCCCGGTGAGACCAGCACTGCTCCCGGTGAGACCAGCACCAGCCCGGTGAGACCAGCACTGCTCCTGGTGAGACCAGCACCAGCCCGGTGAGACCAGCACCAGCCCGGTAAGACCAGCACTGCTCCTGGTGAGACCAGCACTGCTCCTGGTGAGACCAGCACCAGCCCGGTGAGAGCAGCACCAGCCCGGTGAGAGCAGCACCAGCCCGGTGAGACCAGCACCAGCTGGGGGAGGTGACAGGAGACCAGGCAGACTCTCCTGGAGGAGCATCACGTTCCTGGTAGAGGACTGCACCCAGACAGCATGAAGACACACTGTGTCCCTCGGGCGACAGTCCCCCGGGGCCCGTGTGCGGGTGGAAGGGGGCAAAGGGGGTGGGCTCAGAGCTCATTTTCGGGGTTCCATCCTCCGAGGAAGGACTTGCCCGTGTCAGAGTGCTGGGAGGCAGGGCGTCCACTGGCCTGGCATGAAGCGGGGCGGGATTCCAGCCTCATCTTTAAAGAGCGAGGAGAGAGAGCCAGTGGGAAGGGGAGGAGCTACAGGGAGGTGACCGGACAGGGAGGGAGTGGCTGAAGCAGGGCTGTATCCAGGCTCAACTTAAACGTCTGCCATGTCTCAGCCAGATCGGGCTCCGGGCTGGGTGACATGCGTGTGTTTTTCAGGCTCAGTGTACATGTAATGCCACTCCTATCGGTGTCCGGTGGGGGCACAGCCGTTAGACAGTGAGGTCCTTTACGGAGCGCCTCCCGCTGTGGCCAGTGCCCCCGGCACCGCACACGTCACACCACGTCGGCGACTCCCCCCACCCGGGGCGGCACTCAGGTGCCGGGGCCACGCCGGGACCCCGATGTGTGGCTCTCGGTCCCCGACGTTCATACTTACGGGGGCGCCAGGGAAGCCGGCAGGGCCGGGGGGTCCGCCTTCTCCTCTCTCGCCCTGGAGGGAGAGGATCCGTATGAGTCCCGGGAAGACAGCCTCCCCCAGGGACCTCGCTCCTGCCTCTGCATCACCATCACCTCATCTCTCCTTAAGGAGGGCGTGTGCACAGGTAACTAACGGTTTAATTTCTTCTTTTGTAAAAAATGTATTTTATTGATTTTTAAATTTAATTTAATTTATTTTTTTACAGAGAGGAAGGGAGAGGGATAGAGAATTAGAAACACTGGTGGGAGAGAAACATCGATCAGCTGCCTCCTGCACACCCACTTCTGGGTGTGTGCCCGCAACCAAGGTACATGCCCTTGACCAGAATCGAACCTGGGACCCTTGAGAGTCCTCAGGCTGATGCTCTATCCACTGAGCCGAACCGATTAGGGCTAACGTTGTAATTTCTGAATAAAATTATTTGCGAACAGCACCCAAACCACCGATTCCTTCTGCCTCTGCCTGGGATAGTATTCGCAAAAGTCACAACGTGAGAATTCTGGTGTTCTGAACGCACCTAATTGTCTAACTCTAAGGAATGTAAGGACGTGTGCACACGGTCAGTGGGCTGAAAGTCGATCAGTCAGCAATAATGGAAAAACCTTTACTCTCTATCTCCTGAGTCCCGCGCCCGGAGGCAGAGAACCTCAGATCTAGACGGAGCCCCGGGCTCCGATTCTGGAGGTTAGGAAACGCTCATGTACCAAGGAATGTTACTTGTGCGATTTTTACATCTCCCCCAGATCACGTAGTAAAGGAGGCAGGATGTGGCACTGTCCTTGGTGAGCTCTGGGTTGGAGAACTTGAACTCTTCCTGCATGTGGTGTGACGCCTACAGCCTGCCCCCCACCATGAGCCGTGGGCTCCTAGGGAGAGCTGCGAACGGCCAGCAGCTGTCGCGTGTGTGGGTCAAGAGGGTGCTGGGTGTCCGCCACACTTACGGGGCTTCCGCGAGGACCAGCTATGCCCGCAGGCCCGGGGGCACCGCCTTCGCCCTTGAGAAAGAGAAAAGAAGAACGATGTTCCCCTCGTCCCAACAGCTAAGAGGTGTTGTTGTCTCTAAGTCGTGTGAAGCGTTACCTTCTCTCCAGGCTGACCAGAGGGGCCGGGGGGCCCGATGGGACCAGCAGGGCCCTGAGGAAAACAAAAACATTTTTAATTTTGAAGGCACAAAGCGCCAGCTTCCTGCGAATCACACAGAGAACATGCAGGCATGGCATTCAGCGAACATACTAGGTGATACGATTTCTTTTGTTGCTGGAATGGTATTCTCCTCCATGTGCAAGGACTTCAGAGCTTAGTGAGTGTGAGATTCTAAGGAACAGCTCTAAAGGGTTACAAGATTCAGGAGAAGTTTATTGACTTATTTTTCTTTTTGCTGCAGAGGGTAAGTGAGGTGATGTAAAAGCTTATAGTCATAACCTAAAAATTAAAATGCATGGCCTCATTCCACTGCTTAAGAATTCAAAGTGTATCATCATGTGTTCAAATGGACATTTTCAAATATTGAAATGTTACTTATTTATGTAAATAAAATATTAGTTTTTTTTTTAAATTAGATGATGTCTAACCCATCTAGTCTGTCAAATGGGACATCTTTATGAATTTTTAAAGCAACAATAGTAAATATATCTATGTAATGACGTAGATTTCATGTTTATTTAGCATGCTTATTATGTAACTATGACTAAGTTTGGGAACTTTCCCTTCTCAGTTCATAGTGGAATTGTCGGGTAGTGAGAGATAGAAATCGGGAGTTTTAACTATCACATCCTTTGGGTCTCCTTAGTGCGCAGAAGGTAGCAGAGTCTGATCTAACTTACCGTGAGCTGTCTGGGGAGCAGACAGAAGCTGAGGTGAGGGAACTACTGTCTATCAAACACGGACAAGGCCGTTGCTCCCCCACACCACACTCACCCGGGGGCCGTCTTTGCCAGGAGTCCCATCCGCACCGGCGGTGCCCGGTTCTCCCTGCCAAACAAAGGCCAGTGTCAGCGCTCGGAAGTGTCCTCGGTGGGAGCCTGCCCCAGAGGAGCCCCCTGCAAGGCTTCCTGGGTAAACACCAGGTGTTCTGGTGACAGCCAGACTTCACGCACTATGCGAGGGTAACTTTCCTGGATTTGGAAAACAGATCGCCTCCCAGCAGCCGTGCTTCCCTGTGACCCGCCCATCTGTGCTGTTCCATAGTTAACAGAAGGTGAGCCCGTACCTTGTCACCCTTCGGGCCGGCGCCTCCAGGGCCTCCTCTTTCTCCCGGCATGCCTTGCAGTCCAGGGGAACCAGCCGCACCAGGTGGCCCGGGGGGGCCGGCGGGGCCCTGACATTCGAGGAGAAAAGGTGAGTCGTGAGGAGGAGACGCAGCGGGCGGCGTCAGGTCCGCGTGGCCCGGGTGCTGGGGCGCTCACCTTGCCTCCTTCGGGGCCCGGGGGGCCCGCTCCGCCTCTCGGTCCTATGGGCCCGGCCGATCCGGGCGGCCCACGCTCGCCAGGGGCACCGGAATCGCCCTGTCGTGGGAAAGCGTGACCTCCTGTTAGGAGGCCCGGGGCCAGAGCGTGCCCAGCGCCCTCCGCGGCAGTGCTCCCACGCAGGCCGCAGGTTCGTACGCTTGCATTTCTGACCAACTGGGGGATGCTTATAAAAGACCTTCATCCCGAGTGGGAACGGAAGCCTTCAAGGCGGCCCCAGCCAGGCGACCTTGACACCTGGTCTGATGAAAAGGAGCCTAATCGTGTTATTCAAAGAGCAGACGTGGCCAGTCCCTCTGCCGAGGCGGCTCTTTCTGGAGAACCCAGGCAGGGGACGGGCTCTCCTTTGAGATGGCAGCCGCAGGGGACTCTGGGTGTGGACGAGGCCAGAGGACGTGGCCTTCCGGACGCGGCCAGCGTACGCCCCTCGCAGGTCAGAGCTGCCCTGGGTGTGTCCCCCACCCGCGCACACCGCGGCGCCCTTACAGGGCTTCTGGCGAGGTCACGGGCCCGCCGCCCGCTGACGGGCCCACCGGAGCGGAGAGCGGCGGGGAGACTCACCTTGCCTCCTGGGGTTCCTGGCGTGCCGGCCTCGCCCTTCGGGCCCTAGGAGACGGACAGGCTAGGATGAGGCTCTAGCAGGCGGTGGGACAGAAGCGAGACCCACACCTGCCTCGTCCGCAGACGGCACAGCTGCCACGCCCAGGGAGGCACCCTTCCTTCAGTGCCTTCCGTTCTGTGCTCAAGCGCAAGCAGCGTCCCAGCTGCGATAGGACAGCTTTCCTCTGTTTTGCCAATGACTAGCTCAGAACTACACGCTAAAGCTCAGGCCACATGCGTGAGGAGAGGCGCCGCCGAATCAGCCGTCAGCGGGGAGAGGTGCTCTTTGGTCTCAGGGTTTGGGGGGGTGGCGGCCACTCACCGCCTCGCCGGGTTTGCCGTTCTCGCCGGGAGGCCCGCCGGGGCCGGGGATGCCCTGCGAGGAAGCGGATTGGCTGTCAGACTCCGAACGTTGCCCGCACAAGGCTCTCGCTCGGGTGTTTCCGGTGAGTGTGAACACCTGCGTTCACCGGTCTTCATCGAGGCAAAACTATCCCGGCTCTCGGCATGCAGCGAGAGCCCTGTTACAGACCAGTGTTCACTGAGCCCGGGTCTTTTTGTTTAAAGAATTAGAGGGGGATGTTCATAAAACGAATGATGATCGTGGTGAGTGGACTTGGCTACATTAATTTAAGTTCTAATAGAAGTGTACACATATACAGTTATGTGAACTCACTTAGGTTAGCATGATTCATATAAAACCCTCTGCATTAGTAATACTCATTCTGCACTAGACACAGAAATTATTGGCATGTTGCCTGTCTATTCACATGGTCTATCATTGTCTTTCCAGGTAGAAGACTAAAGACCTGCACATTTTAAGCTCAAGATAAATTATGATCTATTCGTGTCACAGGAAAAATAACAACAATAGCTCCAGAGGACTCGACTAACAGCAGGTGTCCGGTGACGGGCTAAATAGTTCTCACCTGCAGTCCTTGCGGTCCAGGGGGCCCTGCGTCTCCTTTGTCACCACTCGGCCCCTAGGGGAGAGGATGGATGAGACCCTCCGCGGGAAGACACCTTTCCTACCACACACACCGTCCCCTCCGGAGGCTGGGGCCTCGTTTGGCGCGAGCGTGGGGGAGGCGGGAAGACTCCGGCCTGTGGAGGTGACGCAAGGACCTTGCGGTGCACCCTCCTCAGGGCCAGCCGCCGCCGCCAGCTGAGCAGGCAGCATAGGGATCGCCGGGGAGCTCGGAGGACCCAGTGCTGGAGCTGTGCCCACGTCTTCCCTCCGCCCTCGCCACCCCACATCTGCAGGCTGGGGGTACACCTGCCTGCGGTCCAGGGGGGCCCTGAGGTCCAGATTCACCGTTCTTCCCAGCAGGACCCTGAAAACAGAAGTCAGAGCAGCCATGGGCCGGAGGTAAGAGCCTGCGGGGCAGGGGTGGGGCGCAGGGGGTGGGCGCTACCTACCGGGGGGCCGGGACCACCAGGGCCGCCTCGCTCTCCGTTTTTGCCAGGAGCACCCTAAAGAGATGGCCGGCGTTTACCAGTTCGGAAAGAGGAAATAGCTCATCATATTGCTCCCTCAGAGCTGTGACCTGCCTCTTACACGCCCCCCCCCCCCAGTTACACACATACATTCACACACACACAGTCACACGCACCCACATATTCGCACACACACGCACACACACGCACAAACTAAAACTCCTTTCTGTGACTAGGTTTCCACTCTGTCCCCACAAGTCGACCAAAACGACACTTTCGCTCCCTCCTCCCAGGCACGCTGCTTTCCAGTGTTGTCCCGTGCTCCTGGCCGTCCCTGCTCCCGCGGGGGGCGCAGGCCCCGGGCGGACCGCCGGGGGGGGGCCGGGCAGACTCACGTCGTTTCCTTTGGGGCCAGGGAAGCCCATGACGCCGGGCTGACCCCTCGGGCCCGGGGGGCCCAGGTTGCCGGGGCGGCCGTTCTCCCCTTGCGGGCCCTGTGGGAACAGGCGCGTCAGGAAGGCTCGGGCCGGCGTGGCCGCACCCACAGCTCCCGCAGCCCGGCCACAGCCCGGGCCCCATCCTGCCCCCCCCCCCCCCGCGGGCGCAGCGGTACCTACCGGGGGCCCCGGCTTCCCATCGCTGCCTGGTCCTCCGGGGCTGCCGGGCACGCCCTGGGTGGAGAGGCAGGAGGCGCGTCAGCGGGCTCAGACCCAGCGCCCCTGACCGTGCGGCCACCCCCACGCGGACGGGCAGCGCGCGGCGGCTGGTTTCGGCCAGGCCGGTGTTTGGCGGGGTGTCTGTTGTGTCCGCTCTGTCATCTAGACTAGCTAGGGTTCCTTTGGGCCCGTTGTTGTTTTGGGGGAGCCTGGAGGATGAGGGGGGACCCCCCGCGTGTGCATTTTCCTTGGCGAGCAGGGTGTCCTCCTTACCCGCAGTCCCGGGCCTCCGGGCACCCCGTCTCGGCCGGCTTCTCCGGGGGCTCCTCGGGGGCCTGCGGGGCCCGGGCCGCCGCGCTCCCCGGCGGGACCCTGCGAGGCGGAACGGGCGAGCAGGTGAGAGAGAGCCGCGTCCGCCGGACGGGGGCCGTGCTTAGTGACAACTACACAACTTCATTGTCTTTTCCTTTCAACCCCTACCCGAGGGCATGTTTTCACCGATTTTTAGAGAGAGAGGAGGGGGAGAGAGAGACACAGGTAGAGAGAGAAACAGATGGATTGCTTCCCTAAGTGTCCAGACGGAGGACCGAACCCACAGCCTCCTCCCCCTGAGCCGCCTGACCAGGGCCCTCCGGTCTCGGAAGGAGAGCGCCCGCTGCTGACCGCTCAGCGCAGCGTCACCGCTCACCCCAGCTCGGATTCCACACCGGAGATGTCCCCAGGCAGCATGGACGCATAGCACGTGCCCAAGATCAGTACTTAGTGGACTTAACCTTATACATCTGCGCATGTAAAAGTCAACGATCTTCGCTGGTATGAAGCCATATTGTCCAGCACGTTAACTTTTTCAAAGAACTTCTAAGCATTTAGTTTGTCTTATCCTTGCGCTGTGGCTGAGCACGCCGTTCCCACTCACAGGCAGGGCCAGGGGCTCTCATGAGGGAGGGCTTGTGTGGGCCGCGGAGGGGAAAGAAATGGAAACCCTGTGGCATTTCTGCCAGGTGCTGGGCGCTCGTTAACGGGGGCTGCCCGGCAATGGGGACCCGTGCAGGCCCAGCAGGCGGGGACCAGGAACAGCTCCCACCTTTTCTCCGGGGAGGCCGCTGGGTCCGGCAGGTCCTTGGAATCCGGGCAGGCCCTGGGGACGGGGCGAGAATTTCAGTGCGAAGCAGAGGACGTCCCGTGACCCCGAGCGGCGGCAGAGAGGTCCCCGCTGTGACAGTGTGTGTGGGGGGGCGCCCCCCCCAGGAGGCCCCGGAGACATACCCTCTCGCCGGCGGCTCCCGGGAGGCCGTTGGAGCCGGGCTCGCCAGGAGAACCGTCCTTGCCGTCTTCGCCCTTCGTGCCTGGGATCCCGGGGGCGCCGGCTTCCCCCTGAGGAGGGACGCCCGTGGGGGCGGTGTCAGACGGCAGCCCGCGGCCCGGCCATTCCCGCCCGGCCCTGTCTTCCAAAGGAGAGCCACGTCTGGGGGGGGCGGTACTTACGCGCTCCCCGCGTGGTCCGGGGTCCCCCTTGTTTCCGTTCTTACCAGGTTCGCCCTAAGGGAACAACATCTGGGTTTAAGAATGGGGGGGGGGGGTAGACTAAGGAGATCACCCCCAGGAGCATTCAATTATGAAACGCAGCAGAATGAAAAGGCTGCGTGTGCTTTGTGGTGAGGATACAGGCCCCCCAGGCCCCAAAGGGGAGGGAACTTACGGCAGCACCTCGCTGGCCGGGAGCACCGTTGGTCCCGGGCGGGCCGGGCGGGCCCCGGGCTCCGGACAGGCCGGGAGCCCCAGGAATGCCAGCGGGACCCTAGGAACAGCCCGGGGAGACTCGTCTCAGTCACGCTTGAACTTGCTCCCCTGAGTGGCTCACGCAAACACCACAGAAGGCTTGTCATGAAGCATAGTGTGTGGGGGGAGGGGGAGGGGGCAGCTTACCATTTCACCTTTGCCACCGGGACTCCCATTGCTCCCAGCAGGGCCCTGGAGGGGGGGGGCGTGTTAGTGACCGTGCCCCGGTGGGGGCACGGGAGGCGCTGAGCAGGGGTGTGCAGGCCGAGCTGCCGGCGGGGGCTGTGCGTTGCAGACTGGTGATACCCCCGAGTCTAGCCCCGCACACAGAAGGCAGGCTAGCTGCCCTGCCCCCGGAAAAACCACAGGTCACGGGCATTTGTTCCCAAACTAAATCAACATGGAATAGGTTCGGTCTGCTCTCTCCCCTGAAGCTCTTATCAGCAATGCGGTTGGGGTGGAGGCTTTGGGGCGTCAGGAAACCAGCTTCCCATTCACTGAGTCAGATAAACATCGGGTTCCTCAGTGCTAGGAGTGTGAACCTCACACACTGTGTCAGCGCCATCAAATCGCAATCTCCACAGCAGACTTAGGGCCCTAAGCAAGAACCCCCCCATCCCCTACCCCCCCACCCCCCCACCCCCCCCGCCCAGGCTGCACGCACCGGCGGGCCGGGAGCACCAGCATGTCCCTGAGGGCCGGGTTCTCCCCTCTGTCCCGGGGAGCCGTTGGAGCCAGGAGAGCCCGCGGGTCCAACTTCGCCCTGAGGGAGAGCCCACGGTCAGCTTCCCGCCCCGTCCCATGGCCCGGCTGTTCCTTCCCTGCCCCCCTCACCCCCTCTCCGGGCTGGGAGGATGGCGAGGCCCAGGCCAGCGGGAGGATGGAAGGACGGCTGCATATCTCTCCCCGAATCCTCCTCAGAGGCCGGGGAGGTGGGACTGTGCGTGTGACTGCCATCGCTGTGTCCCGGAGGGCGGCCAGGGAGAGGGTGGCCGGGGCAGGGTCTGAGGGGGCAGTGGGGAGAGGGTGGCCGGGGCAGGGTCTGAGGGGGTGGCCAGGGAGAGGGTGGCCGGGGCAGGGTCTGAGGGGGCAGTGGGGAGAGGGTGGCCCGGGCAGGGTCTGAGGGGGCAGCGGGGAGAGGGTGGCCGGGGCAGGGTCTGAGGGGGCAGTGGGGAGAGGGGTGGCCGGGGCAGGGTCTGAGGGGGCAGTGGGGAGAGGGTGGCCGGGGCAGGGTCTGAGGGGGCAGTGGGGAGAGGGTGGCCGGGGCAGGGTCTGAGGGGGCAGTGGGGAGAGGGGTGGCGGGGGCAGGGGCTGAGGGGGCGGTGGGGAGGGGGTGGCCGGGGCAGGGTCTGGGGGGGTGGCCAGGGAGAGGGTGGCCGGGGCAGGGTCTGAGGGGGCAGTGGGGAGAGGGTGGCTGGGGCAGGGTCTGAGGGGGCAGTGGGGAGAGGGGTGGCCGGGGCAGGGTCTGAGGGGGCAGTGGGGAGAGGGTGGCCGGGGCAGGGTCTGAGGGGGCAGTGGGGAGAGGGTGGCCGGGGCAGGGTCTGAGGGGGTGGCCAGGGAGAGGGGTGGCCGGGGCAGGGTCTGAGGGGGGCAGCGGGGAGAGGGGTGGCCGGGGCAGGGTCTGAGGGGGCAGCGGGGAGAGGGTGGCCGGGGCAGGGTCTGAGGGGGGCTGAGCGCTGGGTAAGACATGGGATCAGAAGCGGGAAAGGGACTTGGGCACAGGGTGAGGACGGAGAGCAGGCTTGGAGGAAGTGTGAGCTGGACATGTGAAAGGTGTGTGTAACAAGCAGAAGAACCCCCGAGATTTAGAAAGGAGGAGGGCTGTGGCTCGCTCAGATAGGGGCTGCCTGTTGGACCGGTTACAAGGAAGAAATCTCTGAAGACGCAGCAGCGCCAGGCCCTCGGGCGGTGCCGTCTGGCGGGGAGACGCTTACCTTAGCACCGGGGGACCCGGGGAAGCCTGCCGTTCCGGGGGGACCGGGCGGGCCCTGCAACGAGCGAGCGCCGTTTCAGGAACGTGGAGCCCGGGGAAGTGGGCAGTTAGGGTCCCCCCGCCCCCCGCTTCTGATCCTGCCCCAAACTCTGTGGCTCCCTGTGGGGTACCTAGCCCTGAGCACTCCTTTAGGAAACAGAAGTCACACTCGGGTCCGTCCAATGGCCGTGCCAGCACTGGCTGTTGGCTGGCACGGGGAGCACTGCACTGAGGGCCACGCGTAACGGGCACCAGAACGAGTGAGCCTGGCATTGCTCGGGGCACTGCTCCTGGGTGTGCCGTCCTGGTTCAGTGTCCGTTTGGGTCAGTGTTTACGGAAATGCTGGGTTTGGCCCTACCGTCCCTGTGGCTCCCACCCCCACAGCCTCACTCCCTCACCACCCGGGCACGTCCCTCCGGACAGCTACTCACCGGCTGTCCGTCGCTGCCCCGAGCACCATCGTTGCCTCGAGCCCCCTGGAAAGAGAAGTTTGTCTGAGCGCCTTCTGATTCTGCACGACCGGTGACGAGTGACACTTAGGTCAGAATTCTGACTCAACTGAGTTAGCTTTTCCTTAAGCACATGAACACCTACTGACTGGTTATATGTATTTTGGAGCCAACTGGTTAAGTCCCATACATATATGGCAATGATCTAGTGTAGAATGATTGGTGTGTGTATTTTACGATCTGAATGTGAATGAATGGCTTTGATAACAGATGCAAAGTTAACACTTAAAGAACAGCCTCACTCAGCAGGAGCAATCACTAAGAAACACCCGTTTTCCTGTGGTCACAGCTCAGGTGTTACAGGGTGACTGAGTGCAGGTGTCACAGCTGAGCCCTGGCTGAGCCCCTGAGCCCCTGTGGCTCCGGGTGCGAGAGAGAGAGAGAGAGAGAGAGAGAGAGAGAGAGAGAGAAAGAGAGAGAGAGAGAGAGAGAGAGAGAGAGAGGAGGAGAGAGGGAGAGGGTGAGGGAGGGAGAGAGAGGGGGAGGGAGAGAGAGAGAGGGAGGGAAAGGGGGAGAGAGAGGGAGGGAGAGGGGGAGAGAGAGAGAGAGAGAGAGAGAGAGAGAAAGAGAGAGAGAGAGAGAGAGAGAGAGAGAGAGGGAGAGTTGGGTGAAGGTACTCACAGCGGCTCCAGGGAGTCCCGGCCGGCCTCGCTCCCCAGGAGAGCCTCGGGGGCCCTGCGGTGGGACGTGGAAAGGACGGTCACACATTGAACTTGACCGTGAGAGAGCAGGGGCAGAGGGAGCAAGGCAGGGCTGCGTTAGATGGAGGTTCACGTGAGACCGAGAAGCGGAGAGAAAGGCTTACCATGGGGCCCGGGGCTCCGTTTTCCCCGGGAAGGCCGTTTTCACCCTGGGAACACACAACATACGTGTTACCATCCATGCAGAGGGGAGGAGGGGCTCAGTTCTTAAAACATGGCGTTTTGTGAAAAACATTAGGGAACCCAAGGAAAAAGCGTACATGTTGACCATATCAAGTCTCTGTAACCTTTCTCTGCAGAAACACCTCTCTCTGGGCTTTAGGAACACGCGGGCTTCCTAGAAGTAACTGTCCCCTCACTTCTAATCCCGGCGCCAAGGCGTCCTCTCTGGAAGCTTTAACATGGCTGCTCGGTTAATCACGGGGACGCAGCTCTCCCAATGCAGAACGCGGGGGGTTTCGGAAAAGGCTCCCCCAGCAGAGATCCTGAGCGAGTTGTACGGCGCCCGTGCGTCTGCCTGTGGAAGGGAGCTTTGCCGGGACTCACCTTCAGTCCGGGAGCACCAGTTTCTCCCTTTTCCCCGTTCCGTCCGTCGAAGCCCTGGGAAGCGGACAGGAAGAGTCAACGTGTGAGAACCTGCTAACTGCGCCGAACGCTTGAGGACTACATTGATGTTTGATGGCTAGTGTTCCACCTACCAATACGTTCAACGTTGGCGCCAATAATTTAAAACTCTCTTGAAATGTTGGAGACATTTGATGTTGATTTTACAGTAGAAAAAGATCTGAGCTACTGAGGAAGTATGATTGAGTCCGATTTAGAAGCTGCCTTAACTTTAGAGCAGCAAATACCTGTTTCCGAGATGTGGGTTACAGTAAGTTGGTAGATTTTTGGCGCAGTTGGTTAAACCTAATATTTTGCACAGCATCAACTTGCTTAATTCTATCTGAAAGTCAATACATATACATAACTACTATAATATAGTTTATGTTTTTTGACAGTTGGGATAAGGAAACTACATTATTCTTTCCCAAGTCTTAAATTTACTTAGATCTAGCTTCACTGCTTTCTATAAATAACTGGTTTGCTGTGAGAGTCAGCGGTTTGGGGCGAACAGGCAGTGATACTGGTTTGGGAAGTAACACCAACGAGGGAAGCAGCTCGTAGTCGATTCGGAGACTCTACTCACTCTGTGTCCTTTCATCCCAGGGAATCCAGGCATGCCCGCGGGGCCCTTCATGCCCTGGAAGGGATGAGGGGAGAGACTTTACTGGGTCTTCAGGGGGAAGCGCGTCCAGCAGGGAAATGCCTCCGCCGTTCAGGTCAGTCCCGTGCAATCAGGCAGCAGCTGTGGGGCGAGGAGCCTGCGGTGGCTCCGGTGCACTGGGGGCTGCGGGCGACTTACCGGGGGCCCAGGCAGTCCTCGCTCTCCGGTCCGTCCGGGTCTTCCAGATTCCCCCTGGGGAGAGGAGGGCACCGTGTGCGTGACAGATACACTGTAGGCAACTAACAGGCTGGCCCATTTGCATTTTTCCCACAGAGCCCGCAGGGCGATGCTTGTGTAAACCTATGACGCTGAGGTCAGCTTTCCCAGGAGAAGGGATGGGGAGGGCCTCTCCCACCTCAGTGTGGACATAGGAGCAAGGCAGGTGTCTCTCACCGCTGACGGTGTGACCAGCTCCCAGCCCACCGAGAAGAGCTTGCAGATGGAAATTACATGGGAAGGGAAGACTAGCATGATATTCAAGGAGCTCCTAAGTTTAGATATTCATAAAGTACTGATAGAGAAGAAACTTCTCTCTCCTCCCACTAAGTGACAGTCACTGAGTAAGTCTTCGTGATGGGTTTGGGGTGCTGGTGTTTAGAATTTACCAAGCGGGATATGCAGTTATGCAGATACGATTGGCCTCAGATAGTCAAAGAGCAATATGAGCCAACATGTCATTAAGATGATTTTTGAGTAAGGTTTTTCTCTCTGAAATTGTGGCATATGGTGCGTGCTACTTAGCATGTTCCGAGATGAACCTTGCTGTCTCTCTTAGTGTGAGTTATTTTGTGTCATTACTCTTCAGCCCTTAGAAACTTACATCTTTGTGAAATGACTCTTCAGCCCTTAGAAACTTACATCTTTTCCCGCAGGACCAACAGGACCAATAGCACCAGGAGGTCCCGGAGGGCCCTAAAAGGAAGGGAATTAAAAGTCAATTAATCATTCTCTTATTCAATTAATTATTACATATTGTATGCATCTGTGGAAGAAACCTCCTTTATGAAAATACTTTCAGAATTTTTTTTTTCAAGAAAAAAAAAACACATGGAGTTAATATTGTACCTATATTTTATTCAGTTTTCACTGTTCAACTTATTTTGAAAAATTAAACAGTTTTTAATGTTGACTTTATTGCAGGAGCCTCTTCCCCCACCCCCAGCCCCCTTTGTTAAATTTACTTTTTATGAAAATTTAAAATATCATGCATCTATATTTTATATCACACGTGCATATTTATACATTTTGATATAATTTTCCATTTTTGAGATACTGAATTTTAAATATGTAGGTATTTCAAAATACTTTGAAATATTAAAATAACTTCACCTTACTTATTTACACAGCATGTTTTCCCAGAGAACACTATTAGATTATGTTCATTTCTACTAAATTAAGTTTTACAAATCATAGAGCAGAAGAGTAGATATGAAGGCAAACTGAGTGGCTGTAGGAAGGTTAAATCTATGTTTAAGAGATGGAAGATTTGTATCCGAACTAGTAAGTGGATTATTGTAATTTCTAATTAGCCAGAGAACTCCTAGAGTAAACAGTGTCTCTCAGATATTTAAACCATTAAAAGGGTCCAAAAGGCCTGTGAAACCCATTCAACCATCATAAAAACACCACTTATTATTGTAAGTTGAAAGCATAAACTTAGTCTGTACTGTGTGGGAACCCATGGTTCAGTTTTAGAAAACGAAGGTGGTTTCTATGCAGAGTTTTCAGTTGATTAAATGTGGTCGTTACTCACCGAAGGACCAGCTTGCCCAGGCTCACCAGGGGGGCCTTGGTATCCCGGAGAACCCTAGGGGTGGAATAATGGGTAAATATTTTCTAGAGTAACAATCTTCACAGGATTCACTTACATTGAAGACAGAATGTGATCAGGGTTTTTAAGTGAGGTCAGCAAATTTCATTCCAGTTTATAAAGATGGAAGCCAAGAACGTTCAGATCAGAATCAATTTAATTGATTCCATTTCATCTACTTAATCCCACTGAAACCGAATTGTTTCAAACTTGAGTCGTATGACATGCACGTTAAACATGTGGTCTAATCTGACAAAGTTCTGATTGCTAAGAGTTGTTTGTGGGAAGGAATTGGACATCTTTGCAGGAATGATAGTTTCTTGGTTGCAACTTCTCTCCTGCAGTGGAACTATGCAGCTGGCATGGCGGAATGATGGCAGGGTTTGTGTTACCATGACTTACAAACATGCATGAAGAGAAGCACCACTCTGGCCATACTTACAGGGGAGCCGGGATGACCAGATGCACCAGGGGGACCGGGAGGGCCTGGGGGACCCTGGAATGCAAATTTAAAGAATAAGTACAAAATAACTGCATCTGAAAAACGCTTTACTCAAGCATCAAAGAGACGCCATTGCACAGGAATAACCATGTCTTTAAAAATGTGAACAATTACTACGTAATAGCTACTCATGTAATAACTATTCATGGATAGGCTTAATTTTATTATATTTACAATAAAGATATTATAAAAAAATGTCACTCTAAATGAAATTGCCACCAAATCAACAACAATTATTGATAAATATTATAATTTGTTGGCCTGAAACTCCCCAAAGAGGATTTAAAATCCGGAAAAACGCAGCGAAATGCTATGAAAATCCATTTACATGGAAAGAAACCCTTTGGGTAGAATGTGAGGAGCCTATCATTATGGTAGATGAACTTAAAGGCTGGATGGATCCTGTAAATACTTGTATTTAATTCCAGGACATGAGTTGAGACAGATTGGGCTATTCGACATCCATCACTCAACATGTCATCTGGAAAGCAGCATTTAATTAATGAAGAAAACAAAAGCAGCTTCTGGAAAACTTAGATGAGAGAGAGGGAAAGTGGCCGTGACCATTTGGTAAAAATGAGGACTATACGGGTGTGAGTCCGGAGCATGAAAGCCGGCGGGCCCGGTGTAAGTGCTTCTAAGAGACAGAAACGAGTGGCCAAACGGGCAGAAGCGAGAGGGCAAGGAAGAAGGGAGCTAGGATAGAGGCTGGCGATGACCCTGCCGTCCCCTTCCCCACCCTCCAGAGGGAACAGGCTACTGTACACAATGACGCCGTGATCCCGTGTCACTGGGAGAACCACCACCCAAGCTCCCTCACAGGCTAGAAGGCGCTCTACAAGCCGGGAAGGCCCGGTACGTACAGCTGGCCCGGGGTAGCCTGCGAGACCCGCTCCTCCGACTCCGGACTTGACGTCGTAGGACTCGAACTGGGGAGAGTAGTTCTGCAGCAAAAGGACCAGACAGAGACCATCACTCTGGTGTACAGATCGCGGCTCTTTTCCAAAGCATTTAGAGGCAGCGCACGCAACACCCGCTACCCACAGAGAGGACCTCCCCGCATGCCGGAGGATGCGGTACGTCCTGCTTCATTATCTTGCTGAGCTTTTTATTCTACAGAGAGAGTTGCTTTCTAATCCTTGAACTAGCTGCATGCAGTGGCAATCCCACACAGCCTGCTCCTCTGTGCTCCCCGAAGCATGTCTCAGGGACATTACCTGCCCAACAGAAGGGCACGATTCACAGATGCCGGGGGCGCCGGGGGAACCGGGGGTGCCTGGCTGCCCGGGGAGGCCAGGATCGCCATTCCTGCCAGGGATACCCGGAGGGCCCTGAAAAGAGATCAGATAAAAACGAATGAAACAGTGAAAGGTCCTAACGACTCAGAATCATTGTCAAGTAGTAGCTTCTCTGCTTAATAACTTGAGGAACCAATAGAAGTAATACATTTTCTTGGGAAAAATATACCTTTGAAACGAAATCCTTTGAATAATTCCAGTGCCATTTATGCTGTTATATATGACCTGCGCTTTATTGCGGAAACTGTTTATGGGAATGAGGACACTAAAAATAAAGTTTGGGAAGCTTCCTTCCTCAAGGACAATCTCGGAGTCTCAGTTTGAGGTATTTTGTGTCGTTATTGAAATATGTGCCACCAAATAGATGTATTAGTGATGGAAGCTCAATTAGACGAAGGCTATTAGATTTTTTATTTTTATTTTTAAAGCCAACCACTCAAGGAGCTAATGCTATTCCACTGAAGGGCGTGTACTTACGGGATCTCCCTTCGGGCCTTGAGGTCCATGGCCGTTCGGAGGGCGCGTGGGCTAAGAAACGGAGAAGATAGAGATGAGAAAGACGGAGGAGCAGCTTTCCCACGGAGTCTGTCCCAGTGTGCACATCTGATTCTTATCCCAAACCACATCCAGCCTCTGGCTTTAGACCAGAGCCTCCACCTTTTACGTGTGATGCTAACCGGATTGTTGGACAGACTCCTTTTCCCGTCCACGTCCGGGGAAATAGGAACCAGCCGCATGCATACATACAAACCAGGGGGAGGGACGTGCTTGCATACAAACTGTGGGGAGGGACGTGCTTGCATACAATCTGGGAGGAGGGTCGCGCACACGCACCCCGGGGGCGGGGCGGTGTCTCCACTCACCGAGGTGGGGGGCTGGGGGCACACGGCGCAGCACTCCCCGAACGGGATCTCCGGGTTGGGGCAGTCCAGCTCCTGGTCATCACAGATTATGTCATCGCAGAGAACAGATCCTGAGTCGCACACGCAGATCTGGCACGGCTCTGGCTTCCAGACATCTCTGTCCGCGTAGGACTGGCCGAGATGGGAGCATCCTCCATCAAGAACTGGAAGACAGGTCAGACGGGGTGGCATCAGCTCATGTTTTGCCAAAATGTGATTTTTCACTATAATGCCACGACGGTCTCCAGTAGCCAAAGCAGAGCTGGTTTGAAGCAAATAATTTACCCGTTTCATTAAGTGCATCTTCTTATGAGCTTGCTTATGGGGGAAAAAATTCACAAAACCCACAAATCTAGGTACCAAGGAGATGCTGTTTCTCCTGCCTGGTTTGCTAAGCAGTAAGGGATTGCGTGCAACACCAAACCTGTTCAGGAACCTCACGTCGGCACAGCAGAGCACACCTCTCTGAAGGCCAGGGGGTGCTTTAATTTTGTTTGGAGTGAGGATTTAAGGCCGACGAGAATCACACAGCACGGAAATTCACTTAGTCATCTAACCCCATGGCTGCGGTTTGCTCCGGCAGCAGACGGGAGCATGAACTATGCAGATAACGGTGTCAGGGCCTGGGAGGACGGTCCGGGTTTAGTCACCTCTCTGAGACCCAGGGGGACTCCGCTGCTCTCGGTGACCTCACCCCCCCAGAGCCTGGGAAGGCTGTGGCGACACGCGGTACAGATACAGAGCTCTCCGCCCGCGCTCGGGGGCTGCGTAGGTCCCCGTGGTATGAGCCCGTGTGGGCTGTGCCGGGTGGATGTGAAGAGGTTTCCAAATCACAAAACGAAGGTGCGTGTCTTTAAACAAACGTTGGTAAGACCGAAATAAAAAAACACATGAAACATATGCATCATGAGCATTTGGGCTTTAAAATGGCGCCAAATTTGCTTCAGTGCAAATGTTAGCCTGTTCCGGCAGCTGCCACTGGTGAGCAGGGCAGAGTTTGCCAAAGTAAAACCTGGTCTCAGCTCTGCAGGCGTGAGCTGAGGCTGTGGTGAAATGCAGCTTGCTGGCCAGCACAGAATACATAAAAGAAGTTTCTAAATATCTGCGAAAAGTTTTGTAAACCATGAGCGCTCTCCTTGCTGCCCAGTGTTTGCATTTTTGTGAGAAGCGAACTTGCACTTCATTTTCTCAGAGCCGAGGTCCTACAGAGTGCGCGGACCGGCCCGCCTGCGGGAGGTAAGTGGTTAACAGCCTGCTTTTGTGCGGGCCCTGAGCTTTCACATACCACCGCTAAGCCTCCTTTCTGAGCTCCCCTTCCTCCCTCCCCCCTGCAGCCGAAGAGATAACGGTTCAGGTCTGTGCTGAGTGTTCGGGGTGCACAGGCTCGGCGGGGTGAGTGGCTCCCAGAAGGAGAGCTTCAGAGCCTACAGGCGCCATGACACAGCAGAGGGGCGAGGCATCGCACCCACTGTTCTCTGAGCACAGCTGACACCCTAAGCAAACTGTTTTTCTGGAAAGATCTGCGGGTGTTAATGAGATGGAAGCCTGGTTAAGAGGATTGCATTGACACCCTTTCTTTGGTCTTTGGCTTCCTTTAAAAAGGGAAGCTTTCTCTAGATTAACTCTCTGAAATGTCCCAACAGGCTGGTTTTAGGTTAAGCTTCACCCATTAATAGTGTGGATTCGGGGCTTCCTGGCCCCTGAGAACGCCACGGGAGCAGGTGAGGACCACAGGCAGTGACACCGCATGGACACTTGCAAAGTGCCAGAGACCAGAGCCTGGTGTGTTTACCATGCTCACCAGGCAACCGGGTGGGGATGGACGCATTGCTTCACGTGACCGTGGTGACCACCTCACAGTGCATGTGTATAGTGGGCATCCCATGTGCATGTTAATGCACACACTGTTATGTCAATGAGACTCCGGCAGAGCTGGGGGGATGCTGCTGCTTTATACGCATGGTTTCCAGCTCTTGTCTCCCGACCAGGAACAGCTTTCCCTGTTTAACACAAGCCCTGTCATAAAAATCAGTTCCTGAATGCCAATGCCATGCTAGAGGCAAACGAGGAGGACAGCTAAGCTCGGGTTGAGAGTCTCATATTTAAAATGCCTCCTCTTCCTGTGTTCTCAAAGCACCCTAAGATGAACATCCATTTCCTCCTGGTGTGCTCACCCTCCTGTTCTGTCCCATCGCAGGCATCCTCACATCGCTGGAAATGAGTGTTTCCCGTTTGCTCTGCCAACGACTGAATGCATGAGCACAGCATTGACTTATGAACACGGTGAGCAAGTTTATCAGGATTGGGTTGAACAAAGCTTGTTATTTGCCCCCCGTTCCCACGTCTTCTCAGACGCCCTGTGCCTGTGCCTTTTATAACCAGAGCCTCCACGGAGGCCTGAGCCACTGGAGAGCGCCTCTCCTCCATTAAAAGTGACAGGAGAGCGGTGGAGTGCTGGGAAATGAAGGGAGTGCCCTGTGTGTCCTGACGTAGCCGCTTTCCCAGACGGGAAGGGGGTTTGCTCTCTGGAAGGCAGCTCCCGGAGGCTGTGGCGGGCGGGCAGACTTTCTCTGTGGTGTTCCCTCAGCCACTCTGTTGGACGAATGGTGACTTTCTCGCAGTTTCCCCTCGTTTCCTGTCCTGCGCGTGGCACTCTGGTGGCAATGTGTCCTCCAAGAAGCTGAGACGCTTACACAGATGTCGCATGATTTAGTGTGAAAGTCCAGTTATGTGAGGGGATCATGGCCTCACAGGGGAAACATGTGTCTTCAAGGGGAAAAGTGATGACTGACTTATCATATCTATCAATAAACACGCAGCGTTTAGGAATGGAGTGGAAAAGGGAATTCGTGAATGACAGTCACCTCACGTTATTCCCTTTGATAAAGAAACATGCTAAGTGAAGAGCAAATAATCTCATTCTCACTCTAGACAAGTAATACGTTTTCTAGTCACTTCCCGCGCTGTGATCACCTAAGCTAAGCCCCCTGTTCTAGTTTGCAATTAACTTTAAACTCCACGTCTTCAGTCACCTGATGTTTCCTGTTCCTTTACAAAGTGCGGTCCTGAGATAAATTAATTTTGGTCACACAAGCAGCTCATTAGACTAATTCATGTCCTTCCTGGGATCTGAATTACAAGATGAGATGAAGCTAGTTTATCATCATCTACCCTTAGCTTTTTTTATTTCCTAGCTCTCTCTCTGGTTTGGAACTTTGCAGAACAAGAAAACCAAGTCACACAATTTAATATTTTGGGATATGCTGAAATCTTTCTTTATTTTCATTCTTCAAGTGTTAATTTATGCCGAATTTATTGTTGTGACTGAAACTAATGCAAATTACATCTGTGTTCATTCCACTTTTGTACTAAAAATAGTATTCTCCAAAGCATCCACATTGTTCATTTAGCTTGAGTGACTCAATAGCTCAATATTTTTCTTTTCTCTTTTTACTGATAGATATGGTAAGTCAGTCATCATAACATTATTTTCCTGTTACGTTAGAAAGTTGAATATTTTCTAAGTATATATAGGGAGTTCAAATAGTTTCCAACTGAAATATGTTTGACTTTTAAGTGACATTAATATTTGGAGGTTAAATACGTTTCTGCTGCTTTTATATTTATCGAAATATCTTTAAATATGCTTTCCTTCAAAACAGTGTGTTTTGAAGGAAAGATCTACAGACCTGCAAAGATGGATAATTTCAATTTTAAAATGTTGTTTGCCTGGGCGAGCTAGAGTCTACTTGTTCTTGTCCTCACCAACAAATTTTAAAAAACCATCTAAAATGGAGAGTCATAAAGATTTTATGATTCTCTCGACTGCTGTGTTCCATCCGCTGTCTGCAGTACCCAGGGCAGGACAGGGTCAAGGTCCGCTCCCCTTGTGGATTCTAAACCCTGCAAGTTCCAGATCAGAGTCGGAAAAGGTGGACTTTTTGGAAAGGGATACTGGTTTTCTGCAGAACATCTTTCCTGTCTAGTCTCAGACCAAGAAGCGAACATCTGGAGTTCAGTTCTGTTATTTATTTTCTCCCGGCCTCACAAAGAAAAGGTCTCCCTCCCAGACCACCCTGGTGGCAGCTAGACCCGCAGTGGATTCCCTGGAGCCCAGCGTGTTTCACAGGCACAGAAAGGGGCTCCCAGCGGGGAGCGGGGCGGCTCCTGGACCCGCCTCAGGACCCCACAGGGGATGGCTCCCCCAGACGCTGGTTTGCTCAGTCATTCCCATGCCTGAATTTTAACCTCGTCAGATGCTTCTCTTCTCGGCCTAGACAGCGTGAGCCTGCCAGCAGCTTTCACGGGCGTTTTTCGGATTTTAATTAACTCGCCAAGCCTGGGCTCTGCCTCCCTCGGCACCAAATATGGTAGAAAAGCCAGTTTCAGGGGGGAGTGCCGTCTGACCAAGGCAGGCCTTTCTCAGTGTGAGTTCTAAAAGCCAGGGGGCTGTTAACAGCGTGTGATTGCTTTATCTCCGCTTTCTACATCCCCTGAGCAGTGTCTCTGGCCGGCCCTGTCCTCTGCTTCACTCAGGTTGCGTGTTAAGTGGCAGCTCTCTGACCCCATCTGGAAAGCCGAGGCTCTGTTCGCTCATCGGAAAGGCATCCTCCGCTGTTTGCCTTAGGCCCAGACAGACATCCCCCCGTTACAGTCCCTCCCGCAGCGAGCAAAGGGTTTCGCTGAGGAGGCCTCTCAGTTTTTCCGTTGTCATCTTGACACGAACCAGGCGAGTCTCCCTTTTGAAAACGCTGGATTTTTACCCCCCTCCTACGCCCTCCCCCGCTGCTGAGCGCGGAAAGCAGGGGCCTGCGCTTTTTCCATGGAAACTGTTTCCAGGGAGCCGTCCACCGAGCTGTTTGCAGACGTCAGTGCTGCCCTGGGGTCTGCCCAGGCCCCCCGTGCCCCGTGAGGCAGTGCCACCCTCATGTCGAACCGAAGGCTGAAGCAATCCCCGGGCCCTGCGAGGCGGTGGGCTCACGGACAAACCCCTGGTGCCAGATGGAAGAACTGGGCTCACGGCCTTGGGTCCGCCCAGCCTCTGCCCTGGACACGGGGCGCTGGGCAGAGGGCACCCTTCCCTTGGAGGGCCCCTGGCGGGCACCCGGGAGGTGCAGGAGCAGGGATCTGCTGGAGGAGCTGTCTGGGTCTCAGCTCTCCTCTTGGGAAGCGCCCAGCTCCTGGCTCCAGATTCTTAAAAATCAGCAGGTAGGTGAGGTCTGGAGCCAGGGGGCACCACTCCTCCTAAGCCCTCATCCCTCTCCTCCTCCTTCCCCAGCATCGCCCCGGGGCTCGCTGCTCCCACAGTCCTGGTCTCACACTAGCACCTCACCAGACCCCCAGGAGATGGGTGTCATCACCCATGAAAAACAGTGTTTTGTCCTAATACGTTCTTCACTGAGAATCTGTTCCACAAGACTGAAGGTGATCTCTGTTCAATGATAGGGGAGCCTCTTGTTTAAAAAATAGATGTACCAATTCAAAATGGAGTGCTCAACAGAAGCAATCTGCCTCCCCCCCCCCCCCCCAGAAAAGCATTAACTCATATAGTTTCTAGGACAGTATATGATTTTTCTTTCTATGTCTTTTCAAGGACGGTTACAAAACTGAGAAGACCTATATGCTCTGAATTTGACGTGTATCTTGTTTCTTCTGATGGCCCAGGATCTAAGGATTTAGCAGAGCTTTGGTTCTAGTCTTCACCCATCACTTCCTAGCTGTGAGGTCTCCGCTGCAGCACTGAATCCACGAGGTGTCGGACACTGAGCTTTGTGAGCAATTGCTCATTCTCTGCTCCTAGAAGTGTGATTGCTTCTAGTGATTTTTATGCGAACTCCCCCCACTCCACCCCCGTTGCATTACAGGGGACACAGACCAGAAAACCAGAGCTTGGTCCATTACAAGCTCTCCTTGCCAGCATGAAGGACAGAGCCTCCCAGCTTGAGCCCCGTGCCCGATTCTCGGAGTCCACTGACTGCAATTCTAACACCAGGAGGGGCCCCTACCCCGCTGTCCAGGTGGGTGCATCGGAATAGCAAGATGTAAGCTCACAACTCTGAATGCTTTTCAGTAAAATGAGGCTGACCTCTCAGCCCCAGTGAAACAATATTACTGAGTAATATCTTCCTGAAATACTTATGTCCAATGCAGACTACAGCAGAAATTGGAAAAATACTCAGAAAGGCTGTTCTATAGGACATGTGGAACTTTATAGGTAACATAAAGCTATCTGTGACACGCGGGATTTTTTAAATGGCCCATCACACCACGCTCACCTCCAAACAGACTGTCCCTATTGTGAGTGTGGTGTGTGAGCAGGTGCATGTGGCAATAGGCGATCAGCAATGTGCTTCTTTTCCGGGACAGTCCTATGTAATAGTTGACATTCATCCATGCCCTCTTTTTAAACCTCATTAGGAAACAGGGGTCCGGCTGGGTGTGGCCTTCCCTGTGGGCACTGGCTCTGCAGCTCTGCCGGCCCGCCACCAGGGGGCGAGTCTCTGAGCTTAAAACCTGGCATGCTCCTGCGGGACAGGAAATAGAAAACAGACCACGCTTCTCCGCCGCTGGAATCCAAGCCCCGGATTAAACAGGACTCGCAGTTCTCTGGGAGGCCCCGCTTCCTGTGCCAGGGGCCGTGTGTGAGGAGACGAGGTGCATGTTCGCCAGAGCCCTGCTCTCGCTCCGGGGCTCTGCGGCACACGTGAGGACCACAGGGTGCTCCCCGTGCCCTGCGTGCCCGGCCACCCCCTGGCACTGCCCCAGAGCCCACGCCCCAGCAGGCTTGCCTTGCAAAGCCCACGGGGACATGAGATGTCTCCTCTTAAAAAATGCTTAAACCACGAACCATAAGCTGACCAGAATCCCTCTCCGCTGCCTTTGAACTAAAAAGCCCCCCCTGTGTCAGCAAAGTCCCAGAGCTGTCTGTTCTCTCCCGCAGCTAAAGAGAAAGGGGGGTGAAGACAGTCATGTCATGTTCGGATAATGTAGGCAGCACACATGTGTCCTCCCCAGAGCGGGGGCTGGGAGACAAACAGCCACGCGCTTATGAAAAGTTATAACCCCTTGGCAATCACAAATAGTTTGTCCGCCTTTGAACTGAATGCCAAAGGCTTGTCGTCTTTCCAACAAGTGGAAACGCTGTGATTTTTCTCTCCCCCTTTTTCAGAAATCAGAGGAATTTGAAAGCTTCACAGAAAAAATAAGAGTCCTCATTGCGGTGGGGGTGTGGTGAGTCGCCTGGCTTTCTAGCCAAGGCCTGGGAGCTGAACATCTTCTGGGAGGGGTGGAGGGGAGGAAAAGGCGGGAGGGGGGAGTGAGAGGGCGGAGGATGGAGGACTCTAAGAAAGAAAGGAAGAGGCAGAGGAGAGAGGAAAAGAGGTGGAGGCAGAGGGAGGACACAGGAGGGCGGGGGGGGGGGGGGGTGAGAGAGGAGGGGAGAGAAGGAGAGCTGAGGAGGGGTGGGCCTGCCTAGGAAGGGGGTGGGGTGGTGAGTGAAAGAATGAAAAGGGGGAGGAAGTGCAAAGGAGCCAGAAGGGATGGCCAGATAAGGAGGGGAGAGGAGGGGGGAGAGGAGGAGGGGGGCAGGGGTAAGAGGAGGAGGGGGATAGGGATAAGGAGGTGAGGGAGTAAAGGGGAGTGGAGGAGGGGGTAGTGGGGAGAGGGGTAGGAGGCAGGGGGAAGAAGGTGGGGGAGTAAGGGGTTGCCTGTTTCTTTTCTCTGTGGCCATAGGCTCAATACGCCTGAGGAAATGCCCGTGGGGTGGCCCCCTGCTGACACACAGGACCTGTGAGGACATCAAAGCGTTTGGCACTGAAAACAGACAACCCCTTTCGGACCCCGTGTTTGCGAGCGCTATAGGCTTGGGCGTGGGCACCGTGCTCCTGTGCGAATGGGAAGGACGTGCAGTGACTTCCTCCCATTCCCCGTTCACACACGTTCTTCTCTCTGGGTCTGCACTCCCACAGGCCCAGGGTTTTGGTGACTAAGAAACGTATGGATGCAAAGGAGCATTTTCACATCGTCAGACGAACAAGAAAACCGTTGTGTGCCCCATTAGAACACACAGCCCACCGAGCTTCTGGAAGTCAGGCAGCCCCCGTGCCTTTACCTTGTTTGCAGGAAAGTCAGACATTTCTGTGGAAGGCATGTGTTTTAAACAAAAACTCTCTTTATTTAGGCAGACATAGGTAAAGTGTAGAACAGACATAAAACACTAGATCCTTCACAACACACTCTTAGAACATAGGTATCAGCCAACACTCCACGTGCTTGAAACAGAGAAAAGTTAGGAGCCATGAAACAGCGGACAGTGTGGACTGTGGAAGGGCTTAGACCTGCTGCCCTTGTATAGACACCTCGTCAGTGATTCTCACCGTGCATGCGCTTCCTCCGGCCCATTCTGCATGCATGCTCTGGCCTCAGTGCATGTTCTCACTGGGAACACAGGGTTTCCTCCCCCGCTTACAGAGCCCGGCATACAAAGGCGCACAGAGCCGTGTGCAGGAGCCTGGGATCCCAGCTGCAGGGAGCCTCCCAGGACGCTAGCATCCAGGGCTGGGCTTTTAGCCGCTCTGAGCACTTCCATCCCGCCAACAGGAAAGCCAGTGAGTGGGAAACATGGTCCTCTCGGACCCCAGCACACGTTCCGGCACAAAAGGACGCTCTTCTTGCTAAGCATCCGGCCCCTCCACACTCACATCTGGGAGTGGCCCCAGGGACATTCTCCCCCCCCCCCCCGAGCCTGAGCCCCCCGCTGCCCCGCTGCCCCGCTGCCCCACTGCCCCAGCGGGAGAGGCAGAGCCCGGGGTCCGGAGCGCGGGCACCCACTCACCCTCCGGGAGCTGCTGTGCCAGGACCAGCGCGGGGTGCAGCAGCGAGAGGAGCAGCCAGGCCCCCTTCCGCACGGAGCTCGTCATGTCTACAGGCCGGACATGAGACTCTCGGTGCACAAAGAGAGGCGCGGGCGCTCAGGGTAGCACCATCAGCCTGCCTCCGGCACGGCCCGTCTGCAGCAGCCGCGGCGGGGCCTCTGCTGTGGCCTTAAATAGCAGAAAGTTTGGCTTCCCTCACTTGCCGGCCCCTTTCTGAAATATGAGAGCAGCACCCATCCCCTCGGCAGTAAAAGAGATGATTAATATGCCTCCCGCTCTTATAGCAGACACAGCCCACCGGGGAGGGAGCGCATCTGGACCGCGTCCGCCCTGCGTGCGGGGCGCCGGCTGCCTGCTTTAGGCGCCTTATGTTTGCAGCCCCCGGCCGCCCTCCGAGCTGGGACAATGATGGGACGCCTGCATTTTTAAAAAGGCTTTCCTTCTCACGTCCCCTGCCCGGTGTCAGGAAGGCGCGGGTGCCCTCTGCTTGGGCACGCTGATTGGCAAACCTGTCTTCCCAGGAGTTTTTGTGTCGGGGTCTTGCCAGGTCCCCCTGGAACGCCGCTTGGAGTGTGGCCGGCGGGGCGGCCATCCCGGGAGGAAAAGCCTCTTGTCCGCCTCGCCCACCCTCCCCGCGGCTGCTCAGCTCCAGGCCGAGGTCTGGGTGGCATTTGAAGTTAGATACTTATCTTCGCTGTGGCTGGCTCTCTCCAGTTTCCTCAGCCAGCCAGAGCGGGACTGCTTGAGTTCGGGTGTGTAGGCTGCTGAGGAAGCCAGAAGGGATTTTTCTAGAGAAACAGTTAGCCTTCCCATGCTTAATTTTTTTTTTTTTTTTTTAAGAAATGGGGAAAGAGGCAGCTTGTCGCAGGGAATACAAAAGAGCACCCCAGAATGTTCTCCTTCCATCTGAGCGGCTACGAAGATCAGTACGACAATCTCCAGGCCCAGGCGTCCACAGGCCTGCATTCCAGGCCCTGTCCACACGGCCTTCCAATGCATCTCTGCATCTAGAGACACGTTCTGGGGCGTGTTTGAGAAGGGGCACACGCCACGTGTGGCTCTGCATGACACCTCTGCAGGAAAAACCTGGCTGTCCACAGGCTCAGGCTGTATCTAGGGAACGAGACCTTTCTTACCACCTGAGCCTCAGTCCATCACTCCTTCACTCGCTCCTCCACTTCACGCAGGCGTTTCTATTCTAGCTAAGGCCCCCGGTGTTTGTTCTGTTTTTCTGATGTTCACGTGAAGCACGGCCGCCTCCATGCTTGTAAGTGCACATGCAATTCCCCGCACCTCACACCCGTTCATTGAAGTCACTTCCTTAAGACCCAGCTCACAGCTGGGTCCTTTAAACTTGTTTCACCTTCCCACCTTCCCACCTCCCAACGTATGTTCCTTAGTTCTCACTCCGTTCACACGTGTATTCCCATGTGGGACACGTGTATCCCCACGTGGGATAAGTGTATTCCCATGTGGGATACGTGTGTTCCCATGTATGATACGTGTATTCCCATGTGTGATACATGCATTCCCATGTGTGATACGTGTATTCCAGGTGAATGTCTGTTGTGTGAGCATGGTCAGCGGAACACTGCTTCTCTGCAGGCCCAATATCAATAGCACCGAGATGCCCTGATGTGGATGACGTCACCCGATGGATGACCAGGAAGGAGGATCCTTGGGCCAATCACGGTGCTCCTCCTGACCTCAGACGGCAGGGGCACTGCCTGCGGAGGGAAAGGTGGCGCTCTTCTCCTGGTCACCTCGAGGCGCTGGGGATAAAGGGGGTGAGCTGTGCCTCTTCCCATCTGATCATCTCCACCTTCGATGTAAGACTTTTTGCGTGTTCACACCGATTCAGAAACAGGATTCATTTTTTCCTACCAGTGTCTTTGACGTTGGAACAAAGAAGATCATAATGTATATTCATTATCTTATGGTTTTAGGTGGTCAAGGAAGCTGGCATTTAATTTCTTCATTAGGATTCTTTCCCACTGTGAAAAATAGGTATTTTTTCAAAATATGCTTTTTATGCTATCATTCAGGCTTTCCATGTACATGTTCTATTGTTTTTTAGTTGTCCTAAAATTCTTACATTTGATTAGCTATTCAAGTAAAAGTTTTATATTCATTTATGCTCATAAGAAAAACTCATGATGGATGCGTTCATGTAAGAGAAGTTAGATGACATTTTGCACATGAAAGCATTGCATCTTTTGTCCTAATCGGTGTGGCTCAGTGGATAGAGCGTTGGTCTGAGGGACTGAAGGGTCCCAGGTTCAATTCTGGTCAAGGGCATGTACCTTGGTTTGGGGCACATCCCCAGTGGGGGTGTGCAGGAGGCAGCTAATGGATGTTTCTCTCTCATCGATGATTCTAACTCTCTCTCCCTCTCTCTTCCTCTCTGTAAAAAGAAAATCAATAAAATATATTAAAAAAGAAAGTGTTGCATCTCAAGGTGCCCACGAGAGCCCGGGAGAGAGGAGGAATCTCAGGGGAGTGCTGTGACGTAGCACTCGTCAGGACCGCGAGCACTGTGGGGGCCTGCACCAGGACTCTTCTCCTGGTGTCCCAGGTCCCGTCCCTGTGTTTTCTAATGGGTTCTAGTGGGTGTGGGTCTGAGCTGGTATCACCCCTGGGTGACATCACTCAGCGGTGAACCAAGACACGTTTCTTTCTATTCAGCCCCGGCTTCCCTGAGGCTGACCAGCTCCCACCAACACCCAGCTCGCCCTGGGACTATGGCCCGAGTTCTCACTCAGTTCCAAACGCCCTCGACTGCACGACGCATCTGGCTCTCCTTTAACGGAGAGATGGGAAAGATGAGGCAAAGCAAGGGTGTGGCCAGGGACCAATCCCAAGTTCAAATCTTTCCCAGGTCAGTGGAAAACGGAGCTCGGGGAGCCATGCATGAGCACAGCTGGGACGGACTCCGTGGGCCAGCGAATGTCAGCAGTGCTCTCTCCAAGGGCAACGAGAAAACCAATTCTCTCCATCACGAGAAACACATGAGGAGAACTCTGTGTCTCTCATGGTACTGCTTCGTGTGTGGTTTTCTTAAGACAAGTAGATGCATTATTTTATGGGTATTTTTATGTGCTTCTAAACAAGTGTAAACACCTTTAAAATGTACTTGTGATGAAGATGCACTTAAAAATGGACTGAATCCATGCAGGACTGTAGGCTAAATGAGGATAACTTACAAAACAACTGTGAAATACATGCAGGTTTTCTTCATTATTTCTAGGGAGGTAGACCAGTTAACTGTTTCCTAGGTAAAGTCACATTTGGAGAGTTGGGTTTCCTTTAGAAGAATTTCAACAATACCAAGGTGTGTGTCTTAGAGCCAGAAAGAGGGTTGTAGAATGTCACGTTGCAGTGGAAGGATTTGGCTGTATCTAACCATAGAGATTCAAAATCGGGGCAGACATTTGGAGGTGGGATTTGATAGGCAAATATTGGAGTGGATACTCTAACCCCGAGGTCAGCAAACCGCGTCTCTCGAGCCACAATCGGCTCTTTGGCCCCTTGAGTGTGGCTCTTCCATAAAATACCATGGCCTGGGCGAGTCTATTTTGAAGAAGTGGCGTTAGAAGAAGTTGGCTCTCAAAAGGAATTTCAATCGTTGTCTTGTTGATATTTGGCTCTGTTGACTAATGAGTCTGCCGACCACTGTTCTAACCAATTTTTTAAGATCCTTTCTTTAATTTTCTCTGAGTTACCAAGGTAGAGTTAACTGTCCCTGTGTGTTTGTTCTTATAGAACTATATTGATAACCACTTCTGTTTAGCCTAGAAAATTGGAGAAGACTCAAATTTCCTTGACATTTAGTAAAAGGAAGTGTGCTATAACATAATCATTTTGGACACATGACATATCTGTATTCCTATATCATCTATCTATCATCTATCTACTCTATCCTTTGCTGTTAAACCTGAGGTTTTGCATTTCTATCCTTGTATTTTTCAGCTGAAAAATACCCCAAGATTAAACAGAAAGTTCAAAGAGGTTACAGGACTCTCAAAATTACTCATTGGAATTGGAACTGAATAACACACTTTCCAAAAGTTTTCACCATGTTTTCCACTGAGATTAGTCACTGATTGCAGTAACAATATTTTTATACAGTGTAAGAATTGTGTGAATAGCAATTTGGAATTTAATCGTGTATTTTTTTTTCCCCTACTGGGGGATTGATTATAAAAAGATAGAGAGAAGAGAAAGAATGGAGTTAATGGCCAACTTTTAAAAACACTATTTTCTGATTTTTGGTTTATTGTTAATCTGTAAGTAATTTCCAATATTGCTCTAATTTTTAAAAATTTGAGTAAATACTCATTAGCTTATACTGAGCGATGGAGTCCATTTTTAGGGGATAAAAGAGAATTTACATAAGTGTTTGTGTGTGTTTAAGGTGTGTCTCTATGTATGTTTACATCCATGCATAAATATACATTGTATATAATATACACATATACTATTAAAGATTGACAAGAATGTGAGCCAGTAAAGTTTCCTAAGGTACATGTTTGAAAGTTTCTGAAGTGTTATAATGATGTCTTCCTGAGTGAAGTCTTTATTATACTTAGGTTTCCATGATAATGATTTGCCATCATCATTATTATCATAATTGTACCTGAAAATTCATAGAAAGTTGGAATTCAGCTCATTACCTAAGACACTGACTCACCCCAGAGTCATGTAATTAATTATTTGTAAGTTTTACCTCATTGGTGACCCGGAGGCTGGGATCCAACGCTCTGCAGGAGCTGAGGAGCTCCCTGTTGGGTCTTGGCTAACTTAATCACTCTCGGGGTTGATGCTCCACTCTGCACACCCCACAGACTCTCTCCAACAGAATCTGAGTCATGCCTAGGAATGTCCAGCCGCATCCAACACAGCTGCAACCTCTTGCAGACGTGGCTGGTTCTGTGTGCAGATAAGAAGGCCACCACCATCTTCTGATAGAAGCGGAGATAAGCCACAGCCCACACCCCATATGTCTGCAGCTTCCCATGGAGACTGGTTTTCATTCCTGTCGACACCCTTCATGTTCATCCCCTCGATGGGAGTCCAGAGTACTTTTAATACAAACAATTCTTAAGAACTCAAATATTTAGAGGCTTCTGCCTCTTTCCCTCCAAACAAGTGGCAGTGACTGTAGCCTTTCCTTGTTTAATGTGTCATGTTCCCTGAACAGCTAAATCCTCTTCAGAGCAGGCTTAGTGCTCATGTAAAAACCCTGAAGACTTTATGTCTGTCTCCATGTTGAGTCATGCGTACAGGAGCTCTAGACTGATGCGTGCTGTTGGCCTATGGCAATGGTCGGCAAACTCATTAGTCACCAGAGCCAAATATCAACAGTCAATGATTGACATTTCTTTGGAGAGCCAAGTTTTTTACACTTAAACTTCTTCTAACCCCACTTCTTCAACATAGACTCGCCCAGGCGATGGTATTTTGTGGAAGAGCCACACTCAAGGGGCCAAAGAGCCTAGTATGGCTCGTGAGCCTCAGTTTGCCGACCACAGGCCTATGGAATCATGCCAACATTAGACCCTGGGGGGAAGGAGGCTGTGGTACAGGCTCCTTTCTTCCCAAGGATCTAAGCGTGGCCTCTGCAGTCCTGGTCTGCTGGTGGCAATGTTCATTCTAGTAGCTTTGTCTTACACCCATGTGTCTATTTGATTCCCTCCTACAGGCTGTTCTTATTTTTTATCCCAACCCCTTAAAAAAATCAGGCACAGCACCAAGCGCAGTTTCTTGTATGTAATTGGTATTAACAAACGTGAAGCAGTGAGTGGGTTGGGATGGGGATGTAGAACATGAGGCGCTCTCTTTCTGCCTGTTGGGGCCTGGGTGCGGAGACCTGCCAGGAAGCAGACTTCCGAAATGGCGGGGGTGTCTGGAAGGCCCGGGCCAGTCATCTTTCCCCGCTGAGGGGGAGTCTTTAGAGCAGAAGGACACACAGCCCTTCTTAAAGCTGAAGCTGCTTAGGCTTGAGATGGAACTGAATGCTCCTTGAGTGAGAAACGTGCGGAGGAAGACAGAGAAAAGGACAACACGGTGAGTCCTGGTGGCGAACCACACACAGCAGAGGAGTCAGAGGCCAGGCCACTCATGGCCACGGAGCCGGCGGCGTGGTTCCTGCCACGTTCCGCAGCCACCGTCCTGCCCAGGCCATTGGACACAGACTTCCTGTGCTGATGTGCCCCCTCCAGGACGTCCACGTATGGAAAAGTAAATAAATAGAAGCGTGGTGGAAAACTAAGTGTTCAGTAGTATAGGCCCGTGGTTGGCAAACTGCGGCTTGCGAGCCACCTGCGGCTCTTTGGCCCCTTGAGTGTGGCTCTCCCACAAAACACCACGGCCTGGGCGAGTCTCTGTTGAAGAAGTGGCGTTAGAAGAAGTTGAATTTAAAAATGTGGCTCTCAAAGGAGATTTCCATTGTTGTCCTGTTGGCATTTGGCTCTGTGGACTAGTGAGTTTGCCGACCGCTATGGGCATTTCTCAAAGTTTGCAAAACCCAGACCAGGAATTCGCCTCTACCTTTCACCATTTATCAGCTGTTAAGTGCGCTTCACGCAGTGACTAATGAAAGCAACCCGTTCCCAGGACATTTCCACATGGATTCCCGGCAGCGGCGGTCTGTGGGGGGCGGTGAAGAGACGACTGTGCCTTGTTTCCGTTCTCTGAGGCCCGGGCACCCTCTGTTTCCTCCGCCCCAGCAGGTTCTCCAGGTGCTCTGACAGGCAGCTCACCGGCGTTCGCCCCGGCGCTTAACGAGCGGAACGGCTCTAACGCCGGACGCGCCTGGCTGCCCACGCCGTGGGTAAGCTGCGCTGTCTGCCCACCGTGCCCGCCCCACGTGCTCAAGGCCCGCGCATTGCCCAGGCTCAGCCCAAACCTCGCTAACAGAGGAACATTTCCGGACCCCCACCCTTGCTGAGATCATCTCCTCCTTGACCTTCCTCGTGGCTCAGTTTCTTTTCATTTACAGCCTTCATCTCCTTTACTGGACGGAAAGCTACTGGAGGGCAAGACTTAGGTTTATTCATCACTTTATACTCCGGGGTAGCTATTGCATGGCCTTGCACATGGCAGGTGATTAATAAATACCAAGTGGCATGTGATTTAAAATATGGAATACTTCATCCAGCAAGATCCATGGGAAGGAATCCATTCCCTCGTGTGCTGAGAACTCCTGTGCTGGTCAGTAAGCGGGTCAGCCGGCGTTCCCATCGCTCCGAGCAGAGGGGGGTGGTCTCTGCAGCGCAGGAAGTCTTTGGGGTTACCCTGGCTGTTAACACTTCCAGATGTTATGGATTCGTTTCTCAAACAGAAAAAATAAACAATAGAGCGGCTTAGCAAACAAATGGAAAGCAGGCCCACTCTGGGTTTCCCACAGGATCCCAGATAGAAGACCACACAAACATTGCAAAGGGAAGGAAACAGGTATTTCACCAAGGAGTACAGAGAGAGTGACAGGAAAGTCAGAAGTTGATTTCAAAGAGAATTTAAACAGCTGAAGTGGAAAAGCATCACCATTATACTCTGCTTTCCTTTAAGGGCGGAAACAAACGGCACAGGAATGAGAATCACGAGGCAAAAATGCTCCCCGGAGGGGTTCTCACCCCTTTTGTTCAGATTTGCTTGATTCAGTTTCCTTGCAGTTACAATTTTTAAAGAAGAAAAAGAAAAAAGAGGAATGTATCAAATCAAAATACTGAAAATTCCCTCCCCTTCCACAAATACGGACACCCCACACATAATGTAAGCCAGATGCTTGAAGTTTAGTTTTGTACTGCTTAATTGTGTGTGCATGTGTGTGTGTGTGTATGTGTGTGTGTGTGTGTGTGTGTGTGTGTGTGTGTGAATTGCCTGGGGAACTGTAGAAATTTCTGTTTAGTCGAGTATGTCAAGGGACATAGAGAAGTCATGGAATAGCAGCCTCGAATGGTGTCCTGAGAGTTGGGATCCCGTTATGTGTTATTCATGTTGGTTGTTAGGGGCAAGGTCAGCTGGAAGTGGGCAGCCGCGTTGACCTAGATTCCGCCTGGGGATCGTCCCCTCCTGGTTGCTGCCGGTGTGAGCTGACACGGGCCCTCTGGATCGCAGGCGGGAGGCCACAGCTGAGAGGCAGCAGCGGGAGGCCGCGCTGATCACCGGGGCGGGTGGTGTGAGTCCCCTGACCTCCCATCTCCCAGCCGCATTCTGCCTCCTCAGGAAGGGAAGGAAAAAGGAAGGGATGTGTTTGCTAGTCATTCATTGGGATGACTAACTAAGAGAAAATCCATAGCTAAAATTCAAGGCTTGTGCATTATCAACGTTACTATTTTCTATTTAAAATATAACTAGACACTGATAAGATTCTTTGAACTCGTGTCTAGTTAGTGGGACCCCAAAAAGGGGTCCATCCTGGGAGATTTCAGTAAAATTCACTTCACGTTGAGGAAGGGAATGTTATACACGCCCTTTCTGCCATGGCCAGCTCCGGGCCGAGGCGGCCAGACAGTCAATTGGGACAGTGTGACACACCACTGGAAAATATGATGTGGAGCTGAGAGCAGCGTTACAAGAAAAGTAAAATCATGGTTGAGACCACGTTAGTAAGCCCTGCTCATAATTATATCGGATTCTCTAGACACTTCTTCTGGAAGATTCCCCAAAACAAAAGGGGAGAAATTACATAAATGGTTTTCCAGCCCAAACGCTCTGATTGAGGATGTCGTAAGTTGCTTGCAGTATTTCTCCAAGGAGGGGATCCAGGAAAATTTCTAGGGTTTGTGGATTTTGGAATTTCTCCAAATGTTTAATGATTGCAGCCCTCCAAGTTAGCAGAGCCCTGGGTTGCTGTTCCCAAGGAGGCAGAGGGACAGCGAGCGGGAGGGGCGACGGCAGCCGTGCTGACTGGCGACCACGGGCACTGCCTACGTGTACCCACCGCGGGGCCCGCGTTCCCCGTGGGTTCCCCCCGCACTCTCCTGGCAAGGTGCACGGTTCTGCTCCATGGCTACACACGAGAATGAGAACACTTCTCATGTTCTCTTCTCAACAGCTTAGAGCAGTGGTTGGCAAACGGGGCTCGCAAGGCACATGTGGCTCTTTGACCCCTTGAGTGTGGATCTTCCACAAAATACCAGGTGTGGGCATGTCCGTACAGTGCAATCGAAGGAGGACCCTAATTAAGTTAATAACAATGTACCTACCTATATAGTTAAAGTTTAAAAAATGTGGCTCTCAAAAGAAACTTCAATTGTTGTCCTGTTGATATTTGGCTCTGCTGACTAATGAGTTTGCCGACCTCTGGGCTAGAACGTGGGGGAAATGGGCTTAAAGAGTTTGGGGCAGCTGAAGCCGGTTTGGCTCAGTGGATAGAGCGTCAGCCTGAGGAATGAAGGGTCCCAGGTCCGATTCCGGTCAAGGGCATATACCTTGGTTGCGGGCACATCCCCAGTAGGGGGTGTGCAGGAGGCAGCTGGTCGATGTTTCTATCTCATCGATGTTTCTAACTCTCTATCCCTCTCTCTTCCTCCCTGTAAAAATCAACAAGAACAATAATATATATTTATATAAAGAGTTTGGGGCAAAGGGAATCTTAATTCACAGGATTTAAAAATACTTAAAAGGAGTGCCCATATGTGGGCCATGTTGAATGGCCATGTTCCCAAGGTGCTTCATTTTCTGGTAGTTATTGATCTATTATAATCTTCTTGATTACTCAAAATTATTACTTTATATTTCCTGCAAGATTTTAACCCCCTGGGAAAGGGCTGTGCCTGGGCACTCATCCTCTCTCTGGTGCCAAGCAGGAAGGTCTCAAAGACGTTATGAGTTTCTTTCTAGAATCAGTGGGCACTCAGCAAGGAGCTACTGGCCGGTGAGAGGCTGAGAATCTGCTTCAGTGCCGATGATTCTGAGCTTTCTGGCGATCTCATTATTTTTCCCGTCTCATTTAGACAATTCAGTTCAATTAAAATCCTTCCAATTCTCAACTTTGAATAGTGGTTTTATAAGAAAAGTGTCACTTTGGAGAAAAAGAATCCATTTGTAAAGCCTTAAGACATTTTTCTTAGTTCCCCTTTTTAAAAGTCCCTTCCAACAGAAAGAAACACAAGTAAATTCAAACAATTTCCCAAAGGCAAGTTTATTAACATTTTTCCAAAGCATATCTTGCTTGAACTGTTTATTTTGGGTTGTTGTCCAAGAGATAAATTTCTGAAGCTTGTTAGAAAAAAATTGGCCTTCAGACATTAGTTTGCATAGATCAAGGCAAGGGCTGGGGTTGAGCAAGGAAGAGGAGCAGAGTACCCCCACTGCCAGAATATTCTCAGAAACGGATTTTGACTGTGTTGTTTGAGCACAGGCCTGAAGAGGATAAGGCAGAGAACTCGAGCCACCCCCAAGTGAAATCCAAAGAATATTAAATATCTGATGCCTGATGCAGTTCTTGGCACAGGATGTGGTCAGTAAACATCTGCTTAGTGAATAGAACATGAAGTGGGCTTACATGTTCGGGTTTATTAGTATGGAGAAGGTTACTGTAATGGAAAAATTATTGTGGATGATTGTCCATAGTCAACAATGAACAAAGCCTTTGATAAAAATAACAATTAATAATGATAATAGCAATTTTATTAGTACTGTCTATATGCCAGCCCTATTCTAACTCTATATGTACAATAATCATACATGCATTTAATATAACATCTATAATAATAAAAGCCTAAGCAACCATTGCAATTGAATAGATGACTGACCACATAAGGGCAGTTGGGGGTGACCAGACTGGCAGGGGGGCAGTAAGAGGTGACCAGGCTGGCTAGGAGGGGCAGTTGAGGGTGACTAGACCAGTAGGGGGGCAGTTGGAGGTGACCAGGCCAGCAGGGGGTGGAGCAGTTAGGGGCAATCAGGCAGGCAGGCAGGTGAGCAGTTAGGAGCCAGTGGTCCCGGGTTGTGAGAGGGATGTCCGACATCCCCCAAGGGGTCCTGGATTGGAGAGGGTGCAGGCTGGGCTAAGATTAAATCTGGGAAATTTGCTTCTGAAATCCATTATTTTAACCTCCATGTGGCCATAAGCGCTTTATACAGATCAGCACCTTATATTCAAAGGAGTGTTTTCCTCTTTAGTGAGGAATCTGCCTCAGTTTTTTGTTCTCAACCTGTATTGGTGTGAAACATATCCTTTTGAATGTTTTCATTGGGAGACTCACCGAAGGTAGGTTTAAGCTTTTTAAACTACCAAACACAATTTGTGGCGATTTCTGGTGATTAATAGGATTAAAGTAACTTGACATTTCATTTAAAAACAAAACACAAAGAAACAAAAAAACACCCTGAAACCTACACATAAAGTCATGACTCCAGTTTCCTTGCAGTCCCCTATTGAAAGACAACCCTATGGCATGGGTTGGAATGTTTTTGAAAATAATGAGGTGGCGTCTATAACCAAAGACCTTCTCCCTGCTGTGCTGGTGAGAAGAGTGGAAACACCTCCGTGGTGGGTGGAATTGAGCCGTGGGCGGGAGGGCCCTTGCATCCGGGCCTCAGGTTGAGATGTGAGTGCGTGTTAGCAATCAGGGTCTGATTCTTCCCCCGAACCATGTTTAATCCCATCGCTGCTCCTCTCGCATCGGAGGCCACGTTGCACGGAGGCAGGAAAGCGGGGATTAGCCAAGTCACCAGAGAGTGAGCAATGAGGCCCCCCTCCCCCGAGGTCCATCCACGTTGTAAACTGTACAGAACGGCCCCACCCTGACATGCAGCCATGGCGCGGCTGCCAGCACAGCTGACATGTGTGCGGGGCGCTGTCCCAGGATGACACGCGGACAGAAACATGTGCGAGGCTCCGGCCCTGCAGCCGCGCCCGCTTCCAGCTCGTTCCGCTTGGCCCGCTCTCTCTCCCCCTCTCTCTCTCTCTCTCTCTCTCGATTAATTTTCAGTTTCTTCAAAGGAAAAGTGTCTCTCAGACAACATTTTCGTGTTCCTGTACATCTGACTCCCTGCCAGGAAGCAGTCACGGGCGTGAGGAACAGTCACACGGGGAGACACTGAGGACTGTTAAGTCCATTGAAGCAGCTAACCCAGCCCGAATCCAGGGTTATTCTTCTCTACTGTAGCCATTTGATGGATGGGCCATTTGTTCTCACATAATAATTTTCTTTTTCTTTCTTTCTCTTTTCTGTGTGTGTGTGTGTTTTCTTTTCTTTTTTTCTTGTTGTTGCTGCAGACAGCTTTCTTGCTGCACTGGGTCCAGCGCCTGGGAGAGGGCTCCGGAGGCTTACAGGAAGCCTAGTGGTTTCGGGGAGAGGCTCGGGCAGAAGCCAGACCCCAGGGGGACGCAGAGGGGCCCCCAACGGCCTCTGGGCTCCCAGGCTCCTGGGGTGCTGGCGGGAGTCTTTGGGAGAGATGCTGGCCGCCCGCCGGGGGCACCTGCGGAGCGGAGGGGAGGCAGGTGTGGCCCGTCTTCCTGATGCGCTGCCCTCCTCCCCCAGGTGGCTCTGCAGGGTCTGAGCTGAGGGTCAGCGGCAGCACCGGGGCCTGCAGCTCCACGCGGGCTTGGGCCAGGCTCCCCCCAGGCCAGGGCCTCCTCGGGGCCCGGGTGTCACCCCCTCCCCTGGGGAGGCTTCAGCTCCCCGGAGAGAAGGCGGCCCCCGCGCTGGATTAGCATCTTCCAGAGGCGCTGGGGCCTTGGCTTCCTGTCTGACCCGCGGAGAGGCCCCTCCAGGCCCGGCGTGGGGACCGCTGCCCGGACAGGTAGGTGGGCTGGCCGGGCTTCCGCCTGGGGGAGAGGGAGGATGCGGAGAATCTAGGAGCTGGGGGGAAAGCGCTCTGGCTGGTCTGGAGGCTGCGAAGGTGGGGCTGGAAACCAGGGTGGCGGGGTCGGGCTGGGAGAAGGGGGGTCCCTCTGTTCTGCCGAACCCTGTGGACGCAGGAAGCGCGTCCGGTTTTCAAGGACGCAGTCCCCCTCCTGCGAGCCCTGGAGGTGCCGTTAGGTGGTGAGCGTCCAGCTGGCAGGCCCAGTGGGTCCGTTCAGTTGGTGAGCTG
The DNA here is from genome assembly GCA_036971965.1 of Nyctalus aviator. NCBI lineage: Eukaryota > Metazoa > Chordata > Mammalia > Chiroptera > Vespertilionidae > Nyctalus > Nyctalus aviator. Next base: position 1,543,156 of record CM072928.1, on the reverse strand, counting down.
TGCTCCTCAGGTACCTGCTGTGTGCGAATCGAGGTGTGAGCCAGACAGTATTGGACAGCGCTTGCTTCAAAGAGATTATAATCTAAGTCCTTCGGCCACTGAGAAGGAGTTGGTTTATGAAATGGGAAGGGGAAACGTGATTGGACTGGTTTATTCTAGTTAGAACATGCGCTGATTTTCTAAAGAGCCATGTGGTAAGGCTTTTCTCCCAATTTAAAGGAAATGTTCTCTCTGTGCTCACCTTTGCTCTCTCTCCGTGATGTCGGTGTCTGTAGACCCCTTTCTGTGTCCCTCAGCTCCTCAGGGACAGACACGTGTTTCTCCGGGTGCGTCAGAACTCGACCCTCTTCCCCAGCGCACGCTCCTAGAGAACACGGTGAAGAGAATCAAACTTCTTTAAAAATTGCACAGGAAGTGTCTTCTGAGCTTTTCAGTCATTGAAGTGTTCCCGGGAGCTGATCTCTGGGCGTTTTTCACTTAGAGGTTTTCCTACTTACAACAGAGGATTTCACACACGCTAGCCCAGTGGTCGGCAAACTGGGTCAGCAGAGCCAAATGTCAACAGGACAACGATGGAAATTTCTTTTGGGAGCCACAGTTTTTAAACTTAAACTATAGAGATAGGCAGATTGTTATTAACCTAATTCGGGTACTCCTAAGCTGGCCTTTGCTAACAACATGGTATTTTGTGGAAGAGCCACACTCAAGGGGCCAAAAAGCCGCATGTGTCTTGCGAGCCGCGGTTTGCTGACCACGGGCCAGGCTGTCTTTATTGTGGCTCCTCATTGTGCTTGAGTTCGGTTTGTTTTCGCTTGGACTGGCCTGGGTCGCTGACAGGTCTGCATTGTGAACGGGCGGCCCCGAAGGAGCCGCAGCTCACAGACCCCCCGGCAGCAGGGTCACTGTCCTGTTGTGTACAGTTCAGTCGAGATGTTTCTTGTGCCAAGAGACCCAAGAAGTTCCCGAAGGAGGCGTGGGGTTAGGTTAGGGTCAGCCACATCGGAGGTAACTGCACCAGCTGGCAGCGCGGTCAGAGGCGGGCAGCTGTGGGGACTGTGGGGTCTGTGGGGCGGTGGCAGCTGATGTCTCCCCGGCTTCCTGCTGTGTTATTTGTCCCTCAAAGTGGTTGAGTCTGATTCGTACTGTCCCGTGGAGGCCCCCTGTTTGCATGCACGTGTTCCTCTAGCCCAGTGGTCTGCAAACTCATCAGTCCACAGAGCCAAATACCAACAGGACAACAATGGAAATTTCCTTTGAGAGCCACAATTTTTAAACTTAAACTTCTTCTAACACCATTTCTTCAAAATGAACTCGCCCAGGCCATGGTATTTTGTGGGAGAGCCACACTCAAGGGGCCAAAGAGCCGCATGTGGCTCTCGAGTTGCAGTTTGCCGACCACGGCTCTAGCAGGTCTAATCCATTCTTCACTCCGACTGAGGGGGGCGCCGACGGTCACGGAACCGGTATTTGTATGGAGAAGAGTGAGTGTGCGTAAGGACAGCACATGCGTGTCTGAGTTGCGAGTGCACTGGGACAGGCTGCTGCCTGGGCTACGCGATGCGCTTCCTCCTGAAGCTCAGGGGGCAGTTTCTGCAAAGCCTCTGCGTCACCCTTTGCTGGAGAAGCGGGAAGCCCCTGGTGGATGCTATTGGGTGGGAGGGACAGGAGGTGTGGAATCAGTTTGAATAACATCCAATGGCTAATAGACACAGCAGAAATTCTGGTCAAACTTGTAGGTGGTACAAGCTGTCTGCTACATGCTAGCATTAGGATTAACATTTTAAAAAAACCCTCAAAACATAGTGAGGTGGGCTAATAGCAACATAGAAATCTGTGAGAGACCTAAGGATAAAAGAGCCTATTAAAGTCTGCACAAGATGCCAGACCGGCCTGGCTCAGCGGTTGGGCATTGACCTCTGAACCAGGAGGTAACAGTTGGATTCCCAGTCAGGGCACAGGCCCGCGTTGCGGGCTCCATTCCCAGAGAGGGGTGTGCAGGAGACAGCCGATCCATGATTCTCATCTTGATGTTTCCATTTCTCTCTCCCTTTCCCGTCCTTTCTGAAATCAGTAAGAAATATGAAATAAAATAAAGCAAGAATTAATAATTTTGTGTCCATGCCAAAACCAGTTTGGCTTAGTGGTAGAGCATCAGTCTGTGGACTGAAAGGTCCCAGGTTCAATTCTGGTCAAGGGCATATACATTGGTTGCGGGCACATCCCCATTAGGGGGTGTGCAAGAGGCAGCTGGTCAATGTTTCTCTCTCATCGATGTTTCTGGCTCTCTATCTCTCTCACTTCCTTTCTGTAAAAAATCAATAAAATATGTTAAAAAAATAATAATTTTGTGTCCTCAAAAAAAACCCACAAAAAACACAAACACACACACACACACACCCTATACAAGAATATAGTGAAGAGAAATATGCTGCATAGTAGTAGCTGATCTGGAAAAACCCAATAAACAAAGGGAATGGTCAGTAGGTTTAATTGATCCTGGCAGGGAAGCATGGCAGCTGGATGGGCCAATGCCCTCATTCCTGAATGATACTCACATCTGTCAAGTGTCTGTTATGTGCTCAGCGTTATGCTGGGCACCATGCTCAGTGATGAGACAGGCCTGCTCAACACCTTTAGCAAGTCCACAGTCTGGCCTGCGGGATGACCAGAAGCCATTTCCGCTCAGAGAAATGAATGCTGGGCTAACGGTGGCATTGAAGCATGAGAAGGGCACAGGACCCCGGTGGAGGGGTCTAGATGGGTTTTTCAAGGAAGGGCTGTGAAAACAATACCTGTTATGTTCTCTGATCTCACTCTCCGAGGTTCACATCGTTACATCTCATTACCTACTTCATTGGGGTCCATAACGAGACTGCGACCCTTCTCCCTCCTCTGCATTCTCGGGAAGAGGTGGGGCATGATGCCAGCTTCCTCAGCTGTCTGAGTCCTCTTGTCCATGTGCAGCTGGGCAAAGGAACTTCCTGAAAACCAGAGAGCTCTCATAATGCATCCTCCTTCTCTTGGCAAGACACAGATTTGCATTAGGTAGTGTATCCCAGTAGGGTGTTTTCTTATGAAATAAAGTAAGAAGGGGATATATAGCTGAAATCTAAAGAGCAGATTGGTTATTTCTTTAAAATATATTTTATCTATTTTTTTTTATTTTTACGAAGAGGAAGGGAGAGGGATAGAGAGTTAGAAACATCAATGAGAGAGAAACATGGGTCAGCTGCCTCTTGCACACCCCCCACTGGGAATGTGCCTGCAACCAAGATACATGCCCTTGACCGGAATAGAACCTGGGACCCTTCAGTTTGCAGGCCAACACTCTATCCACTTAACCAAACTGGTCAGGGTCAGATTGGTTATTGTTATTATTTCTAGTTCATATCCCAATGCCCGCAAAACATTCAGTGTTGGAGCAAACACGTCTACAACAGCCTTTAGTTCCTGGACAAGCCCTATTCCACAGTGCTGTCAATAATGCTTTCCAAGAAGAGAGAGATGCTATATACTCTACTTTATGAAAGGAATTAGGCAATGCTATAGTTATTTCTAATGTCTGTTTTTAGAGTAATCTAGGTATCCTTTATCCTAAGGCCCCTTTCCTCCCCGCCCTCCCTTCTCTTCCTCATTCCCTTCTTGTGTCTTCTGTGGCTTCAACCTCACCACATACTGATGTGTGCACCGGGCATGCTCCTGGCTCGGGGGTTGCACTTCCTGGGACCTCTGCCTGGCTCCCTCTTTCCCGTGGAGTAACCGCGGTGTGCTCCCTCACCTTCTTCAGATCTTGGCTCATATAGCGCCACCCTAGCCAGTACCCCTCTGACTATCATATATAAATCTTACATCCGTACCAGCCACCCTGACACGTTTTTCTGCATTATTGTTTCACCACTAAAATATACAGCATATGTTCCTTATTTTTCTGAGATTGTCTTTCCAACTGGATTATAAGTTCCGTGAGAAGAAGGACTTCGGTCTGGCTGGTTCTTTCCTGCAACACCAGCTCCCAATGCTCAAGTACCAGGCACTGCACACGGCGAGTCCTCAGTTCACGTTTGTCAAACAAACGACTGGATAAGTAAACCCTGCAGTTACTTCACCTTTGACCTCTCTCCCGAGCCCTGCTCGACTGTATAGAACAGCTGCATAGAACACACACAGACTGCCTGACAGCGAGAGGAGAGACAGCCTTTGTGAACTTGCATCGCGTGTTTGCTCAGTCAGCTCCCTGGGTTTGGGGGAGAGCTCTCAGGACGCCATGGGGAAATGGGAGGGAGCTCTCGAGGCCTCTCCGTGTGACCAGTTTCCACCGGTAATTGTGAGCCAGGGTATTTATTACCGTGCACTCCTCACAGCCACCACAGCCCTCGGTTGTGTTGTGTTGTGTCATGGTTACGTCGCCATTTATTTATTTTTTAAAAAGTTTCGTTATTTCGGCATCTGCTCATATGTGCTTTATGTTTTTTATTACTTGCTGTATTCACCACAAGTGAAGGTCAGGAATCATCTTCCTTTTAAACGCTTGCACGGAGTCACGTCGCCGCTGCCGTGTGCGCGCCCTGTGCGTGCCGGAGGTGCTGGTGGAGGTGGGTTCGACTTTCGGCCGAAATCGCGTTCTGTCCAGGAGGAGCGGATCGGCGTGACCGGGGCTCCCCGTTGAACTGTTACTGCTCAGGCGGCACCGGCTCTCGGCAGTGCAGCGTCACAGGTTGGCGGTCGCTTTGCTCAGGAACCGCTGCATCACCCAAAGCCGCGCCCTCTCACTGTCCGGCTGCCCAGCCCGTCCAGCCTCTCCGGGCTCCTGAGCGGCCCCACACCGGATGGTCAGCTCCCGTCTTCATTTCCATCCGATTTCCATCCAGTGTCCATCGAGTTTCCCATCGGCCTTCGTCTCTGAGGGAGGTGGAGGGGGGTGCTCCCCACCCTAACCCCCCGCCCCGGGGGGAGCTGCTGCACTGGTGGCTCCGGGGCTCCGGGGCCCGCACCGACGTGCAGCCACTGAGGCCTCTCTGTCCGCTCCTCTCAGACCTGCAGCGATGGCCATTCTGAAATGAAGCTGGAGATGAAGGTGAAGGAAAGGGTGGGCGGCTGAGCTGAGAGACGGTGCCCAGGCCCTGCGTTGTGCCTCTTCCCGCCAGGACGTGACTGAGGACGTGGAACCGTCCCCCTGACCGGCCACGTGTCTGTCCTCCAGGCGGAGCGAGCGGCAGGCGAGCGCACCACCTGGGATCCTCAGAGCCACACCCAGTGTTCACGCTTAGGACACGTGTGCTGAGGAAGAGCCGTGCACATTAGTACGTAGAGCTTCCTTTCACACCGCACTGGCCCAATCGTGCACACAGTAAAAAACACACATCATCAACAACAACAACATAAAAATATCACCGAAGGATGTACAGAGGAGCCTGCTATTCCTTCTTTGGTCTATTGTGCTTTGGGTTTTTGTTTTTGCCCCAATATCTCCACCTCATGTTTCCGTGCGATGCTTCCCTTCTAGCTCTGCCAATGAGAAATCTGTGGCTCTGATAACCAGCAGAGTAAAATGCGGGCGAGAGCACTGCCAAGGATGAAATATTAACCTAAGATTTCATCAGATTTTGCGTGTTAAGCCAAATATCGAATACTGATACTGGTTCTTACTGATTTTTTGGCTTTATCTGCAGTGATCGAAATGATTTGATAATATATTGGACATGAATTCACCACAGAATTGTCAGCTTATTGCAGTGAGATTTCTGGAAGCATGAGATGCACAGTTTTTGATATGTGAAGTGAGATCTGAGACACGAGACAAAAGAATGTGCAATGAATGTGTGGCCGACCTTGGAAAAGGAGCTGATGGGAGTGAGGTTTGGGGGCAGGAAAGGGACTGAGAAAGCCTGTGGTGCGGGAAGCCCGAGAGCTGGCTGGCATGGAGCGCAGGAGAAGGAAGGAAAGAGAGATTAGGAAACGGGGTTGGCTGAACCCATCATTTGAATATTATCAGGGACTCTCTGCTCATTCTTCAGTTAATAAATAATCCTGTGTCATGAGGACACACCCCACCGAAACTCAAAGGAAGAATGTGAACTAATTTGTCGGCCCCAGCTGGTTTGGCAGTGGATGGAGCATTGGCCTACAGGCTGAGGGATCCTGGTACTTTCTGGGTAGTAATGTGTGATGTGTGATGGCACACGTAAATTTCAATCAGGGAAGGCACTGTCGTCTTTGTTGTCCAGAATTTGTGTGATTGCTCGGTCACATACTCTGCACAGGCTGACCTTTAACCTCCAGCACGCACCTCCACCGGGTGTTGAGCCGCTCAGCACCTCTTGGAGGTCAGAACTGAGAGGACCTGGTCCAGGGCCCCGGACGTAAACTCCATGACTGGAGTGTCTGGTGGCCACGCCTCTTGTAAACAAAGCCAGGCTTATCCAGCAGGTCATACCAGGGGAGAGGAACCACCCCAGGAGCTGAGGACCAAGAGAAATAAAAGTATGTACGTTCTTATCACATGATGGTCTCTTCAATGAGTAATACCCGTCTCTTGTGATAAATTTAATTTTTAGCCAACTTGTGGATAAATCATGGAATATGATGGCATCAAAATAGCAGGTTTGGGGTCAATCGTGGCAATTAAAAAGTTAAAACCAAAGCTAATAGAAGTTGACAATTCATAGCTAACTAATGAGATTGTCAAGAAAAATACAAGAAATCTGGTGGTAATGGGAAGTAAAATTTTCTCATCTTATGAGAATACTAGAGACCCAGTACATGAAAATCCATGCACTGGAGGTGGGGGAGTCCCTCAGCCTGGCCTGCCCCCTCTCACAGTCCGGGAACCCTCAGGGGTGGGAAGGGATCTGGGGATCAGGAAAAGGCGATGCCGTATCACACCTCTGCTGCTGCCACTGCTGGCAGCCTGAGCCCGGCTGGCCCTGGTTACCTGAGATTTGGGCATCTCTGGGCAGCTGGGGGGCTGAGGGGACTGGGGGACTCCGGGGGCAGGCCTGCAGAGTGGCCGAACCCGCCTGGGGGCAGGCCTGGCAGTGCCGCGCTTCTGCCTCCGTCGGGGCTGAGGGGACTGGGCATCACCACCTTGTTGCTGTGGGCACCTCTGTCTTTGAGGACATCACAGTCAATTAGCATATTCCTCCTTATTGGCTGTGGGTGCCACTATCTTTGTGAGGGTGTGACAGTTTATTAGCATATTCCCTCTTTATTAGACAGGAAGTTTTAATTTTTGACTTCGATGACTAGAGAAAAAATGTGTTAAAATCACAAAATACCAGGAAATTTTTTTTTTAATTTCTCAAAGATCTAGAATTCATTATATATATATCCTTACATTACTTACTTATTAACTTAAATAACATATTATATTTTTATTCCTGTGCATTTTGTGAGATATATTCCCATTTCATAAATGAGGAAGTGGGGGCACGCAGAAGTTACTGGCTTTTACCAAGGCATAAAATCAGTGATTTACAATGGACATCACATCCTCAAAAACAGCTCATTTTCATTTCATGCTAAATTCACCCCTGTTTCTTCAGGCCCTGGCTTATCACCCTGATGTCATAATTTTCGATTTTGTACACTTTTCTAGCAAATAAACAGAGGTAGGGAGCGTGGTGTCTAGTCTTAGAATAATATCTCATCTCTGATATATATGTGTTACTCCTGAAGGGAGGGAAGACAATGATGACTGAGGAAATAACGTTATGGTACGGATGGTGAAACAGTCTCAAAAAAACAATCACAATTTCTCCCTCTTCCAGGTTTTTTCCTTAATCTTCAGAACAGACTCTCATTGTGCCTGTGAGAAATGTCATTATGATTTATGTTTTACTTTAATTAGTGACTAAGCTGTTTATGTCTCACTTTTTATTTAGTTTTGGTCTTATTTACTTACGAGGGGCCCAGTGCATGAATTCGTGCACCTTGAAAGGAACTGTGGGCTGTGAGGCTGCAGTGAGCACAGGGCAGGATCTCAGGCCATCCTCTGCGCCCCCACCCAGAGCCTTCCACCGCAGCCCTGGTCCCCTCTATGGTGACAGCCCCACTCCCACCACCGCTGCCCCCACATGCTGACAGTGCGGAGAGATCGGGGCCAACGCCAGCAGTGAGTGTGAGTGGCCAATCACCCCTCAGGGCAGGGGAGGAGGAGAAGCCCTGAGGGGCAATAGGGGCCGGCAGGCACCTCTTGCACCAACTGCTGGCTCCAAAGCTGCCGCTTGCACCCACTGATGGCGCTGAGCTATCAGGGCTGGTGCCAGGCACCGGATGAGGGTGTGGATGGGGCAGGCGGCCGCAGCAGGCGTGAGTGCCTGGTGGGACCATGGTGCATGGGGGCAAAGAATTTTCAGTTACCACTAGGAGCTCAGCCCGATGACAGTATGGCGATCCCACTCACCTGCTCCACCATCCCACTGCAGCCAATGCCGCCATGTTCTGCATGTGCCCCCTGTGGTCAGTGCACGTCATGGTGACCAGTTGTTGGGTTGTTCAGTTGTTCTGCCGTTCGGTCTATTTGCATATTCAGGTTTTATATATAGATATTTATATATAGATGTTTTATATATAGATATTTGTCTTCATTTGTCAAAGGCACAAGGTAGCAGTCACATACATGCTGATAGATGGATCAGAGGCAGATGAGTACACATGAAGAGGTAAACTTTCTTGTGTGGGCCAAGCACACTGATAATACAAGAGTTCGGGAGAAGTAATAAGTCTATCAAGATACATCTACTTTGAGCCCTAACAGGTTTGGCTCAGTGGATAAAGAGACAGCCTGCGGATTTAAGGGTCTCAGGTTCGATTCCGGTCAAGGGCATTTATCTTGGTTGCAGCCACATCCACAGTAGGAGGTGTGCAGGAGGCAGCTAATCGGTGCTTCTCTCTCATCGATGTTTCTAACTCTCTCTTCTCTCTTCCTCTCAGTAAAAAATCAATAGAATATATGTTTTTAAAATGATACATGTATTGTGAATGCATTGGTTGTGCATGATAATGAAAGCAATGCTATAAAAACATTTGTGGGTATATAGAGAAAAGCTTGACATGAGAAGACTGAAATTTTCTCAATTTTTCCTTCAGAGGAATTAGAACAAAAATAGAAGAGGAGAGGATTAGAAAAATTGAGACAATGATTCTTTTTTATAAGTTCTAGAAATAATATAGAGAAAAGGAGAACCCTTTTGGCCTTGAGTAAAGCATGATCATCAGCAACCTTGGCCACAATTATTTCTGTAGGTACATAAAGGAAGGCTATTCAGTTACAGAGATGAAAGCAATTAAATAAACATAGTAAGAGACTTTGATTTCAATTCTGAGTTCTTAGGCGAAATTTTTATATTCAGAACAAATATTTCCATTGGGACAATTTAGTTCATCAATTTCTACCAATGCTTTCCACATTATAAATACAAGAAATTCAGAAAAACTCCTTAATATTTAGAATTTTTATTAAGTCTATCTTCACAAATATGTTAACATTATTGTGAGGTCTTTTTATCTGAAAATTAAATCACTGGGTTTCATTTTTTTGTTTTGGTTAATCCTCACATGAGAAAATTTTTTCCAATTTTTAGAGAGAGTGGAAGGGAGTGAGAAAAGGGAAGAAAGAGAGAGAGAGAAAGAGAGAGAGAGAGAGAGAGAGAGAGAGAACCATCACTATGAGAGAAACACACTGGTTGCCTCTAGAACCTGCCCCAACCAGAGCTGGGGATTGAATCTGCCACCTAGGTGTGTGCCCTTGAACCCACATCCTCTGTGGGTAGACTGATGCTCCAACCACTGAGCATCACCAGCCAGGACAGTAGGTTTTGTTTCTTCACACCATGTTCTTACCCCTGGTCATACCAATCATGAAGATAAGAAAATATATATTCATATAAATGAATGATTCAGGACATGCAGTGATAATAAACAAGATCATTAGAATTAGTATCAAATGACTGAGCTTACTAGAATAGAAAACTAAAACTTACCTACCTAAACTCATTTTTACTGAACATTTATAAAATCTTTCTTATGAACATGGGCTCTACTAACCTTGTTTATATTTTAATATAAGTGTTTCCTATCATATTTTTCTCAGTCACAAGTGGTATAGTGCAAACCGTCCTTGACCATAAGTCAACAGACTCCCTATGCCTGAAGGCTGGCTTTGTGTCCTTTTCCACGTGAGAGGTTAGTAAAAAACCTGACCCAGCCTGGCCAGTGTGGCTCAATGAGTCAGCATCACCCTATGAACCAGGAGGTCATGGTTTGATCCCTGGTCAAGGACACATGCCCAGGTTGTGGCTCCATCCCCAGTGGGGGGGTGTGCAGGAGGCAGCCAATCAAGGATTCTCTCTCATCATTGATGTTTCTGCTTCTCCCTCCCTCTCCCTCTCTCTCTGAAATCAATAAAATAATAATAATAATAAAAAAAAACAAATAATAAAAAAAGAGATTTGGCCCAGCCGGTATGGCTCAGTGGTCGAGCGTTGACCTATGAACCAGGAGGTCACAGTTCAGTTACCAGACAGGCCACACGCTCAGGTTATGGGCTTGATCCCCAGTGTAGGAGGCAGCTGCTCAGTGATTCCCTCATCATCGATGTCTCTGTCTCTCTTTCCCTGTCTCTTACTCTCTGAAATAAATTAAAAAAAAAAAAAGAGGATCATCAAATTTGTCAAATCCTCCACTTACCTTATTAGAGACTCTGTGGTTTATTTTGGAACAGGGACTGTGTTTTTTAAACATTCTGAAAACCACAGCAAGAGAAAGAAAACCTTCGAAGGCCCTTCCCACCTACCCGTCATCGCCACCCAAGACTGGATTTTCAACTGACACGTTGGATGGGACTATGTTTTCTCATTCTCTTACCCAGAAGTCATGTCACCCACTGCCAAAGTGCCATACGTGTTCTCACCGCCCTGCTCTTGACCTCACGTGGCAACTGTCCTCAGTGACACGGGAACTGGGCATGGTGCGTGCCCTTAGGAGGTGACAGAGTGGTGTGTTTTTTGTGTGTGTGTGTGTGTTTTTTTTTTTTTCCCTGAGAAATATTGATTATTCCAAAGAACAGAGTTCCTGAGTGTCACTACAATAACAATCACATGACAATATCTAAATGTATCAAATCAGTAGGCGGTAAATCTTACCTTTACACATGCTGTATGTGAAATATATTCAGCAAACACATGTTTTATGTAAAAGGTAGGACACAGCCGAAACCAGTTTGGCTCAATGGATAGAGCGTCGGCTTGGGGACTGAAAGGTCCCGGGTTCGATTCCTGTCAAGGACATGTACCTTGGTTGCGGGCATATCCCCAGTAGGGGGTGTACAAGAGGCAGCTGATTGATGACTCTCATCGATGTTTCTAACTCTATCTCTCTCCCTTCCTCTCTGTACAAAATCAATAAAACATATTTAAAATAATAATAATAAAAAAAGGTAGGACACATTTATGTGAGCTTCCATATTGTTTGTGAATCGATGCTTACACACATTTCCCAAGAGCCCAGCAAGTTACCCCTCCTTCATGAGAGTTGGGCCTCAAACAATTACTTTCCCAATGAAATATGGGTTCAAAAATTTGGAATTTGCTCTCGATAGGAAAGCAGTTACTCTAGGAAAACTAGATCTGGTGATTTATCTTTGTTATCCTTTTTTTCATGGAGGATGAGAACTCAAGAACATTCATGTATGTTCCCTTGATCTAGATCCAGTATTTGAAGTCCCTCACCACCATCCTTTATGACCATGTGTACTTGGAGGCAATGCCAGTGTCATAAGATTTTAATGAGCTGGGTTAGATGTCCTTCCTTCTGTTTTAACTAAGCCACATTGAGTTACCGATAAAGTCACAGACAGTACTTTCTACAAGAGTAAGATGAGCTGTAATAAAGAATGCTGAGGGAAAAAATTAGGGCGGGGGAGGCAGCTTCTATGAGCTGCACTGATGAAAGTTAGAATAAATTAGATGCAACCATCCAAAAAGTGTTTTTTTTCCTTTTCCTTTTTTTTTTCTTTTTTTTTTTTTCTCTCTTTAAAAGCATGGCATCAGAGGTTGAGGGCTGATGGGAGACATGGTACATCATATCCAATATCAACCACCTCCCTTCCGTCAGCCGCTTCCCTCCAGGCCGATGGAATATGGAGACATTTCTCTTCTAACTCAGGTTTCACTTCGGTGCCAGCTACACTCACATCCCTGAGTTTTTCTCAAGGGAAGGGGAAGATGAAAAGAGTTCGCTGATCTTGGGAGATATTTCTGAAACATTCCAAGCCGTGGAACATAAATCAGCTCAGCGTTAGAGAGGAAAAGACAATAACGCGGCCACTGGCAGTGGCCCACAGGAAGGGACCGTGCCTGGGCCGGCGGGCCGGGGCCCTCAGAGAGGGAAGCTGTGGGTGGAAAGTCACTCCGACATTAAACAAAGTGGGTTTGGCACCGCCTCGGCTGGAAGTTAAAATAAAAAGAGGTAAAACACACCACCTTCCCAACCAGGTACACCTACCATATCTGAGGGTGGGAGAGAAAAGCAATACATGCTCCCATCTGAAGTGAAAGAATGGGTGACTGTCTACACACTGGCTCAAGGCAGCCCTAAACTTTCAGTGGGAGCTTGCTCTGAGCCTCCCTCCCCAGGAGCCTTGGTTAGGCCCTGCTCTGTTCTTTGGGAGAAATGCCTTTATTATTTTTAAGTCATCAGCCTCACCCTCAGGGAGAGAGCGCCTTTTCCTGATCTCTCTCCTGCTGCAGCTTAGTGAAGAAGGGCATGCGCAGTACGCTCTCTCCACTCATTTCCTGCCTGTAGCTAAAGGCCAGATGCACAAAGGTCGCCTGAAGCCTGGCCAGGCTCAGCAGCCTGGGATCTGCCTGCTTCCGCCTCCAGGAGGGACCCAATAGTGACTTTTCTCTAATGGAAAGGATGTAGGGGTTTGACTTCCCTCCTGCGCTCCTCCTTGCCCAGAAGTAATTTAATCCGGTGAGAGGTTTCCCTGGGTTTTCATTCCACAGGGTTTTTCTCCGTCTTATCCTTCCTGGCTCTGGTGGAGGAAGTCTTGGACTCACTCTGCTTCCTTTGCCCTCAGCTTTGGAAGCTGGCTCATGCTTTCCTGAGTTGCTTTGTTTTGTGCAGTCTATTGCCCAGCTCCCCAGTGGAAACCCAAACACAGAATGCTCATTGTGCTTTCTGGTCTATCCCCTCGACTCACGAGTGCTCTGGGGCCGGGGCTGCCTCCTGCTTTGGGCCTTAGCAGGAGCTTCCAGGCTGCAGGCACAGTCTCCACCTCACCTTCTCCCACTGCCAGGCATTGGGTCCCTCAGCCAGGGAGACACACTTTAGGGAATCCAGGGTTTTGGGTACCATTTTGATGTGCATCAAGATAGTTCATTGGCCCTAACTGGTTTGGCTCAGTGGGTAAAGCATTGGCCTGCGGACTGAAGGTTCCTGGGTTCAATTCCAGTCAAGGGCACATGCCCGGGTTTCGGGCTCAGTCCCCAGGGATGGGGGTGCAAAAGGGAGCAGATCAATGATTCTCTCTCATCATTGATGTTTCTATCTCCCCTTCCCTTTCTCTTCCTCTCTGCAATCAATAAAAATATGTTTAAAAACAAAAACCAAAAACTAGAAGTTTTGTTGAGCACTAGTAAGTATTCCATGTCAGGTTATAAGCATGACAGCCGAGAGGCCATTGAGATAAAAAATTTTAATTAGATATAAAGATATTAGATATTTCATCATGTAGGAACCTAGTTTCATGCCATTGTTTCAGGAGATTGAAAGTCTAAAGTATTAAAATGCTCAATTTTCATTCTAGGTGCTGGATTGTAATCTAATTATTATGTATCCACCCTAGAAGACTGTGAGACCTTTGAGAAGACAGAATAAGATAAATGAAACCAATGTGCCTTTAGAAAGGGCCTGGGGGACCCAGATACATAGAGGGCTGTCTGATGAAACCAGGTTCACCTTGACGCTCTCTTCTCAACCAGACCGCAATGCAAACGTACATACTCACACACGAAGGCCATGTGTGTGAGGAACAAAGGAAAGCGATCACATGCAACTGAGTTGAAGAATCCTTTTATTTTTTTTAATATATGTATTTTATTGATTTTTTACAGAGAGGAAGGGAGAGGGATAGACAGTTAAAAAACCCAATGAGAGAGAAACATCAGAAACATCCATCAGCTGCCTTGTGCACACCTCCTGCTGGGGATGTGCCCGCAACCAAGGTACATGCCCTTGACCGGAACTGAGCCTGGGACCAAGCCGGTTAGGGCTGTAGAAGTTTTTATTGTTCAAAGAACTTTTACTTGAGAGATGCAAACAAGTTATTCATATTTTATTCACTTCCATAGATTTTTTAAAATAAAAAAATAATTCACTATTACAAACCACTGTCTTTTAGGTAGTTCAGTGCCTCTAAATCTTTATGCAGTTTTCAAGTCCGAAATACAGAAGTGGCTAATTAATGAATACTTTTCTCTTTTGACAAAAAGTGTAAATGCATCATTGGAGTAAAATGCATCAAAATACATGCAAGTCTAGTGCCTGGTGGGCCAGGAGAGCTCAGAAAGCATGCTTCCCGCTCCTGAAACTTCCCTGACAACAGAGGACACACTCCATCACTCTTGCCAGCAAAGCACACATGTAGGAAAATGGTCACTCATTGCTAGTCAATGTGATGTTTCTTTTTCCATTTCTGTGCAACCAGGCATCAATCATTCGGTGCAATCATAAAGCACATAAAGTACTGCTGTTTTTCTCTTACAATAGTCAGCTTTTTATTTTTGTTTTCGTGGTTAGTACTGTCATAAATTGTTGGTCTGAGGAGAAACAAAATGATGAGGAATTTCTATAGATCGCCGTTTTTTGGAATAGATGAAAGAAACCCCAGCTCAGTTCTGAGCAGAGTATTCCAATTTGTGGCGTCTGAGTGATAAGTTGTGGGAACTTGGGAGAAACCACATGCTCTGTGAACTAAGTGGCTTGCAAATGTGGCCTGGGAGATGCACAACAGCCAGGGCTTTGAAGGGCTCACAAGCACATGTGCCCACAGAGCAAGGGTTGCTTATCAGCGTTTCACATACATTTTCAAAAGCTGGGCAGCCCAAAGGTCAGCAAGCTTGTGCTTGGTCCGGTCCATACTTCCATGTTGCCATTTCCTCTTCTGTTAGCTCTTAAAGTAGCAACAAAGAAATAACCTCCTCCACATTTTCACAAATACACCACATTCAATTTTCTTAGAACGCACAAAAGAGATAAATAATCATGAGCTAGAAAAAGTGTGTTGAGTTATAAAAAATAGGTAGTAATAGCATATAGGACATTTTTTGGGGGGGGTCAAATTCCTCATTCCAGGCTTGCTTGGCTTCACCCGTGCACAAATGTCTCCGGTAGTTTCAAAGCAGAGGGGTACCGATCTGTCCAGGCCCTTTGTCTGCCTAGAAAAGAGCGAAGAAGGAACTCTTGTAAATCCAGGGGGAACGGGGTTAATTCCAAAGAAACAAAAGCAGGAACTTGATTAGCAATACGCATCGTTCCCACGGAAGGGCAGAGAGGACACACTCCGGGCCTGGAGTCAGGAACAGAGACCAGCCTGGGTTTGCTACAGGCTGGCTTTATTTCCCCTTCTTTCCTTTTTAAAAAAGTAATATTGTATGTTGCACAGAATTTGTTTTGAGTATTTGCTGAGATATATGAGAAAGAACTGAGAACCAAAGTAGAACCTGGAGTTGGAATACTTAGATGCATCTTCATGAACTGTTGTACAGGTATGAAGGAAAGATGGGACATTCAACATGACAGTGACCTTCTGAGTGACATTTTAAAAAATGGGCTTGGTTTTACTCTCATTGCACTAACTCTGCATCACAGATACATTTCAAAACTTCTCTCCACAGATCCGGGCAGCCGGAGTGGTTGCGAATGGTTTCCTTAGTTAGTGAAGCCCTCTCTTGGTTAGAACCCCCTATTCCATGAGCTCTGCTTTCAGAGAATGGTAGGCAGCAGAGCTGGAGTAATTCATGCGAGCTGTGGGCAGGGATACAGGTATCGGGACTCACCTTAATAAATCTGGGCCGAGGCAACCCTTCACCAACGCCACAGGACTCGAGATTGATTTTTCTTATTTAATACAGCTCTTAAGCATAAAACAAAGAATTTTGATTGCCACCAAAGGCCTATTTCATTATCACTAAAGGGATACTTACTCCCTCAAAAAAATTATATACTTTAGAATCTGATTAAAATAATTATTTAGGATGCTTCTCAAACCAGCTATAAAATGAAATATCCTCCAATTTAGGGTTGCGGAACTGAAATATTAATCCTTCTTCTTTGAGAAACTCTCAGTCTGTTGAAATCAGCTGTTTTCAGCTGTTTTAGTGTCATCATTTCTTGAAATCCGCTGCACTGCTTCTCTCTAAGATGCAGGAGCGAGCTACCTGGCCTACAGAAGGGCTTTGCACACGGAGTTGTACCTTGAAAGAAGCAGGGGAGCTTTAAGAAATAGGGATGTTGGCATGTCCCTGGCAGAGACTTTGATTTCTTTAATCTTGAGAAGTGATTTCAGGGGGATCTTTGGAAAAACTTCCTGGGCGCTCTTACTGGGCCGCCCCCACTGAGAATCCTGGGCGGCCAGAGGGCGGCGGGCTGGCGGCACTGCGGGGCCTCCCTCCAGAGGCCTGGCTCTGGGCACTGAGCTCAGAGCACCAGGTGGAGAGTCAGCACGTTTTGTTTCTACTCTTGAAACATTTTCAAAGTCCAAATATTTGCTAAGCACTGGACATAGAAGGGCAGGTAGCATCTGCTCCCTGTGCGTTGGGCACTTCCTGTCGCGGTGGGGCCCAATCAGGAGGCGTTCCTGTCCCTGAGGGTGCCAGGCCTTGGGAGGGGCATGGAGGCGAGGCGTGCCTGGCTAGTTCTGCCCGGGCATCGCCATCAGGCTTTTCTGTCTGAGGGAGATGTCCTTTGTGATGAACATGAAAGGAATGTGGTTCTTGGAGAAGACGCTGGATTTCCAGTCACTGGTCCCGGGCTGGAGCAGAGGCACTGGGTCCCCCTGTGCTGGGGGGGGGGGGGGGGGGCTTTGTATGAGGCAGTTTGCATCAGAGGACAGTCAATACCTTCAAGGAAAACACTGTGATCCTTGCTCACACCCTGGTCATTCCGGCTCCACTGCCCAGCCCCTTCTGCCCACAACAGAGCCGCCGGCCTGCCAGCCTGCGGGGCGGGCAGAGCACACACAGCCACGGAGAAC
The DNA here is from genome assembly GCA_036971965.1 of Nyctalus aviator. Lineage (NCBI taxonomy): Eukaryota > Metazoa > Chordata > Mammalia > Chiroptera > Vespertilionidae > Nyctalus > Nyctalus aviator. The sequence goes on along the minus strand of CM072928.1, from coordinate 1,525,902 downwards.
CTGTTCTCATCAGCCACCTGGAGCGCTGAAAATAGCAGAGCTCTGCTCCCGAGAGGGACAGAAGAACCAGCCTCCCCTCTGCACTCAGCGTCTGTTTGACGTGCACATGGGACGGTTTTTAAAAAACGGAAAAAGTGGCATAGTCGACTAGTGAGAAATCAAAACATTCATTTTGTCTATTAGTATGAACTATTAAATGTCAACCTCCAATACCGCTGGGATATGATAAGAATGTCCCACCAGCTCGGTGACTGAGAGTACACGGTTCTGTGATGGGACTGACCAGCGCTGACCCGGTCGGAGCCGGTGAGGGAGGGACAGCGGGGCTCCCGGGTGGCCTAGCCGCTGTCCTGGTTGAATAAGTGCAGAGAGGCCTGGGGTGTGTAAGCTAAACGTGCCTTTGCCATCATTTTCACGTGCAAAAAGGACTCAGAATCTGGTCTTCGTGCCTCTTCCTGTGTAACCCTTTTTATAAAAGCTTTTTAAAGAGAGTGTCTTATCCAAACTCTGATTTAATGATAGTAGCAGTGAAGTGTCACCTAATAAATAATTTCTTTATGACCTAATAGGGCACATTCAGCTGAGAACTTTGTGACTAATGGACACTCAATCTTACAGTCAATGAACACCTAATAAATGTGTACAGATAAAAATATAAAATACATTGCACTTATACAATGATTTCCAAAGAATTGATTGTGGTAGGATATTAGCCATATCGCCTCATGGTACTGATTCTGATCAGTGGCCTCCAGGTTTTGTCCAGGGCTTGGACATAACTCAACATTGGTAGAAGCCATCCTAAATATTATAAACCACTTACAACATGTCTCTCTTCGTGTGTGTGTGTGTGAGTGTGCGTGTGCGTGCTCCCAATGTGGTGGCTGGCAGATCCGCCGGCAATATTCGAGTCTGACCATCCCAATGAGAGCCAGATGCGCCTTCAAGGGCCCAGGAATGCACAGTCAGAGAATCCCCACCGCTTCTCCCGGTCACATTTCATTTGCAGGAAAGAGTCCTGTTACTGTGGGGCTTACTGGTATCAAAAACATAAAAAATAACTCTTCCTCCATTTAAAAAAAGACCACCCTGAATCTCAATTCCACCATTGGCGATATATATATATATATATATATATATATATATATATATATATATATATATATATGTATATATATATTTTTTTAAAGGAAATATTTTTTATTATGTTTTATTGATTTTTTACAGAGAGGAAGAGAGAGGGATAGAGAGTAAGAAACATCAATGAGAGAGAAACACTGATCAGCTGCCTCCTGCACACCCCCTACTGGGGATGTGCCCTCAACCAAGGTACATGCCCTTGACTGGAATCCAAACTTGGACCTTTCAGTCCACAGGCAGACACTCTATCCACTGAGCCAAACTGGTTTCTGCAAAAATATTAATTTTTTATTCTTTCATTCATTTAACATCTATTTAAAGCCCGGTTTATGCCAGGCGTAGTGCCGACACAGTCACAGTTCACCATGCAGTGTGCATGCTCAGCGTGCTGGCGGCCAGGAGAGCTCCTGGCCGGGAGGTGCCTGGCTCTGCCGCAGGGCCACCTCCTCGCCCTGAGTCCTCGAAAGAGGCCGGGCCAGGAAGCGGCCGTCACTTCCTCTCAGATCTGTTTTAAAGATTATCTGTAAGGAGAGCCACAGGCCGCGTGGGGAGTAAGGAGTCCTGGGAACACATGTTTGGAGCAAAAAGCCTTGTTATGCGAAAGACAGGTTTGTGGAAAGGTGCCTGTGCCAGGAGGCTCACTCCCAGCCGCTGCTGCTCCTGATGCAGGGCTGCCCAGCAGGTCCCTGATGGGATATTTACGGCTCCCTGGCTGTTTCCAGAAGCACAGTCCGGCTTTCCCACTGCCGCTCGGGGCGGGGAAGGGGCACCCGATCCACGTGTGAGCATATACAGGGACTGGGGAGAAGGGGTGTAGGTTACATTTGTAAATATGAAAGTTTATTCTTAGTGGCCTGGGGCATGAAATTCATGCACGGGGTGGTGTGGAGGTGTCCCTTAGCCTGGCCTACACCCTCTCCAATCTGGGACCCCTTGGGCAATGTCCGATTGCTGACAGTCGGACATCCCTCTTGCAATCTGGGTCTGCTGGCTCCTAATCACTCACCTCCCTTCCTGCTTGATCACCCTTAACCACCTGCCTGCTGGCCTTCTCACTCCCAACTGCCCCCCCCACCCCCCGCTGGCCTGATCACCCCCAACTGCCCTCCCCTTCCTAAGCCTGATCACCCCTAACCGCCTCTGCCTCGGCCCTGCCACCAGGGCTTTGTCCAGAAGGATGTCTGGAAGGTCTCCCGGTCTAATTAGCATATTACCCTTTTATTAGTATAGATTATCGTATCACTTCCCATACCAACAGCTGTAACCTGGGCCCCCCGACTCCCTCAAATGTGTTACTCTACTCCCTCACTTGCCAGCGTATGCACAGATGGGTGAGCGCTCACAGAGAGAGGCCTTCGGGTCCTCTCACCTTTCCCTTCAGCTCAGTCTCTGCAGCAACTCTGTGGTTCTGTGGGAAGATGAACAAACCCAGACTCAGAGACTTGGATTTTCCTAGTTACTAAATCATAGGGTCAGAATTTCATTCTAATTCCCGCAGAGTCACAGTTTCATGAGTTTAATGTGAATGAAAAGATTTAAATCACAAAAACAAAATAGAAAATAACATAAAAATAGGGGGAATGATACCTCTTGTACAGTGGAGTTTTTAGATTATATAGGATTATATAGGACACAATCAAGATATTAACAGTAGGAGAATAATTAGCTCATTTTACTAAATTTTCTTAATATAATATGCAATTATCAAGACATGATAGAAATGTATGTACTTAGTTAAAAATCTCTTTGTGAGAATGATAAGATTAATAGATACATTACTCATTTTTTGTAGATAATAGAGCTTTTATATTATGCTAGAGGCCCGTTGCATGAAATTTGTGCATGACGGGGGGTAGTGTGTCCCTCAGCCCAGTCTGCACCCTTTCCAATCTGGGACCCCTGGTAGAATCGGGCCTAAACAGGCAGTTGGACATCCCTCTCACAATCCAGGACTGCTGGCTCCCAACTGCTCACCTGCCTGCCTTCCTGATTGCCCTAACCACTTCTGCCTTCTAGCCTGATCACCCCCTAACCACTCCCCTGCCAGCCTGATTGATGCCTAACTGTTCCCCTGCCAGCCTGTTTGTACCTAACCATCCTTCCCTGTAGGCCTGTTTGCCCCTAACTGCCCTCCTCTACAGGCCTGGTCACCTCTAACTGCCCTCCCCTACAGGCTTGGTCCCTCCCAATTACTCTCCCCTATAGGCCTGGGTCCCTCACAACTGCCCTTCCCTATGGGCCAGGTCACCCCCAATTTTCCTCCTCTGCCAGCTTGGTCACCTCCCCTGCATGGTTGATCACCCCCACCTGCCCTCCCTTGAATGCCTGGTCCCTCCCAACTGCCCTCCCCTGCTGGCCATCTTGTGGCAGCCATCTTGTGTCCACATGGGGGCAGCCATATTGTGTATTGGAGTGATGGTCAATTTGCATATTACTCTTTTATTAGATAGGGTATTTATATGTGAATATATACATGTTTTATATGCAGACCTTGACACTACGTTCCTATGTGTAAATATCTGTGTGTATGTGAGTGTAAATCTTGACAAATAGAAAAATGTAAAGAACTTGGAATAGCACAGAGCAGTAACAGATGTTATTATTAATTTCACATCTTTATAATATTTTTATTTAAGAGGTTTTACATAAAAAGCTGAGAAAAAGAAACAACCTGTAAGTAGATAGCATTTGAAGGACTGGATATGGGCAAAGTGAAGGAGGTTATTTGTCTAAACTCATACAGTTTGTTTTAGAAATATATTTTTATTGATTTCAGACAGGAAGGGAGAAGAAGAGAAATAGAAACATCAATGATGAGAGAGAACCATTAATTGGCTGCCTCCTGCACACCTACTAGGGATCAAGCCTGAACCCAAGAAATATGCCTTGACTGGAATTGAACCCGGGATTCTTCAGTCCGCAGGCTGACACTCTATCCACTGATCCAAACCATCTAGGGCTAACCCCATATACTTTTTTTTTTAAGTGGTAGACTTAGAGATATTTTTAGTTTATAGTGCTTTCTAGTAATTCTCAAAGAAAGAGGGACTATTTTTTAAATGTTAGAGTTTTTAATTTCCAAACATCATAACATGCTTGAACGGGAAGAGTGCTCCGTGGAAACATGCAGTCATTCACGAAAGGACACACATGCCATTGTTTGCATGACACTGGGCTACCTCTCGTGTGCTCCTGAGAAAATGCCAGCCTAGACAGAAATACAGACTTTGCCTCTTGTTTGGAGACTGGCAAACCAGAAGAGAGAGTAAATTCACCTGCGGGAATGGCGCATGGACACATAGGTTTCAGATGTGCTCTCCAAGACACACAGGAAGGGGGGAAGGATCCGTCTAGCAGGAGTGAAAACATTAGAGATAGTGGCATGATCTCTGCCATAGCTGTTGCCACGTTTATGAGGCACTCGGCGGGGCATTTTTATGTTGCCTCTTTAATTACCACATTGAATTTATGAGTAGCTCTTGGTGATATTAAGTAATTTTCAGATGTGATACTGTCTAAGAAATTTTCAGTTAAGGGATGTGCCCAGAGTTCAGTGATATGATCCTAAATGTTCAGCCACAGGCTCTGTGGAAAATGAATGTATGCATACAAACCTCACACTGCATTAGTGATTTTTGCTCTGATCGCCATCCTTTTCTTTATTCTATGTATAATCTGAGGGTAGATCTCACCAGTCTTCTGGACAAATTTACTCTGGAAAGTAAGGGGAAGAGAGAAATTATAAATGACGTTAAGCTTTTGATCCGAGAATTAAAAGGAGAGTTTTGTTTTCGACTTAGAAAGGTAGATTCTGGGGAGGTCCAGTTTGGGTGGAAGGAAGTCCAGAGTACACATTTGGACTTACTATGTTACACCATAAAGATCATTGTATGTACATGTTTCAGATTCAAGAGAGGGGGTGGTCCTGGTCGGGACTATAAATGTGGGATATAGCATATAAACTCATAACTCTGATTGGATAAAGTCACCAAAGTGGTGAGGAAAGAATAGAACCAAGAAGTGAGATGGGGTGCCGGTGTGGCTCAGTGGATAGAGCGTCAGCCTGTGGACTGAAAGGTCCCAGGTTCGGTTCTAGTCAAGGGCATGTACCTTGGTTGTGGGCACATCCATAGGGGATGTGCAAGAGGCAGCTGATCGATGATTCTTTCTCATCGATATTTCTAACTCTCTATCTCTCTCTCTTCCTCTCTGCAAAAAATCAATAAATATATTTTTAAAAATGAAATCAATAGGTAATTAAAAAAAAAAGAAGAAATGAGATGGGATTCAGCACTGACAGAAGTGAGATGAGGAAGGCCCAGTAAAATACCTGAGGCTGCAGTGAGGCAGGAAGTTAAGGGAGAAAAATAGATCAAGGGAGAGAGGGTGATCATCTTTGATTAATGCTCTTGATCAATAATTTTAAATAAGGGCTGTGAATTTACTATTGGATATTTGGCTCGGTTGACTAATGAGTTTGCCAACCACTGACCCAGACTAATACAAAGTGGGAGAGATTGTAGCATGCTTGTATTGGAGTGAAACAGGAAAGAAAGAGGGGAAATTTGTGAGGTTATAAGTTTTAGTAGGAGACGTGGAATGAGCTTTATTGCATGAATGAAGATTGGAATTATTTGCTCAGAGTAACCCTGATATTTCACTGAATAATTTTAGCAATAAGGGCTACATGGTTTAATTCATATCCAGTAAGGGAAAGAGATAGTAGACTGATTATTTTTTTGTCTATAAGTTGTTATTGAGACTGAAGAAACCTCCTAAAAGCCTTTCTCTTATGTCTTATCAGACCAAGTTGATTAGAAACTCATTCTTTTAAAAAAAAATCTTTATTGATTTCTGAGAGGAAGGAAGCGGGAGAAAGCAAAACATCAATAATGAGAAAGAATCATTGGTCACCCCCAACTGAGGATTGAGCCCACAACTGGGCCATGTGCCCTAAATGGGAATCAAACCATGACCTCTTGGTTTCATAGGTTGACTCTGAACCACTGAGCCACACCGGTTGACAAACTCATTCTTTAATCCAGTCACTGCAGAGGAGATAAGATCATCATGCGCATCTTAGAAAAGCCAAGGTTCGGCTTTCGTCACAAACTTGTATTGGTGGGGCTTGGCAAGCTGGATGTTGAGGAGTCAGCTACAGTCATTATTCCAGTTAAATGTTGAATTAGTCTATCCTAGTCTTAATGAGTGAACAGGCAATTCTGTCTGCATGATGTGCTCTCAACTCTCTGGTTTTCCTTTTATATCGAGAATGCCCGCTGGGAGAGACAGCCCGGAAACGAGTTAGGTGGTGCCTCCCTCCGCGTGTGTAGGAAGCGCCAGCACGCTCTGAGGCTTGGGCAGGTGGACGCCTAACTTTCGGGTAAAGAAGTTCGAGATGAGAAACAAAAACGCCACAGAAGGATAAGTTCCAGATGTTTGCTGAGCGACATCCCCAGACACACAACAACGTGCTGCCTACCAATGGGACTGCGGAGAGCTTTTCATGAGCAGTTGCCTGGCAACCAAAACACCAACAAGCACTGCCAACTCATGAAAAGCTTAGGGCCGGGCCATTGTGCTTTCTCCTTCTTTAAAAATCTTGGACGGCCGCTGACTTCCATTATTTACGTAATGAAAATAAAAATCTGCATTGGAGTTCTCCAGAGGAGCAGAGCCAGTAGGATATAAAAGACTTAAGATGAAGGTTGAGGCATCCCACCATTTGCCACTTGCAGCCTGGAGACCCCGGAAAGTGGGAGGGATGATTCTGTCTGAGTCCCAGTCCGAGCAGCGGGGAGCCGGTGATGGACATCCGGTCGGAGGGACGGAAAGATGAAATGAGATGCCTGAGCTCTGGGAGTGAGGCAGGAAGACCGGGCTGAATTCTCATGGCCTCCGTCTTTGGTTATTGTCTGGCCTCCATTGAATTAGATGATTATTTTATTTCCCATGAAATAATTTTCCAAGGCCTTACCACTACTTAGAACTATTCATTATATCTTGAGGAATTATAGCATGTTAATCAAAGCGGTGAATTCGGGACCAAGGCTCTAGTTTTGAATTCTGATTTTGCCAATCAGTAGTGATAATCTTGAATAGGATGTGTAACAATCTCTGTATTTTGTTTCCCTGTGCATAAAATCTGAAGAGAAGTAGTGTTTGCTCTAAAGAAATGTGAGGACTGATGAGAACAATGCTCGGCACATGTGAGAGTTTGTTTTTAATTAGCGATTGCTATCATTTCTGGCCCTTATTTTATAATGTAAGTCCAAGGAAAAGAGGGTTCATAAGACCAGTTGACTCTAAACTACTTTTGTTCAGTTTATTAATTTTATTTAGAATTTTTGTAATGCACATATATATGTATGTGTGTATATATACGTATATCGGTGGAGATGAATTAATGTTAGAACATCAATCAGAAGTGGATTCTGTTGAGCCTGATCCATAATTTTGCTCAAGGGTACATCACTGCACACTGGTGTGAGTGTCTGTCTGCCGACCACGGCAGCAGTTCCATTGGCTTATCCATGTAAACCTTGGCTCTTTGAAGACAGAGAGGAATTTTTCAGAGCGACGCTCCTTTGACACAGTGCTTTACTTCACTGCGAATCCGGAGGAGAACAGGAGCTATGACTTGATGTTTTTTGCGCTGGGCAGCCAGACTTGGACTTGGAGGGGAAGTGAGGGACCAGTTGATGAGCTGGGAACAGTGAGTTGAGGTCCTTGAGAATGGTGTGCGGAACAGGGAATGAAAGGGCAGCTGGGCCTGGAGCTTACTGGGAAGACCTTTGTGGGAAGCGTGTTTTGGGGTGAGTGGTACTGAGATAAAATGTGGTGAGTGGCCGTTTCCAAATTCACACTCAGAGTTGACAAAAGACAGCTCCAGGAAGTGCTGATGTGTGCATTTGGGAAAATTGTTTAGAAATTATTCATTTTGTTTAGACCCAGACACAGGATCCGAGCTGGAAGGGACTTAAAAATTCTGTCTCCAAAATCATCCAAAACAGATGATGGTTGTCTATGCTAATGACAAAGCTCCCAAGGGAGATTTCCCACAATGCAGTGGAACTCCAAGCTCTATGAGACAGCCATCATCAGCATATGTTCATGTTAGAGGTTATTAAAGCAAATATGGGAGCACTGGAATTTACTAAATTTACATTTGCATCAAACTGAACAATCTTACATATCATACTTTCTCTTGCCCTAATTTATAGTTATCAATTTAAAGTTAAAAAAAAAATCCTTGCTTTGTTTTAAATTAGAGAATGCAGAGGGTTAGTGCCTCCCTCATTTGTCCTGCTGGCTTTAATGTCCTGACTTTTGTTCTCAAAAACTCAGATTTAGAATTAGGTCCTGGGCCAATTGCATTCTCTCGCCATAAAAATTGTTCAGGGATGGAAAACCATAATGAAGTTAAGATGTTGCCTTGTCTGTCATCTTTAATTATTTTCTTACTGGGTTTTGCAGAGGAGGTGGAAATGGAAAGAATAAAGGGGGGGAAAATCAAAGGGACAAATTAAAAAAAAAAAAAAAGCAAATACCAAAGAGGCAGAATAGGGATATGTCAAAACAAGTCTGAGGAACATGTCTTCTAGAAAATTAATATCATAATCAAACAATTTGTTTGAAACCTGAACATCCTTTTCTAAATGAGGGTCATTGCCATCTTTGTCACGAGGCTTTCAGTCCAGAGCTTGGACCGCTCGCTGGCTTCCACATCTACCTTCGGGAAGTTTCTAGAGGTAGACTAAACAGATACGTTGGCTCCGCAGGGCCATCTTGTTACATCTAATGAGATGCCCTGAGAAGCCAGGAGAGCGAAGTCCTAAGGATATAAAACACAGGGAAGCTTTTTTTGTTTTGTTTTTGTTTTTGCTGGTGGTTAACCCTGAGAAATAAGGAATAGCATGGTGTTTCCTCTTAAGAAAACCCCTAATGAACATTCCTGCTCCCATTACAATGTTTTGATTCCTTCATGTGAAATCTGTTTTTTGCCTCTGTCCAGTGAACACTTCCATCCTTGTCCAGCTGGCCATCCTTGGACGACACTCACATCTTTCCTCCATCCATAGATCCCAAAGAGTGGCAGTAAACACATTTTAAAAATGAGCTCCTGGACACAAGAGAGGGTTCCGCCAGCCAATCATAGAAACAAGTGTTCATCTGAAGGAGCAAGGGCTGGTGAATATGGCGGGTGGGTTCATACTTCCCAGGAAAGATCTTTCAACATGTCTTTAACTGGTTTGAAGTGTGTGATGGTGCATCATCATGAAGCAAAATTACTTTGCCATGTCTTCTGGCCCATTCTGCTTGTTTTACGATCAAATTATGGTTCAAATAGATTATTTGTTGTTGGTAGTGATCAGTATTAACGGTTTCACCTGGTTTTAGAAGCTCGTAATACTCCACAACTTCCTGATCCCACCAAACGCAGAGCATTGTCTTCTTTCCGAAGCGATTTGGCCTTGCAGTTGATGTTGATGGCTGACCTGGATCAACCCATGGTTCAGTGTGTTTGGGATTCTCAAAATAAATCCACTTTCATTGCCAGTCACAATTTGATGCAAAAAAGACTTTCTTTCATGCCGTTGAAGCAACATTTTACAGATGACTTTTCAGTTTTCCATTTGTCTTCCGTTCAGTTGATGTGGCACCCATCTTCCTTCCTTTAAAATCTTTCCCACTGCTTGTAAACAATTGGAAATTGTTTGCTGAGCAACATTTATTCTTCCTGCAAGTTGTTTCTGAGTTTGACGCGCATCTTCATCCAATAATGCTTGTCATTGTTGGTCTTCAAACTTTTTCGGTTGACGTGGACGTTCTTTGTCTTTCACATGGAAATCCTCACTTTTAAAGCATTTAAACCAGCATCCACAAATATCTTGAGATGGAGCATGTTCACCATAAGTTTCCAAGAGTATACGATAACTTTCAGCAGCACTTTTCTTCAAAATAAAGTAATGAATTAAAACTTCCCCAAAGTGCTCTTTTTTTGGCATGAAATTTGACATTTTTAAACATAAAAAAAATCTATGATGTTAACACCTTTAGCAAATTTGACATATAAAGTTTTGAAGTTTGCTGTCAATGCAACAAAGTAGCACACATATCAAATTGCATAGATACATCAACATATGTGTAACTCTATTAAAGAAATAAAATCCACATTATTAACTGTCACCGGTGCTTCACTTTGGCATTTGAGGAATTCTTGAGCTAGCCTTCCTGCTCCCGCTATGAACCACAAAGGAAAGCTGGGTTTTCAATGGGATCCATCAATTCGCATGAGGATCTGTCAGCCCTTCCTACCGAAAGGAAAAGTGTCTGATAGCAGTTATGTTGAGTCAAATCAAATCTGTTTATCTACGTGAATTGTCAACCAAGGAATCCTAGACTTCTGAGGAATACTTAACAGCCTGGAAAAAAAGGACCAAGATGGACAAACAGAAGAACAAATCCCATACATAGAAACAGTACAGGAAATAGAGAATTTAAAAACTCTAATATGTGTCCTTAGAGATATTTGAGATAATATATCCTCCATGAAGCAAAACAAGTTATTAGGGAACAGGAGTAGTCAGTCATAGACCAAGAATAATTCTTAAAAAACTGAAAATATGCAGAAAGTTAAAAAAAATAATAGTAGAGATATAATTTCTTAAAAAGAATTATGGGGCTGGAAATAAAGTTGAGCAAAATGAGCAGACAGACCTCAGCAGAGAGAAAAGATGGAGCAGAGTGGCACTGAGGATGAGAGCAATCAGATACGTGGCCGGTCCTAGGAGGCCACAGGGAGGAGGAATAGTTGAGTGAAAAGATGAGGGCGTGAGTCCTGAGAAAACTGTGGACTCAGCCTTCGGAGGAGAGGGGCCAGTCTCTGCAAAGGCCCAGAGGGGGAAGCTGGAGGAATAGCAAGGAAGGGACTGCAGCTGAGCCTGTGGGACCCGCAGTGAGGTATTCGGACACGAGATAAGACAGCAACAGGGGCTTTGTATTTGAATTATGGGCTTGGAAATAAAGTTGAGCAAAATGAGCAGACAGACCTCAGCAAAAGGAAAAGATGGAGAAGAGTAGCACTGAGAATGAGGGTGGGGGCAGGTGTGGCTCAGTGGATAGAGCTTTGGCCTGCAGACTGAAGGGACCTGGGTGTGATTCCAGTCAAGGGCATGTACCTTGGTTGTGGGTATAACCGAGATAGGGAATTTGCAGCAGGCAGCTGATCGATGTTACTCATTGATGTTCCTAGCTCTCTATCCATGTCCCTTCCTCTCTGTAAAAAATCAATAAAATATATTTTTTTAAAAAGAAAGAAGAAAGAAGGGAAGCAACAAAGCCAGATTTTCTTTTCCTTGTTGACGTGGCCAGCGCACCCAAAGCTGAACAGGCAGCGCTGGAGGCTGGAGGCAGAGGAATAAGTCACTCTGACCTACTTTTTAAAAGGCTGACGCTGGTTGCTATTCTTAGTTGAAGTATGTTTTGAATAAGTCCTTGTTTTCATGAAGACGATGTGGGTTATGCTCCGAGATCTTGAGTGTTTGAGGCTGTCTTTCTGCTGCTTCCCCTGAGCGGGTAACCATGTCTTGGGTTCCGAAGTTTTCCCCTGAAAAGCCGGTCCATAGCATGCTGGTACCTCCCAGCACTTTCTGTGGTATAGGAGAGGTGGCTTTTTTTTTTTTTTTTTTTTTTTTTTGTGTGTGTGTGTGTGTGTGTGTGTGTGTGTGTGGAAAATGTTTATTGTATCATTTTAGAAAAGTCTCTGCTGTTACTTACCTTGGAACCTCAAATATTTCACCAGATAATACCTAACGAGTGGTTAGAAGGAGTGGACACGGGAGGAGCGGCCTGCTATCAGCACGGCCACCGGCGCTGCCAGACGTGGGCGCAGAACACGCTCGTGAGCACGCGGGTCAGCCGTGTCCTCCTCGCTGTGCATGGGAGGCAAACGGGGAGACCTGTCAGGACCACGAGAACCCCCAACCAGCATTCCTCAGGAGAGGCTCCGCCCTTTCAACACCACGGGGAGGGCCTTGAGCTCTGGAACAAGAGAGGGAAGAATGAGCCCAGCTTCAGGGACGGCCTGGGGATAAGGGTGATGAGTCAGGCCCCGGGATCTTTCTTGTTTAGTCTTGTTGGACACGGAGGGACGAGCCTGGTCCCCGCGGACATAAGAGGAGGGAGCAGCTGGTTCCCTTCTCCCCCGGTGACCGAGGAGGCAGCCCTGGGCCCGGGGTGATTCTCTGGGGAACCGAGGCCCGGGCAAGACCCGGTGTTCATGTGACGTAGGCACAGCAGGCCACTCTTTCTCTCCAACGGGCATTCCGAGATGTTTGGGCCTTTGAAGAAGCATTTCCACCCCATTTCATGATAAAAGAGAACCAAGCTCTGTTTGAACAAAATTTAAAAAAAAATAAGCAGGAGGAAAAAGCCACATTCAGCACGTTAACAATGACACGCAGCCCAGTGAGTCACCGGTCTCCGCTCCTCTTTGAAAACTCTGGGGCTCTAAAAGCGAAAACAGTGTTGGTGGGAGCAGATCGTTTTAAAGATCCCTGAAGTTTAAAGTTACGTAGAACTTGCAGAAGGTGACCAGCCCACGTGTCTGGGAGGGAAATGGGAGCGTGGTCTGTGAGGCCTGAAGGAAGTTAGCTCCTGGCTCGTGGAGGAGAGACTGTTCCTAATGGGTCTCAGCCACCTCGGGGGCCTTCTCTCCGGAGTGGTTTTGGTCACCTCGGGGTGAGGAGCGACTCTCAGTTCCTCTCACCTGCCTGAGCCCATGTCTCCATCAGCACGTGTTCTGACAACTCATTTCTCTCATCTGTCCAATGTGTCTGATGTTTGGTGAGGCCAGTGCTCCTAAGGCCTCTGCTCTCCCCATTTGGGCTGGACGTTTCTGTCACTCTCAGGAAGGTCTCCCAGTCCAGCCACAGTTCAGAGGCAGGGCTGGGTCTAGCATAACTTGACTTCTCCGTCAAATCTGGAGCGAAGAGAGGCCTGCTCCCGAGAGCGCTGGCAGGCTCCCTCCCGGCCCTCGCCAAGAAACCGTTCTCACACGATTTCAGCGTGTCCAGTTCAACCCAGGTCAGAAACCAGAAATGCAAAACATTCGCCCATGTTTCTAGACCATCAGCCATGAGCAGATCCCTGGGTGGCTGAGAATGTATTTATTTAAGCATGATTGGCCCAGCCTGATGGTTACAGAGGGTGTGGGAAGTGGAGCGCCCACAGAGAATGGTTCTGTAAGGCAAACAATCCAAGTTCTTCTCTTAAAATATTTCTAAGTCTTATTTTAGTTTTTTGGAATTTAGTAAGAATTCCATTGTACATTAGATTTAAAAAGCCTAAGTGCCCATCAGTAGACGAGTGGATATAAAAGCTGTGGTACGTGCACACCATGGAACACTATGCAGCTATAAAAGAAGGATCTCTCATCCTTTGAGATAGCAGGGAGGGACCTGGAGTGTATCACGCTGAGTGAAATAAGCCAGGCAGAGACAAATAAGTATCACATGATCTCACACACATGTAGAATCTAATGAACAAATTAAACTGAAGCGCAAAAAGGAGCCAGAGATATTGAAGCATGGAGCAGACTGACGCATTTCAAAGGGAAAAGGGTCTGGGGACAGAAAGAGGTTAACCGATGAACCAAGATGCGTAAATGCATAACCCATGGACACAGACAATGGTTTGGGAAAGGACTGGGGAGGAGACGGGACAGGGTGGAGGGGGTCAATGGGGAGAAAGAGCAGGGATATCTGTAGTGCTTTCAACAACAAAGAGAATTAATTTTTCAATAAAATACAAATACTTAGTTTCTTGATTGAGTAAGCATATTGGTGAAAAGGAACATGCATTTGTTTTAAACAGCAAGGAACTCTTTGCGAGTGGTATGTATGTGACTCCCGATGTACCTAATGGGCCAGGACCCTGGTTGGCAAACCATGGCTCGAGAGCCACATGCAGCTCTTTGGCCCCTTGAGTATGGCTCTTCCACAAAATACCACGTTAGAAGAAGTTTAAGTTAAAAAAATTTGTCTCTCAAAAGAAATATCAATTGTTGTATTATTGATATTTGGCTCTGTTGACTCATGAGTTTGCCGACCACTGGGCCAGGGGGTCGAGGTGTTACTTGTGCTTTAACTGGTAGCCATCACTTCCTTCTTTTGCTCAAGATTGGAGCAGAAGTTGGACTCACAAGAAGAAAGCTTAGGTAAGTCCCATGGCACGAGCCTGGTGATCCATGCAGCACAGGAGGGGCTGGGAGCATGTTGTGGGGATTTCTGATTTCTCACCCAATTTGCCATCCTGGTGAAGTGCAACACAGAGCTGTTTTTCAACTTGAGAACTTCCTTAGGGAAGTGGGGGGCAGGGACAGGCAGTGGGCAAGTTTACTGGGAGTTCCTATCTAATATCATCATTGTTTTAATTTAATTCAAATATGTCTGACACATTCAAAAAGTGGCTATTTTAGGCAAAACTGAAAGACTCTTTGTTGGTAATCTCTGAGGACTGAACTGGTTCCAGTGGAATCATCAGAGACTCTCTCCCCTCTCTTCTCTGCTTTCCCTTCTTTCTTCACTGAGGCCTCTTATTTGGGCCAAATATGTTGTGTTAGCGACTTCTTCTGGGCCCCTCAAAGCCCATGGCTAACTCTGAACATGGTTATTCTTCTCTGTTAGCAGATGGCAGTATGACCATGAGCTAGTGGACTATAGTGGTCAAAACTGACCACTAAGGCTTTTCATAGAAACAGACCAACCTCGATTCCCACTTTTTCAATCTAAAAATGTAGCCATCCTTAGTATTGATTGAAATTGATTTCTAAAATTTACGTGTCAAATGTAAACACCTCTGCATTGTCTTTACATTGCTAGTAATGGTGCTTATTTGCCCACGAAAATAGCTTTTTAGAAATGAGGTTGGGTTCATCCACTTGGGAGTGGGTTTTCACGGACTGATGTTGGCTCTCGGCTTTCATATTACTTCATTTATTACATTATTAAATCAAGTCTTACTTGAGAAGCCAAGAAAATGTTTTATCCTGCAACCCGGTTGCCTCCCTAGAGTTTCTTACCTCATTTTCCTTCAGTTAACTCTGTGTGTGCTGTGCCTTCCGAATTTCTGAAGTAGGATGGACCATGTGGGCTGGGCACCCGGTTTCAGGCGGAATCGGCAAAGACGGTGAAAACTGAAAAAGACCCCTGATCATCTCTCTTCAGCTTCTGCTTTCTGGAGGCAAGGTCAACTGTGCAAGGCTTAGCTCAGCTCAGCTCAGCACCATTGCGGATGAATTCTGGAAAACTCTTGGGCGTATGGAAAAAACTGGCCTGCCTTTTCAATGACCTATTCATTGGACTTTTCTATCTGTAGGGCTTTCCAACAACGTAACGTGGCAAGAGGGGGTTCTGCTCTTGGGGAGTTGTATGGCTAAGTCATGCTGGAGCTAAAGATGCTCTGCTTTGACTGACACCAGGAGTCTTTCACTCCCATCAAGATACATAAATACCCTGTTTCCCCGAAAATAAGACAGTGTCTTATATTAATTTTTTCTCCCAAAGTTGCGCTGGGTCTTATTTTCAGGAGATGTCTTATCTTTCCATGCGCTAGGTCTTATTTTCGGGGTAACACGGTAGCCAGGTTGTATGATCATATATGTTCACATCTTCCCATGCATTTGGGTTTATAAATAGAGCAAATGAATACCCTTAGACAATAATAAACTGAGCTTTCCTTTTCTCTCTCCCTCTCTCTTTCTCTCTCCCTCCTCTCTCTTTGGCTATCCATTTACTTATTTACTTTTATTTTGGGTCAGTAGGGCCGTAGAGGTTTCACTGTGTGTTTCTATGACACATGATCTGTGTATTGCATTGTGCGTCCACCGCCCAGCCAACTGAAATCCACCAATGTCTTGCCAGTCAGTTTAGTTTAGGTCAAGTTTGTTTTTTTAAATTGAGTTAAAAATACGTCCAACCTAGTATTTTAAAACCCACGCTTCCCGAAAAGTCATTACTACTCTCTCTAACTTTTAGTGTTAATGGTCTTGTGAAATCAATCAATATGGAAGGAAGTCTTATATGTATGAAAAATCCCATATATAAAACTTTTTAAAGGGTTTTTAATTGATTTTTAGAGAAGAAGGAAGGAAGAAGGAAGGAGAGTGAGAAGCATTGATGTGAGAGAAACATTGATCTATTGGCCGCCTCAGGTACGCCCCCTACTGGGGATGGAACCTGCAACCCAGGCATGTGCCCTGACCGGCAACAGAACCCCTCGGTAATGGGTGACGCCCGACCCCACTGAACACACCGCCTCAAACCATCTGCATTCTACCTGGGTCAACACAACACACATGTTCCTAGCGTGTGCTTGAGGAAGTGATGGCTACTGACCTCAAGTTTTGGCCTCTCATCTCTTGGGTAACTCTGCGTAGAGCAATAAACGTGCTCTCACTACCTTTTCCCGGGAAGTGCATTCTCACTGAATTTAAGACCAGAGGTTTATCTTAAAACTTCACAACTTTGTTTTTTTAAAACAAATAAGAGCAGAAGAGGGTCACTTGTAATTAGAGATGCTTCTGAATACGGCCGGGGTTACAAAGATTGCATTTTCTTTTCCAGCCAAATGAGCCATTTGCTCCCATTCCCATGTTCCTCTATCTAAAAGGGAGGCGAGCTGCATATGCCTCGCTGTCAGCTTTTCCAGAAACACTCACAAATACTTTCCTTATGCTGCAAACTACACCCTTGACTCAGTGCTTCACCCAGAAGACATTATTCATTTCGAAACAACACAGCTGCAATTCAGACTTCATGTCTGATACCTTTCCTCCCGGAGTTAGGCTGCAAAAGTAGGCCAACATATTGAGAGAAGCATGTTAGTACAGTTTATTGAGAAAGACCCGTCAGTAAAGTCAACTTTTGAAGGCTGAGAGGAGGGGGTTCCTCTTGTTAGGAGGGGACTCGCGATCTTTGTAATATATATGAAACAGGATATATAGACAATGTTTTTAGACTTAAACATACTGCTGACTCAATTGGTTTTTCATCCTTTAATATCACTCTTTATACAATGTGTAACCAAATAGTTCAATCAGTTGGTTGATTCTCATCTTTTTTTCTTCACTCAGTGGTTGATGGTGAAGGGTCATGTCTTGTAACTTGAAAGTTTATGAAATAGTTCATGAAGCGGATGGCATCATCGGAGCGGAGCCGGGATGCGGAGCTGGAGTTTATGGGAGGTGTGAGAGCTGTGGGTGAACCATGCATCCAGCTGTAGGAGAGGGATACAGTCCAACAGGCGGAGAGCTTGGTATCCAGAAAGCAGTTAAACGGAGGTGATTCCATTAGAAGTCAGTATCAAAGAGGTTCAGAAAGTAACACTCGATTTTCATGAGGCCAATAAAACACTGTTCCACGAATTTCTGTGGAAAGTAACATACAAAGGTCAGACATATGCCTCAAGATGGTCTTTCCTAAACAAACATGACATTAGTCACTTGGATCGAAGATAAAAATCACAAGTTTCAGCAACGGCAAAGGAGACATGGAAAAGTAAGGCAGTGGCACCCTGCTAGAGAATGTTCTGGACTTTCTTGGCATGATCTCTTACTCCAAAGGGAAGAAAAAAATGATTCTAGTAAATTGGGGTCCAAGACGAGGGTGTGTTCCACCTCATAAGAGTAAAAGAGGAGAGATCAGCAGCAGCACTGACTTCATGCGGTTCTAGATTTTGCAACTGTACTTTAATCTCTGCCAGAATCAGTTGCAGTGCACACGGCGAAACATGGGAGAAAAGGAAATTAAACAGAAAAACAGCAGGATAATGAAAGGACCTAGAAAAATCTCTGAGACACTTCCTGTTTTTGATAATGATGGCCTAGGGCAGTGGTCGGCAAACTCATGAGTCAGCAGGGCCACATATCAACAGCACAACCATTGAAATTTCTTTGGAGAGCCAAATTTTTTAAACTTAAACTTCTTCTAACGCCACGTCTTCAACATAGACTCGCCCAGGCTGAAGGGGCCAACGGACCGAATGTGGCTCTCGAGCCGCAGTTTGCCAATCTAGGCTATTCATCCTTGCCGGAAGCCACTTAACACTTAGGTAAAAGACTGAAAAATAAAGTTTCCTCCAAGAAACCCTTAAGAAAACAACAAGCTTGCAAACCATTACCAATGGCAAAGTAAAGGGAATGCCAGAAATCAAGAGTCAGGCAAGCGAGAAGCTCCTTTTGCCCTGTAGGCACTTGTTGGCCTAGAAAATAAAAAATGGAAACAAAAACAGCTTTATGATGGAGGGGACAGAATCCAAACTGAGGGCACGTGTAGGTTGAGAGTCCGACAGGAGAAAGTTGATATCTTGGACTCTAAGGGCTACACGCTCCAGATTAAAATAAGCCAAAGGAGAACCAGTCTTTTCAGCTATACTAATAAAAGGGTAATATGCTAATTAGACTGGGAGACCTTCCAGATGTCCTTCGGGACAAAGCCATGGTGGCAGGGCCGAGGCAGAGGCAGTTAAGGGCGTTCAGGTGGGTTGGGGGAAGGAGGGCAGTTGGGGGCAAGCAGGCCGGCAGGCAGAGTGATTAGGGGCGATCAAGGAGGCAGGTAGGTGAGCGGTTAGGAGCCAGCGGTCTCAAATTGCAAAAGCGATGTCACAGATTGGAGAGGGTGCAGGCTGGGCTGAGGGAATTTCGTGCACTGGGCCACTAGTATAATTATAATCCAGGATTCTACCCATTGATGTTCCAAGAAATTTGAAACTTTGTCATGGTTTTTTCTTGGACATGGACAGGTAGTATTCCTAATCATTTGTCAGGAAAGAATACGAATCATGTCTATAAAAAGGGATCTTTTCTTAAAAATATAACCAGTAATAGAAGATAATTGGTCACAAGGAAATGACTGTGAACCAGAAGAAACTAGAGAAAAAAGAAGCCACTGTAATAATTCGGATTGCCAAATTATTAGATGTAAACTAAGAAATTATTCTCCTTACTGTAATTAAGAAAAAAGACAATATTTTGGATAGTAACCCTTTATCAAATGTATCATTGCCAAATACGTTCTCCCACACCACACTGGGCTCCCTTTTCATTTTGTTGATGCTTCTTTAGCTGTGCAGAAGCTTTTTATTTTGATACTAGAGGCATGGTGCCTGGATTCATGCACTGGTGGGATCCCTTGGCCTGGCCTGTGGGGATCGGGACGAAACCCATGCACATAAGATCTTTGGTTAATCTCTTTCCACCCTCCCCACTCCCTCCTGGGATTCATCAGTCTGTTCCAAGTTTCAATGCCTGAACATTGAGCATCTGCCCCCTGGTGGTCAGTGTGCATCAGAGTTACCAGTCGAATGGTCAAACAGTCGGACAGTTAGCTTATTAGCCTTTTATATATATAGTCCCATTGCTTTATTTTCTCCTCAGTTTTCTTTGCCTTAGGAGATGTATCCATAAACACACTGCTATGAGAGATGTCTGAGATTTTTGCTGCCTATAGTTTCTTCAAGGATTTTTATGATTTCACAACTTACATTTAAGTCTTTTTATTCATTTTGAGTTTATTCTTGTGTTTGGTGTAAGTTGGTGGTCTAGTTTGTTTGTTTGTTTTTGCATCTCCAGTTTTCCCAACACCATTTATTGAAGAGACTGTCTTGACTCCACTGTATGCTCTTGGCTCCTTTGTCAAATATTGAGTGTAATGTCTTGGGTCAATTTCTGGGTTCTCTGTTCTGTTCCATTGATCTACATGCCTGTTCTTGGGCCAGTACCAGGCTGTTTTGATCACGGTGGCTTGGTAGTATAGCTTGAAATCTGCTGTTGTGATTCCCCCAACTTTGTTTTTCTTTCTCAAGTTTGCTCACTTTGCCACAGCGTGTCAGGCCACATGACTGATCTGCTGGCTCTCCATTTGGCATCGACGATTCTTCTAAAATGAGGACTTTCCCCTGTTTGACTGTATACCAGGCCTCCCTCAGAGATGTCCTGGCAAGGACGCTCAGTTGGCATGAAATCACCTCATAGATCAATTACTTCTCCAAAACCCTCACTTCTTTGGCATTCTTAGTTTATCTGACCGCTCGTCACATTCCAGGCCACTGTCCAGAGAGGGGAGGCTTGGACCTATGACTCTTGCCCACCAGCCGTCCGTCCACCCTCTAGTTTGTGTTACCACCGCTTCGGAGACGGGATGCGGCTGGCTGCGCTCCAGGGTCTCCTCTGCTTACCGGAAAGGATGCCTCCCCAACCTACTTCCCTGGAACTACCACGTTGGATGGGGCCTGGGAGAGAACCACCGTGTAGACTGAGGACTATTTGTGTCACAAAGATGGAAAGTAAACAGCATCTTGTTGAAGTCTAGCCAGCACCCTCCCTGCACAGCTGTCTCTTCTCGCCCACTTTCCCGACACCGTTCCCATCCTCCCTTGATCTCTCTTACGGTGACCCTTCCCTCCTATTAAACATCGGTGTCCCCTGGGGTTTGTCCTTGGCTGCCTCCTGGTCTCCATCTTCAGCCTCACCAATTCCCAGTCAAATAGCATCCGGTGGTTCCGGCTCCCTAGGAGAGAGAGATGTTTGGTTTTCCTATCGCTGCTTTGCTGGCACGTTTCCTGGCAGGTGACGGTGCTCAGTAAATGATGGAGAGTAAAGCCAGTGCATGATCTGCCAGAACTGAAATGTTCTCGAGGTTGTTCTACTTCCAGGGCAGGTAGATACTTAACTGTAAACACCACGCACCCAACACACAGGTTTAGTCATTACGGGGAAGGCTGCTGTTTTTTTCCCCCAATATAGGGAATTTTCATGTAATAACAGGGAAGTTAGATGAAAAGTTAAACATCTCATTATAGAATTTTGGGCTTGGCTCATGGTCCTTCAGTCTGCACAACTGCATGATTCATAGTCCCACACAGAGAGACACACATGGCTCCGAGTCCGATGGGAAAAACGAGCCCACTTATTTCCTATTGTATCATTTCAACTCAAGGAGAAGGAATAGCGAGCAACCAAATGTTTAAATTATTACTTTTTCTTCATTTTCAGAGCTTTTTAAAGCTCAAAATTATTTACACCTTTAATTTTAAAGACACACACACACACACACACACACACACACACAAATACATACACCACACACAGACACAGCAAGCTGCAACGAATGATTTCAGAGTAATTGCTAACCCGGGGCCAGATTCCCACCATGAAGGGTGTGTTGGAAATTCACTCCTTACACCTTTTATCTTCTCGTTCACAAGGGAATAAATTGATTAGCTAATGATTTAAGAAACTTAAGTCAAGCCCTAGCTGGTTTGGCTCAGTAGATAGAGAGTTGGCCTGCAGACTGAAAGTTCATGGGTTTGATTCCCATCAAGGGCATTACCTCAGTTGCAAGCTCCATCACCAGTCCCAGAAGGGGCACATGCAAGAGGCAACTGATTGATGTGTCTCAATGTCTCACACATCGATGTTTCTCTCCCTCTCTCTCTCTCTCTCTCTCTCTCTCTCTCTCTCTCTCCCCTCCCTCCCACTCTCTCTAAACATCTATGTGGGATGATGTCCATGGGTGAGGATTAACAAAAAAATTTAAAAACTTAAAGTCAAAATTTTGCTTTAATTTCTTTGAAGGCAAGAAGAAATCATATTCTCTGATTACATGCTAACTAAATAAAAACATTATTAGCTGATTAGTGAAAAAATTGCAAGTTGGGGGAATCTTCCCTCTATTTCTAAGTTGTGTGTGTGTGTGTGTGTGTGTGTGTTTTAATAAGTCAGGTTGTGAAATGAAAATTAAAACTTTTCAGTTCCATTTTCTTAGCACAGAAGAGACCCCATGTGGGTGCATAGCTGTGGTTTGAGTACTGGTGTATTACTCTTGTTTTAGCTTTAGCTCTCATTAATGCACATGTATGAATAGGATTATACTATACATACAAAAGGCAAAAAAAAATGACTCAAATAAAATATTTAAAATGTTTGCATATCTTCCTATTGCAAGGTTTCAGCTTGCTTTATTATTTTTCAGACCACTTCTGATAATGGAGGTAGATACTTATTAAATATATAGAAACTACCTTAGTAATAAAAGGGAGCTTATTTCTAAATATGGGATTTAATTCATGATCCCAAATTACAATGATAATTTCCGTTAAAAATTTCTTCAATCAATTGAAATAATTATAAACAGAAAAATACCCCATGTCCATTCATGAGGAAAACACAAATCATGTGAATGAGGCCATTTTCTTAGCGATTTACTGTTTCACAAATTAATTTTTCTTTATCAGCAAATAGTATTAAATTGATTTTTAATCAGTATTTATATTCAAACTCAATAAACAAATTTTGCGCAGTTTTAAATAATGGAACGTATGTGAATCTGAATTCTTATCTGCATTGTCAGTGGTTGTGTGGTAAATATTCAATAACAATTGATCTAATGCATCAAAACACAGAGTGTAGCCCTAGGCATTTTGGCTCAGTGGTCCCAGGCTTGATTCCAGTTAAGGGCACATGCTTGGTTGTGGGCTTGATCCCCAATAGGAGGTGTGCAGGAGGCAGCCTGCCAGTGATTCACTCTCATCATTGATGTTTCTATCTCTCTCTCCCTCTCCCTTCCTCTCTGAAATCAATAAAAATATATTCTAGATAATAAAAGCCTAATATGCTAAGTGCCCAGTCATCTGATTGGCCATTCAACCAATCAAAGCATAATATGCTAATGACATGCTAAGGCTGCTCTACCTAGAAGCCAGACGCTTGGACCCGTAGGATAGCTTGCTGCTGGGGTCCGGCCAATCAGGACTGAGTGAGACAAGCCGGACACATCCTCGAGCCCTCCCTTGGTTCCTCCCCAGCTGGCCAACCTCCCTGGCCCTGATCATGCACCGAAGAGGTCCCTCAGCCTAGCCTGCACCCTCTTCAATCCAGGACCCCGTGGGGGTGTCGGAGAGCTGGTTCCGGCCTAAACCCACAGGCCAGGCTGAGGGACCCTACTGGTGCATGAATTCGTGCACTGGCCTCTAATTGTTTTTTTAAACAAAAACAAAAACAAAAGAAACACAGAGTTTATTTCACTGCTAGGAGAACTTCCATGAAATATTTCCTACATTTTCCTCAGACAAACTTCAGTTCTCTAAGGCTGTGACTCCTTTCAAAGAAAGCATGCAGATTATATGAGGGCCTCTCCCCACCTCTTATTACATCCTGCCATACTACAACTCCACATATTTTTAAATTTTTGTTATTAAAAATATGTGTGTGTGTATGTGAATGAGACAAAGAAACCTGGTAAAGTGGAACTCTGGCTTACTTGAGGGTAACTTGCACACTGTCCATGCTGCAGCGACGGCCGTAGGGAGGAGTGTGTGTGTGTGCGTGTGTGTGTGCGTGCACGCAAGAGGAGAAGGGAATGTTGAGAGATTGCAGGCCGGCGTCTCCGGCCCTCTCCATTTTAAGAAGCAGGGGGGCCTGTGTGTTTTTGCCTGGATGTCACCTAAGGTTTTCTCTGCTCGCTCGCTTTCAGCATTTGTCTGTTTGCCTTTTCTCAGGCGCGGCTGCAAGCACAGCGTGGACTGCAGGGCCAGGCTTCCCTTCTTCCCTCCCGCGGTCCTCCTCTCGACCACCCACAGGGTGAGGCCGGGGTGGGCCTTACATTTCCCTCTAACCAGAACCACATGGGGACACTTCCCGGGCCCTTTCCAATCGGAGAGTTAAACCCTTCTTGGGTCGCATCTCCAAGAAGCAGCGATGATCCCCGCTTGCGAGCACATGGCCGGTGTGAGCACATCTCCAGGGAATGCGTGGTTCTGACCTAGAAACTGCAGCCTCGGGAGACACAGTCACAGACGTTAGGGCTGCAAAGCCACGGAGGCCGGTTCAAATCAAGCACGTCTCCCTGGCGGGGAAACTGAGGCTCGGAGAGGTGGAGCTCTGGCCCACGGTTAACAGGAACCGAGATGGACTCGCTGAGCTGGTTTCCAGCCAGCATCCACTCCTTCGAACGAATGCATCCCTGCTGAGCACATGGGCACACAGCTAGCCCAGCAGGAGGTCTGCCCACCCGCTCAATTGTACAGCCACTCCTTCCCATCCCCTTCCATGTCATCGCTGAAAGGGCCCAGTGATGGCAGAATCCGATTTAAATACTTAACACGGTCGAGCCGCTTCCTCCGTGAACCCAGTTCGGGATCCTCTCTTCCCCGAGAGCTGCTGGGACGTTGCCGTGTCCTGGCCTGGCACGGGGGGCCACCACGCTGACCCCTGCCGGAGTTCAGCTCGCAG
The DNA here is from genome assembly GCA_036971965.1 of Nyctalus aviator. Classification (NCBI taxonomy): domain Eukaryota; kingdom Metazoa; phylum Chordata; class Mammalia; order Chiroptera; family Vespertilionidae; genus Nyctalus; species Nyctalus aviator. Next base: position 1,501,472 of record CM072928.1, on the reverse strand, counting down.
CAGTGGAGTGGTCTGCACGTGACTGTATTCTTACCTCTCCCAGGGTGCTGTGCATGTTCACGTTTCATGTCACTAATTAGCACTTTATTTCAGCCTGAGACGTCCTTTCAGCATTTCTTGTGGATGGGGGTCAGTGGCGATGCGCTCCTCAGCTTCGGCTTGCTGGGGAAGTCGTTGTCTCCGGAAGGACAGCCTTGCTGGGCTGACCACTTCTTTCTTTCGTCACCGAATCTGTCATCCCGTCCTCTCCCGGCCTGTACGGCTCAGGGGATTCCCTTGTGGGAGATGATTATTTTTTCCTCTTGCTGCTTTTAAAATTCTCTCTTTGTCTTTGGTTTTTTAGACAGTTTTATTACAGTGTGACTCAAAGAAGATTGCTCTTGATTAAGATTCTGAGCTGGTGAGTGGATTAAAAACCTGTGGTATATCTACTAGGCTGCCGTAAAAAAGGAGGAATTCTTACCATTTGCATTAGCAGGGATGGAACTGGAGAGCATTGTGCTAAGCGAAATGAGCCAGTCAGAGAGAGATAAATGTCACATGATCTCACTCATTTGTGGATTATAATGAACAACATAAAATGATGAACAAAAACAGATCCAGAGACAGAGAAGCATGGATCAGACCGCCAAACCTCAGAGGGAAGGCCGGGGAGGGTGGGGGGGAAAGGGGGAGAGATCAATCAAAGGACTTGTCTGAATGCATATAAGACTAACCAGTGGTCACAGACATCGGGGGGGGGGGAGGGGTGAGGACATGAGGGGGGGCAGTTAATGGGGGAATAAGGACACATATGTAATACCTTAATCAATAAATAAATTAAAAAAATTTTTTGAAGTGACCCATTAGCTTTATGAACTTGGATGCCCAAATCCCCCCAGATTTAAAAAGTTCTCAGCCACTATTTCTTTAAATAAGCTTTCTACCCTTTTCTCCCTCTTGCCTCATTCTGGGTCTCCAATGATGCACATGTTATATCTCTTCATGATGCCCCATAAATCCTGTAGGATTTACTCATCACTTTTCATCTTTTCCTTCTTTTTGTTCCTCTGATTGTATCCTTGCCGTCCATCTGTCTTTAGGCTCACTGAGCCTCCCTCCTGCCTGCTCAGCCTCTTCTCTATTTGATGCTTCATCTCGGCCACTGTATTCTTCGGGTCCCACATTCCTGTGTGGTTCTCTTTTGTTTTCTGTCTCTTCGTTGCACTTCTCATTGTATCCTCTTACTGTTTTCCGGATGCTGTTAACTTGTTTATCTTTGTTCTCTTATGGGTTTACACGCATTTTTAGAAAATTGGTCTGAATTTTTTGTCAGGCGGTTCCTGGATTTACACTTCTTGGGGCTGCAGTGTTGCTGTGCGGACTCCTGTCTCTCAGATTCTTTGTGGTCCTCGAAGCTCTGTGTGGGTGTGCACATTCAGACAGCCACCTCCTTCAGACATTATGGACTGCCTCAGGAGAGAATGCTCCCTGTGTTTTTTCGCCCATGGTCACTGAGAAAGCAGGCCTCCTGCTTGTCCAGATGAGACATCTCCCTCCTCCCCCCATTTTTTTACATTAAAAAATTACATATTTTTATTGATTCCAGATAGGAAGGGAGATGGAGAGAGAGATAGAAAACATCAATGATGAGAGAGAATCATTGATTGGCTGCCTCCTCACGCCCCTTACTGGGGATGGAGCCTGTAACCTGGGCATGTGCCCTTGACAGGAATCAAACCTGGGACCCTCAGTCCACAGGCGGATGTTCTATCCATTGAACCACGCTGGCCAGGGCACCAACATTTCTTAATTTATGATGTCACTTAACAATTCTGGGTTCAGGGCAAATGCATCATGGACTGATGGAAGTAGACTTCACATCTGGTTTGGAATTGTCTGGATCAACACTTTTACCCCAAAAAATTAACGTTAAGGCTTCTTTATTTGAAAATGGCACCTCTCACTTCTAGCAGAGTTACAGCACACAGCTGGGGGACAGATGTGCATGTGTCAGAGCTCAGAGGGGAGCCAGAACATGTTGGCACTGTGGTCCTATTATTTCAAGTGGAAAGATTTTCATACATTAACATCATGCATCCCATCTGCTGCTATAGCAAACCCACACTGCCTGTGTGTTATGTGTGTGTGTGTGTGTGTGTGTGTGTAAATCATGCAATGTCCTTGACATATTTTTCTTGCCACTCATGTGAGTCTGAATGTGGGCAGTCATACCTCCCGCAGGTTAAAATTCTAGGTAAATCTTCACTCAGAACTGAAGGGAGACGCTCACCACATTCTTTAACTTTTCATTAAATCGATGTACTGTTTGTGTAGACATATACTAAAGTTAAGTGGAAACTTTATTTAAATGAGTGTATTTTTAGTGCTAGCTTTCTCTCACAAATTTAAATATCTGGTGGTTTTAACATGCATATAGATGATATGCATTAAGTTAATTAGACTGAGTATTACTCTAGTAATATGATGGCATACTGTTTAATATTTTTATACAGCAATAGCCATTCGCACTCTGATGGGGATGACGGGGTGAATCTGACAGTGTGTGCCTACGTGCATGGAGGCAGACACTGTTGTTATCTTGCCCATGTGGGGCAGGTACTGCCAGACCTTTTGATTTTTTCTAGGGAAGTTGAAAATTTAGATCTCATGTGAAATATCCCAAAGATAAAATAACCATATAAAACTCTGTAAAATCCTTTTGTGGGATATAATGACCTCTTCACACTTTCTGCTCTGGTGAGAACATTATGTATTGAAAAGGCATGGGTTTTGGAGAGAAACAGACCAGAGTTTGAACTCGGACACAGTTTCCTGTGTGGCTGGACAGATCTGCTAGCCCTTTTGAAACTTGGTGTCCTAACTTTGGAAATGAAGATGCTATAGTGTTTTTTTAAACATCTGTAATATTTATAACAATAAAAGCATAATATGCAAATCGGCCCAACGGCCATCCGGACGACCGTCTGGACAGCCTTCCGGATGACGCCGGGGCTGAGATGGCCTGCTCTTGCCCAGATCTCAGGCCCTGGGCCTCCAGGAAGTAGATCATTAGCATGACTCTCTGTCACTGAACTTTCTTCTCATTTCCAGGATCTTTAATACTCACACCCACGCTTCCTCTAATAACCATAAAGCAAGGCCACCACAGAGTCACAATTGCCCATTTTCTCCTGTGCACATTCCCCACGAGTGAGCTCTAACTTAGAAGCTAAGACAGGGCAGTGCACCTGGAAGACGGTACCTGGAGGGACCTCTTGGAGCACGTTAGTATCTTTATAGGGAGGACGGTGAGCAAATGGGCTTCACCATCACCAAGGCATGACCGAGAGCAGTGGTTGGCAGGATTGCTGTGAGCTCGAGAACACAGACATGGATTTACGTTCGTAGTTACTTTAGAAGTCTTTATTACTCGGAGTTACGTAAGAAATGTAGATCTGAAATATGATGCCAGCTCATAAAACTTAATCTAGGAACAGAAGCCTATCGTTGAAATTTTGGGAAAATGGACCACCTACAATGTTTTAGACGGATCCCTCATATCCTGGCCGTTGTGGCACGTATTGTGGGAGAGTGTTGCCAAGTATTTTCGGTGAAGATACCATTCGCTGCAGCTTGGAGGGAGGATGCTCTGTTGTTGTTTGTGTTGGTGTTTTTGTATCTTATTATTACTGCTAGAGGCTGGAGAATGAAATTCTCCCGTGGGTAGGTTCCCTAGGCCTGGCTGGTGAACAGGCTGACCGGGGTTTCCAGCTGCTGGCCAGGGCTTTCCTTCATTCCGCATTGCCCTCTGGTGGTCAGCACACATCATAGCAAGCGATCGATCTCCTGGTCTCCCGGTCGAACTCCCAAAGAGACGCTTTGTAGATCAGCCTCATCTCTATAGATGTTGGGCCCAGCATTTGATTTAGAATAAATTGGTTTTGCAATATGATATCAAATTCGTTATTTTCCAAAGAGGTTTGATGGATATTAAAATATTTGGCAAATACTCTGTATGAAGAGGAACGTACACATTGGGTCGCATTTTTAAAAAAATTACCTTGTTTTGTCTGATCCCAGCTCCGTTAGTATAGACACAGTCCCAGGAAATGTAGATCTGCTGGCTCTGATTCTGAGATGTCAGCAAGTTCTCTCCGTGTTCTGGTCTCCAAGGCTTTGCAGCCTCTCTCTCACCACACCCGTGTCGCGTCTCATCCAAAAGGAATTCATATTTTTCAACAAATGATTGGGGGCGGGAGCCTTCTGGCAGCTCCGATGCGTCTGTAGGGTGATCAGGGGGAGCGTTTCCCACCGATAAGCACAGAACGAGTTCAGAGAGCGTTTGTGTCATTAAAGCGGCTCTCACCGTGTCATTCACGGACACGGCACAGACCAGGAGAGTGCACAGGGCTGTTCCTTGCTTGTTTGAAGGGTGAAAGCAATCCTGCGTTTTCTCTTTGAGCGTGAGCATTGTAAACGGGCTTTCCCCCGAGGGCCTCTGCTTGTCTATTTTCCACAAATATCTTCTCTTTCCCTTCAGAATGCACATGAAGTTGGTGTGAAAGAGGGAAACAGCAAGGAAGGGATGTTTCATAATGTAAGTCAACTGTTTAAAAAAACGATTCTGCTGAGTATATTGTCAGAACTGCTGGCCGTGACCCTCATTAGCTTTACGACAATAAATCATATTATAGTTATCATTAATGAGTCTAAATTGCAATAAAATTGTAACATAATTCACACATTTCCCCTATGACCTCTGTAGATAGCAAATCATTGTCTGTGGCCTTGAACATGTTCCTTAGCCACTGTTTACCCCAATGTGCTATCTGTAAAATGGGAATGATAGTGGTAGCTAACGCACAGGGTTTTGTTTTGTTTTGTTTTGTTTTATTAAGGCTTAAATGTAAAGAACATACTAAGTACTACTGAACTGTGTTATTATTGTTGACATCATCATTATGATATTATTAGCCACTGAGTTGTAATGAACATTGGCTCCTTAGACATTGTGTACGATTATTTTCACTTTGGGTTACTAATGCTCCAAGAATGGGCTGTGCCAGGGATATTTGGGGTGTACATCATACTGAGAATATGAGTGGGGACCTCCGCTGCTGGTTTGATCTTGTTCATAGAGGAACACCTAGTATGTACTGGTCAGGGTCAGACAATGAGAAGTGAGGAATCTCTCACAGGAAAAGAGCAAATAATCCAATCCTGTGGAATTAGTTGGCCAAACCGGTGAGGCAAAGAGCAGCCAGGGCTGGGAGCTGGGCCGTGTCATATGAAGAATAACGAGGTGTCGCCGAAACCGGTTTGGCTCAGTGGATAGAGCATCGGCCTGAGGATTGAGGGGTCCCAGGTTCGATTCCGGTCAAGGGCATGTACATTGGTTGCAGGCACATTCCCGGTGGGGGGTGTGCAAGAGGCAGCTGGTCGATGTTTCTCTCTCATTGATGTTTCTAGCTCTCTATCTCTCTCCCTTCCCCTCTGTAAAAAATCAATTAAAGAAAAAAAAAAAGAATAATGAGGCGTAGAGGCTCAGAATTGGATCAGGGGACAGAGCATCAGCCTGTGGACTGACGGGTCCAAAATCAAGGGCGCAGGCCCAGGCTGCAGGCTGGATCCCCAGCTGTGGGGCGTGCAGGAGGCAGCCAATCAATGGGTCTCTCTCATCATGGATGTTTCTCTCTCTTTCTCGCTCTCTCTCTCTCTCTCTTTCTCTCCTCCTTCCTCTCTGAAATCAATAAACATATATATTATTAAAGGGGACAGGATTGGTATCTCAGGGAAGAAAACTAGGGAAACAAAGATGATGAAGCAATAACAAATCCAGATACGAGGCTGACAAATATGAACGATAGGAAGTCAGAATCCTAGAAAGGTATTTCCTTTCATAGAAAAACAACAGGAGTCCCACCAGGGAAACTTGTCCCTGACCCAGCATGAAATGGTGCCTCCTGCATTCCTTCTGCCCCGGAGCAGGCTGGGAGAGCTGGTGGCTGTGCGTGGCCAGGCAGGGAGGACAGTCATGGCTAGACCCAATACTTTCTACAGGCGAGTGAAGGAACCATCGTAGGAGACATGTTGCTTGTTTTCTTTCAGCTTTTTAAAATTTCTTTATTGATTAAGGGATTACATACATGTCCTCATCCCTCATTGCCAGACCTGCTACCCCAGGCTGCCTGCTCCCCACCCCCTGGTGTCTGTGACCACTGGCTAGGCCCAATGCGTGCACACAAGTCCTTTGGTTGATCTCTCCCCTTTACCCCCACCCTCCCTTCCCTTCCCTCTGAGGTTTGATGGTTTGATGGCTGCTTCCCTGTCTCCGGGTCTGTTTTTGTTCATCAGTTTATGTTGTTCATTATCTTCCACAAATGAGTGAGATCATGTGACATTTATCTCTCTCTGACTGGCTTACTTCACTCAGCACAATGATACTGACAAAGAATTCACACGTTGGAAGACACCACGCAGCCTAAGCAAGCCTGCTGGGCACAGGTTCCTCCTCCACGCGGTACCCTGGGCCTGCGTGGTCATCATTTCCGAACACCCCCCACCTCCCGCCCACCCACCCCTCCACGTCGGTCTCTCGGTCTGGAGTCTCCTCTCTCCTGTCTCCCTTCAGGGAGGACACGCCTCACCCTCCAGTTAGCAGGCATAGTGAAGGCTTCATGTGGGATAGAAGTGAGTATTTGGTATAATGTTACATTAATTTCAAATAAATTCTCAACAAGAAAAAAGGCTCACACCGGAAGTGTGTGACCCGCACAAAAAGACACACAGGGGGGCGCATAATGGGGGCAGGAGCTTCTGTGAGCCGCCCTCCCCTCGTGTGTCCCCCCAGCATCTCAGCTCGAGGCCCAGCATCTTTGGGGCGGGACAGTCCACCCCGCGCTGGGCGCCTGCATTGGGCGCAGAGCCCTTGGCTGCCAGAGGCGCTGGTGTTGGTGGGATTATGTATGCAGACAGTCTGATCGCCGCTTCCTGTCTCTGGGTCTGTCAGAAGTACGTAAACTGATGAAGAAAAACAGACCGGGAGACAGGGGAGCAGCGATCAGACCGTCAAACCTCAGAGCGAAGGTGGGGGAGGGTGGGGGTAAGGGAGAGATCAACCAAAGGACTTGTGTGCACGCATATGGGCCTAGCCAGTGGTCACGGACAACAGGGGGTGGGGGCATGCATGCGGAGGGATTTGGGATGGGAATGGGGGATGAGGACAGATATGTGATACCTTAATCAATAAAGAAATTGGAGGGGGAAAAAGTCCCGCAGCCTCAGGCCGGGAAGGGAGAGGCACATGGATGAGCGGAGCTTCCAGAGGCATACGTTTTGGAAAAGGCGCCATAGAGGGCGGACAGATCTGTGAAAATTATATTTTACTTTCATATTTTAAAATATACCTAACACTTTTTTGAAGACAGCGCCTAATCCCTGTCTTCCTGCACATCCCCATGTGCCTGTTCCAGAGGACAGATCCGTGCAGGCGGAGCGGGCGTGCGAGGGACCCTCCCGGCCATCTGCGTGCTGGGAGCACCGCCCTGGCCCCGCTCCGCGGCCGCATTCCCGGGCGGTGCTGCCGGGCGGTGGACACCATATGTTTGGCTCCGGCCCTGAGGATCTGCCACGTGTGCATCCTGATAGCGCAAGCACCACGGAGGATGGAGCAGAGATACTGACCGTCTACACCCATGTCCCGGGCCCGGGTTCCACAGCGAAGTGTGCAGACTGTGGAGAACATAATTTGTTCGTCCTCAACTGTTGAATATTTAGATGGTGCTCAAAGCATGCCTTCTAAACACACACATTCCAAACAGATCACAGCGACACTTGGGATAAGCAAATTGACCTGGAATTGTTTAGGGTGTTGAGGAAAAAAAAATTAAAGGTCAGAAGTTTTTTTGTTTTGTTTTGTTTTGTTTTAAAATATGTTTATATTAATTTTAGGAGAGGAAGGGAGAGGGAGAGAGCAATAGAGACATAAATGATGAGAGAGAATCATGGATCGGCTGCCTCCTGCAAGCTTCTTGCTAGGGATGGAACCCAGGCATGCGCCCTGACCAGGAATTGAGCCAGCGATATCTTGTTGCATGAATTGATGTTCATCCATTGAGTCACACTGGCTGGGCAAGGTCAGAGTTTTAGTGTTACCTAGAATTGAAAGGTTGAATGAATTTAATAAAATAAAAATAACTAACAAATAAATAAAAAGAATGAAAAGAAAAATGATTGCGTGATAACCATTGGGACCTTGAAGCTCCTTGAACCAGGTCTTTGGAGAAGGAGGTTGATAAGAATACTTGCTACTTTGTGAATATTCAACATGTAATACCTTCCTAACTGAGAAATTATGGGAGAATTTGGCTTTAGTCTGTTTCCTCCGAAACAAAGGAACACTGTTATCAAAATGGCTCTCTGGTGTCCACTAGGATGGCTCAAAGAACTTGCTGCCTCTGTCTTTGACTCTTGTTCTGGGTCACGGGCTAATACCTAAATAACAAGTCATCTCCGATGATGACTGCTTCACTGTAAGTGAGTAATCAGAAAGTTCGAGAGATTCTTACTGTATGCCTCACAGGTCTTAGAAAACATGGCTCTTCGTAATCTCTTTAAAATGATAGAGAGAGAATTAAAAACATGCTCTACCCTTTATGTTTTCAGCCACTTATGACACGGCTGGATCTTTACTTCTGGACCCATAGAAAAGGAACTGAGTCAGACAGACGGTGAGGTGGTTGAGTTGATGGGCCCTGAGGATGCCCACTTGTCTGAGAGCTAGACGCTGTAGTTGACGTCAAGCTGGCCAGCAGTCCATCAAAGGGGGTCAAAGGTACAATCCACATCCTCTCTGCAGCCTCTGGTTCGGGAATTCACTTGAAAAGCCTAGGAGAACCACGACATCATGCAGACTTCAGAAACTCCAGCGAAACTCAGAGAGCAGACTCTCTTGCCTCCGTGGCTTCTGCGCCTGCCAGGGAGAGGCCAGGAAGGCTGCTGAATTCGCACACCGGGAATTGTCTGCCAGAGACACGTTGGTTTCACCACATTGGTTTATCGATTCTTCACTCCTAGGAACATATGTGGAAACTGCTGCTAAGTGCTTGGTATTCCCTTAGACCCGTGGTCGGCAAACTCATTCGTCGACACAGCCAACTATCAACAGGACAATGATTGAAATTTCTTTGGAGAGCCACATTTTTTAAACTTAAAGTTCTTCTAATGTCACCTCTTCAACATAGACTCGCCCAGGCCATGGTGTTTTGTGGAAGAGCCACCCTCAAAGGGCCAAAGAGCCGCATGTGGCTCGCAAGCCACGGTTTGCCAACCACTGCCTTAGACCGAAGAAATACAGCAGTGTTCAAGACAAGCACGGCACTGACCTAATGGAGCTTTAACCGAGACATGAAGCCATTAAACTTAAACAAACAATTATGCAAATTGGTATTCACGAAGAACAGTATAATTTGGCATTCACTTAACCGTACGGGGAGCTATGTGTGCCTGTTACGGGGGGACCTAAACTAGTCCTAGGGTTTATGGGCAGTTTCCCTAAAGAGGGGACATTTATTTCACTTAAGGTTTGAAAGGCGAATAAAAGTCAAGCAGATAAGGCTCAGAATGAAGAGTGAACGTGTTGGACTCAGCACTGGCTTTCTGAGTAGGGAGGCTCCTTTCTCAGATTATTGCATCGAAATAAAATATTTGGAGGCCAAGCTATGATTTAGAAAAAAGCATGCACTCGAAGTCTTACCACTTGTAGGGCCACAGACCTACACAGAAGAAATACATTATGGAACAGCCAGAAAATGCTGACATTGAAACAAGAACACACATATTTATATATGATATTTTGAAGGATTATAAAATTAAGATATGGATAATATTATAAAACTAGAGGCCAGGTGCATGAAATTCATGCACAGGGGGTTATGTTCCTCAGCCCAGCCTGCACCCTCTCCAATCTGGTACCCCTTGAGGGATGTCTGACTGCCTATTTAGGCCCTATCCTGGGGCAGCCATCGTGTGTGTTGGAGTGACGGTCAATTTGCATATTACTCTTTTATTAGGTAGGATATTCAGTAGCTGAACAGGACTGTGTACTGATTAATAGGAGCAACCTGGCAGATGTTTGTGTTTTCCCACCGATGAGAGGTCTGGGCTAATGGAAACTGATGTTGACATAGAAATGTTGCTGCTAAGACTGATGTGGGAATTGAAAGCATTTCTTCTCGGTCCCGGCTGTAGTCTTACTAAACGATGTCACCACCAGCTCAGTAGGCCTCACATCCCCTTGAGAGAGAAAGAAAGTCCTGCCCGACGTGTCACAGGGATGTTCCAGGGAGCTGCCCTGCCCCTGCATCCTCCTGACTCCACACGCACCTTCAGCACCGTCCCCTGAAACGCAGTGAGGCCTCCCCTGGAGCTGCATTGACCGTGCAGGTGAGAGGCGTGTGAAGCCTAATGATACATGCATGATGTGTATGTCATTGAGAGACATCAGCTGTTCCATTTCACAGGGACTTGACCAGGTTAGGAAATCCGTAGGTAGAATGACTGAACCCCAATATTTCCTTGCCACACAGGCCATAGGGGGTGCAGGGCGCTGAACGTGGCTGCTGAGCCGTGGGCTGCTACTTCTCTGACATGGCTGCTGGTCCCTGGTCAGACAGAGCTGAGGGTCCAGGAGAGCGCTCTGAGGACTCCAAAAGGTCAGGGTGACCCGGGGGTGAGTCAGCCCCTGAGAACGCCAGGAGCCTTCCCATCCTTCCGTCTCCACATCCAGTGCACGGAGCCAATGGTGTGAGACGCTCAAACGCAGCCTCCGGGGAGAGACCGGCTGTGTGTGCTGGTTGGCAGCCTCAGGCTTTGGCCTTCAGAGCCAGCGAAGCAGGGTGGGGAGCACAGTGTGGAGGAGGGAGGGCCTGGGCGAGGTGCTGACGAGCGCTGGGAGCCAGATGGAAGGTCCCGGGAAAGAGCTGGAAGGTCCTGGGAGTGACTGATCTCTGGCCAGGAGCTCTCAGCTGTGACCTGGATGCCCGGGGCAGACATGGCGAGGGAGAGTCCCTCTGCTCGTCTCCCTGCGCACCACCCCCCCTCCGTTTCTCTCTAAGTCTACAACCATCTAAAGCAGGAGCTTTGGTCGACTTTGTGAATCACTTTCACCCAAATAGGCACTATTTCCCTTCATTTCTGTAAATATTCCCTATGGGTTACAATATTAGATAAGTTCTAGATGTTTCTAGATTCAACAGAAAGTCAATTCAATATAAACCAAGGAACTGAGTCAGGGACAGGGAAACCATCTTAGAAAGTCAGTCCCGGTGATTTTGTAAACAGTCAGCAGGGTAGTGGTGATAACAATGCCTTCCCTTCACCCAGTAGGTTTTCCAGAACTTTCACATCAACCAGAACTTCCACACAAACCCCAGGGAGGGGAATGGAACAAGAGTTATCATCCACATTGTACAAATGAGGAAACTGAGGCTCAGAGGGACTGGTGTGGCCAAGGAAATCCTAAGGGCTAATGCCCGGATGAGAAGCCAAGCTCTGTCACTTTCCCATTATTCAACGCCACCTCTCTCTCCATCTTACAGAACTCACCCAGCGCCGTTTTCAGTTCGAAAGGAAAAAGGGAAGAGTGGGATTAGGGAATCAGCTTTAATATTGTAAGAATTAAAAATAAAAGCAAACACCAGTGTGGGCCGTGCTTGGCTCACCAACATGCAAGTTACCCAATGCTTGGTGGGGGTTGAGAGGAAGTGACCTGGCGAAGATGGGTGCCATCCACCCTCGTCCATGCTCAGTGTGGAGCCCGAGAGGTGAACATAATTCATCTCAGGCTAAATAGCCATATTGTGTGTTCTGCTGCCCGGTGACATTTCTAATAGCCTGCCTCCCACCCCCCTCACCATAAACACACCTCCCACCTCTCGTCTTAGTTTGCAAACATGAGGTCTGAGTCGGGTGCCTGTCAGGTCATTGGTCTTGTGCTTGCTGACTTTCCCTCGGGGGCTGAGGTACCTTTACCCATCCATGGAGTCAATGCATCGACTTCTTTCCTTTTAGTGTTCTCAAGAAGGACTGAGCAGTGATCAGCTCACTGAAATAGGACAAAACATGCTTAATATTCGGGATCACTTTGTCCCTAATATAATGGAAAATATTCTTGTTAGAATTCACAATTTGAACGAAAATTCCAGTGACGACATATTCATGCAAGAATGCAATTTGTTGTGTGGCTACCTAAAAAAAATCCTTTAATTTGCATACTTACTTCGAATGTCTACCACCAAGGGTTAGGTACACTTACCAAACTGCAGTTAGACTTAAAATTCATACTTTCCTATTGGCTTGATGGGCAAAAAACAATAACTTTATCTTAAGAATAAAGAAGTCTATTTTTTTTTAGTCCTTGCCCAAGGATATGCTTATTGATTGTAAAGAGAGCGGAAGGGAGACACCTTGATTGGTTGCCTTCCGTATGGCCCTGACTGGGGATCGAACCAGCAAACGTAGGTATGTGCCCTGACCAGGAATTTAACCTGAAACCTTTTGGTCCACAGGATGACTCCAACCAACAGAGCCACCGGCCAGGGCAATACGCATGAATATGTATGAGAAGGGGGTACGTAACACAACAGGAGGCCTTCAAGCGAGCACCTGTGCGCGCTCTGGCCCTGAGCTGCCAGCCAGCCTGGAATCCAAGGCAGGGATTCCATTCTCTCCGCTGCCTTCAGAGGGAACATCACTAACCCCGGAGGGAAGCTGGAAGCTACAGTGAAGACTGAGGACACGCAGGGATCATTTCTCCCTGAAACAGGGAACCGTCCTCCGTCAGGCAGGAAATTGCACGACTTCTTGGAATGTAAGTCAAACTTCCAAAACGAACAACTTAATTTTTTTTCTACCAAAAAAAAAAAAAAAAAAAAAAAGTGAGAGCATGCTGAAGCAGCTTTACATGTTTCACGGTAGTGTCTGAGACACAGAGAATAAGAGTGCTTGTGAGGTATGGTGCCATAAGTACTGGAACAAGAAGAACCGTATTCTAAACCATGAAATGTGGAATTGTATCTTTAACTTTTTAAACGAACCCTTTTTAATTGAAAAACATGCTATGGAAAATGCATAAAATCCAAGTGTACAGGTTGACAACTTGTCATAAGGAGAACATGTCCATGTAACTACCAACAGGGTCAAGATTGACTACCCCACCAGCATCTCAGAACTGCCTCCTGGCACCCCACCCCCTCTCCCCCATTCTCTCTGTCCACAGGAACCACTACCCCATCCCCCCATTCTCTCTTTCCACAGGAACCACTACCCCATCCCCCCATTCTCTCTGTCCACAGGAACCACAACCCCATCCCCCCATTCTCCCTGTCCACAGGAACCACTACCCCATCCCCCCATTCTCTCTGTCCACAGGAACCACAACCCCATCCCCTCATTCTCTCTGTCCACAGGAACCACTAAGCCATCCCCCCATTCTCTCTGTCCACAGGAACCACTACCCCATCCCCCCATTCTCTCTGTCCACAGGAACCACTACCCCATTCCCCCATTCTCTCTGTCCACAGGAACCATTACCTTCTAACATCAAGGATTCCACTGGCCTCTTTTTGAATGTGACATCAGAAGCATCACACAGTTTGTACTGTTTTGGTGTCAGGTCATTCACTCTGGTTTTTGATGTGAGACACATTCCTATTGTTGCGTGTAGCATGTTGGCTCTATGCTGCCTGTGCCCCTTGTAGCACTGTGCCACCATCTGGTTATGAATTACTTTCTACAATGGAGGCATATTTAACTCATGTCTTAGTTTGGCTATTATGAATAATTGTGTGAGAATTCTGCAGTTCAACAATTTTGGGGCTGACCAGCATGGCCAGTGGTTGAACCTAGGAACCAGGAGGTCAGGGTTCAATTCCCGGTCATGGCACATACCTGGGTTTCAGGCTTGATCCCCAGTGTGGGGTGTGCAAGAGGCAGCCAATCAATGATTCTCATCATTGGTGTTTCCATCTCTCTCTCCCTCTCCCTTTCTCTCTGAATTAAATAAAAAAATATTTAAAAAATATCTTTTATTAAAAAAAAAATTGGGGTGGGAGATGCATATTGCTGTTTGGTGCATTCGTAGATGAGAATGTCATTCAGAACAGCTGTGTGTGTATGCAGGGCTGACAGTTCCAGTCACTGTGTCAGTTTATACTCTCATCACATTCCAGTCGGCTCCTGTCGTCCTCGTTCCTAAAGTAATCATTGAAGAATTTTTATCACTTGAATTTGCATTTCCCTGGTGACTATGTGAAGACATTTTTCACATACTTACCAGCTATTTGGAAATTCATTCTTGTGAAGTGGCCTGCTTACGGCTGTTCTCCTTTTTATTAAACTCAATTTCTCTTTGCTTCCTTTTCCTTATTTTCTCTAGAGACTTCTTTGACCCATGGGTTATTTAGAAGTATGCGGTTGGATTTCTGAAAATTTAGGGTGTCTAGTTTTATAACCAGACAACCAAGGGGTTCGGGCTGCCTGTCACTACTTGAGCCACTTAATCAGAGACAGGGTTGAATCATATATGAGTGTTTATTCCAATACCATGAGCAGTCTGGGAGAGCAGCAGGTCATCCATAAAAATCTGCTCTGTCCCCCTATAAGCCAGCTGCTTCTATTGAGTAGAAGGACAAGAATTGGGTAGAAGTGGGAATTGCAGGTATGAGAAAGTGGGTAAAGTATAATCGTTACATGTTACAAGTCATGTGGGCTGGTGGCGTGTCTCAGGACCAGATTACAGCCAATAGGGGCCAGGGATTGTAAAGAGCAAGTGCCTTTGGAATATATATATTTTTGGCCACAAGGTTGTCAATCTTTCCATAATAGGCAGTTCTTGGAAGAAGAATGGACTGCATTCTGATGTGAATTCCCATGCCCCATGTCCCAGGGCGTACAACTCCCAGACAGGTTCGAATGTGCTTTCTCTAATCAGAACAGAACCATCATGTTAACAGAGCATGATTAACACACACACACACAGCTTCCTCTCCCTAGTGACTAGCCTTCTTGGAGTTACTTCGGCCCAGGAACATGACTTGCTTTATAGCCAGGTAGAGACATTTTACACTGTAACCAAATGACTGTGAAGTGTTTTCCCATGTCCCATCATATTTGATCCTCACAGAAGTCCTGAAGTAGGTAGATAGGAGACTCTATGGGATCTTATTTTCTTTTCATTAGCCGGAAAACAGAGATTTAGAAAGTTTAGAAACTTGACCCGACTGAAAAGGGGTAAGAAATGGTGAAAATGACTTCAGGTTTTCTCACTGCACAGAATATAGTCAGACACGGCTGCAGTTAAATATTTCACCCTTTGTTCTCCCTGTGTGATCTACAATAATAATCTGCTTTGTGTTGATATTGACTGTTGTGCTGCTGACACTTACCTGAAAGAGAAATTGGGGTGCTTCACTGGGCTGGAAAAAGTTTAGCTAAATCTGAAAGCAGGTCAATTAAGCAAGTTTATTCTATATCTATAAAAGACTAAGTTGACTTATGCATGCGAGATACATATAAAGCTGGCGCCAATGGCACGTGTGTGTTTCCATCTGTCATTGTTGATCATGAATTTGGTTGACTCTTCTATTATAGAGGAAGGGCAAACAGCGATATTAAAATATTTCTTCTAATTAATTTCCTTTCAATGTACATAAATTTGTGCACCAGACTACTAGTTTCTTATGATTGTAGCTGATCCCCAATATTCTATTTTTGCCCTAACAGTTCTAGAGGTAAAGGAAGGCCCCTTGGAACTTTGGAGTGAGGAAGCTAATGGTGATTTCCTTGGGGGGGGAAGGAGAGTGGATGGGGAAAGGGGTAAAGGCATGGGCGTGCTCCCAGGAGGAAGAGCGCACTGGGTCCTCATCCTAAGGGTTTAAGGGTGGAGGTGTTAGGGGATGCCCTAGAGGAAGATCTCCAAGAACAGTCAGCACTTTCCAGGTGAGTCCTCTCAGGGCTGTGGTCTCCCCTGATTGGCTGGCACCAGAGTGGGGTCAGTATCCAACGCAGCTGGTCCTGAGGGCAGCTGGGCTGGTGTTGCTGCTTTCCTGGGCCTGGAGCTGACATATAACTGAGGGCTAGATGCTGTCTCCAGGGGGAAAGGTCAGGAGTCCAACCACATGACCATCCATATGGTAGGGGAGAAAAGGTCACCCTGGGGGTGAGGTCCCACCCTACAATTGTCCTTGCCCGAGATGTTTCCCACCCTCGTGATCTTTTGTACCTGGCCCATAGTCATTGTTTCGCTCATGTCTGTCTAACTGCCTGCTACCCTTTCATCAAAGAGCTGTGAGCTGTATCTTTTGGCTTTTCGTTTCTGGAGCTAATGCCTCTGTGAATGAGATATCAGTCCGGGCTAATTGTTCCGTAGGGTATACTGTATATATTTGTGTATATATAGTTGAGTTGGCAACTTTGCTGAAAAAAAAAAAGACCGTCTTGACTGCATTGTATGATCCTCCCTCAGACATTAATTGAGCGTAATGGCGTGGGGAGATTCCGGGTTCTCTGTTCTGTTCCATTGACCTATGTGCTGCTCTTGTGCCAGCACCAGGCCTTCTCCCAGTGATGGCTTTGCAGTGAAATTTGATGTGCAGTGTTATGATCTCTCCAACTCATTCTTCTTTCTCAAGATTGCTGAGGTCATCCAGGGTCTTTTCTGGTTCCATATTCATTTCTGGAGTGTTTGCTCTGGATCTGTGGACAGAATTGCTGGTATTTTAATGGGGAGTGCATTGAATCTACAGATTGCGTTGGGTAGCATGGACATTTTAATTATGTTAATTCTCCCAATCCATCAGCCCGGAATATCCTTGCATTTGTTTGTACCTTCCTCTATTTTTTCTAGTGTCCTGGAGTTTCCCTAGCAGGTCTTTTACCTCCTTGGTTAAGTTTATTCCAGGCCATCATTTTGAGGTTGTTTTTGCGATGGTAGACTGCATCGTGTCTGTCGTTTCTCTTTCTGAAACTTCATTATCGGCGTATGCAAGTGCTGTCCCAGACCGCCATTGGTTGCTCCCAAATACATGTTCCTTTAAAACATTCGGAGACGGAGTGAAGTCACTCTGCGCTTTTTCTAAGGACTATTTTTAGACTTCCGTTGAGAGGTTTGTGCAGGTGGAATGTCCATCGCCGCCCTTCACTGATTTCCCAGGAAAGCACAGGGCAGCCAGGGGCTGGTCTGGTCTGCTGCTCTGGCAGCCGGACGGTGTCGCTGGGATAAACGCCGCAGGAAGGACTCCGGGCCGCACGCTGAGGAGGGGCATGTACCTTGGCTCCAGCACAAAGCACATCGCGAGCGCAGCCAGGTTCCCCCGCGCTGACCAGGGAGTCTCCGAGGTAATGACTCAGCCCGGGCAGCTGCAGGGAGGGCCGCCGCGCCGCCGCTGGGCACAGCCATGTGCTGCAATCGCCTTGCTGGCTGGATGGGAAATGGAGGAGCATTTATTCCAAAGTGGTTTTATGTGCCCACTTTCTTTGTAGCTTTAACCATAAAACTCACTCTGCTATTTGATTCTTAGAGATAAAATAAACTGCCAATTCCAGCCATTTCATTCTTTCCCCCAGTAACAATAATCACCACTGGAATTTAGTTATTTAATGCCACCAGAATCAATGTCACCGATCAAATCTAAGCAGTTACGTCACAAACCAGGGTCATACTGAGTGGACATTCATTAATAGTCCACACAACATACCATTACAGCAGAAAAGGAATCAGATACAACATTTTCCTTGATTTTTGGTGGTTTCCAGATTCTAGGGTACAGATAACAAAAACAAAAACAAAACAAAACAAAACAACACAAAATAAACAAACAAAAAAACACCAAAACAAAATGAAAGCAAACAAAAACCTAGAAAAACAGATTTTGAGTGTTATCAATAAAATAGTGAAAATTGAATAAGCCTTTATGTTTTTATATTGGGCTGAAGACTTAAAACATGAAGATAACCCCAATCTGTCAAAAATGACAGCTCAAGCCCTAACCGGTTTGGCTCAGTGGATAGAGAGCCAGCCTGCAGACTCAAGGGCCCCAGGTTCGATTCCGGTCAAGGGCATGAACCTTGGTTGCGGGCACATCCCCAGTAAGGGGTGTGCAGGAGGCAGTTGATTGATGTTTCTCTCTAATCAATTTTTCTGACTCTCTATCCCTCTCCCTTCCTCTCTGTAAAACAATCAATAATATATATATATATATATATATATATATATATATATTTCAAATGACAGTTCAGTAGTTATCATGACTAGACAGGCTTTCCTACAATAGAACTGGAGGCCTGGCCCACCTGGCAAAGCCTCTGGGGTTAATTTCTCAACGCCAACACCATCATTCAGCAGTCACAGGAACTTGGAAACATACTTGAAGTTAAGACAGGGATGAAAAATGACACACAAGTCCGTCTCCTTTCTGACCTGTCACATGGTGCCTGCTCCCCAACATAAAACGCCAGCGAGAAGAGTAGAACGAGTTCCGCCCTCATGGCGGTGTCCTGCGGAGTTCTCTCACTGTGTGCCCAGGCGAGGCTCACACTCCGTTAACTTGCTTCTCTGGAGTGTAATTAACAGAGCACAGAATCGTTAACTGATATCGGCCAACCCCAAATGCTCGGCACAGCTTTCAGACAGAAGGAAACATGTCCCCCATCCTCAGTTCTGTGTGCCATGTTATTCCTAACGGACCTCGCTGTCCACATAAAAAGAACAGGGAGCTCTGGACCAGGTCTTGTGCTTTTGCCCAAGGCGAACGTGCCACCCGTCTCCACACCGCGGCCATCGGGGCAGGCAAACACGGGAGCGCCGTGTACAGGAGGCGAAGGGCAGAGCTAATTCCACAAGAGACATCCTCAGCCAGGCGCGAGAAGATGACCTACAGCCAACATGACTTCTTTCTTCAGCGTAATCTCAGAAGGAACCGAGTTCTCTCAGAACTTGAGTTTTTGTTTGATTTTCTTTCCTGGGATCCTCTCTGCAATCAATAAAAAATATTTTTTTAAAAAAGAATAAGTATTGTCCTAGCTGTTTAGCTCAGTGGATAAAGCATCAGCCTCAGGACTGAAGAGTCCTAGGTTCGAATCCGGTCAAGGGCACATGCCTGGATTGTGGGCTCGATCCCCAGTGGGGGCCTGCAAGAGGCATCTGATCAATGATTCTCTCTCATCACTGATGTTTCTATCTCTCTCCCACTCCCTTCCTCTCTGAAACCAATAAAAATATGTTTAAAAAAGTGAAAGCAATTACATTTCTCTAAACAATATTTATTCCTTTTTTCTTCAAATATATGTACTACATACTAAATTATAATAAAGTAGCATAATATGGCAATTATGTGTTGTTTATTTACATAACATCCTATGTGTATACATTGCATGGATATACATATTTTTCATGTCCATAATACATGTGCATGTAAGTGAATTTAAAAATCGCCGTTTAAATATTTTCAAACCTGGGGTTTGCTGCTGAGCCGGACAGTGACCGTCCCCTCGGCCGGCCGAGGCCTGTGCCCGGCGCCGAGCCCTCCTGTCCGCAGCCTCTGTGCTCCTCGCTCTGCGGAAACACGCGTCAGGCAGACAGTGTTTCTCTGGGAACACAATGGTTTGCGAAAGCCTGGTTATAAAACTCCGAGCCAAGTTGGAACGGAGTCGCTGGGAACCAGGGAGGCCATTTCAACATTTAGGAAAATCCTCCACATAAAACTGGAGCTCCCGCAGAGTCTGGAGACCATGCTGGCCACTTCCTGCCACGGAGAGCGGACCTGGAAAGTTAATTTAGTGTCTTCAGAGAGACGCGAGAAGGAATAAATAGGAGATGCTTAGTCAAGAGCGCCAGTTAGTCATCAGAATACTTTCCTGCCTATGACAGATCCATGTGGTTTAAAATGGTCTTCTTCTTTATGCGTGTGGTTTTCTGGGCTCTGTGTGTGTGAGTGTGTGTGAGTATGTGCGTGTGAGTTTGTGTGCGTGTGAGTGTGAGTGTGTGTGCGTATGAGTGTGTGTGTGTGAGTGTTTGAATGTGTGTGAGTGTATGTGTGAGTGTGTGAATGTGTGTGAGAGTGTGTGTGTGTGTGTGTGTGTATGTATGTGTGAGTGTGTGTGTGTGTGTGTGAATGTGTGAGCAGTTTGGAGGGAACAGGCCTGCAAGGGAGGGCAGTTGGGGGTGACCATGTCTGCAGTGGAGGGCAGTTAGGGGTGACCAGGCCAGCAGAGGAGAGAAGTTGGGGGCTACCATACCTGTAGGGAAGGGAAGTTGGGGGGGACCCAGGCCTGCAGGTGAGAGCAGTTGGGGGTGACCATGCCTACAGGGGAGAGCAGTTGGGGGGGACCAGGCCTGCAGGTGAGAGCAGTTGGGGGTGCCCAGGCCTGCAGGGGAGGGCAGTTAGGAGCAAACAGGTCTGCAAGGGAGCAGTTAGGCATCCATCAGGCTGGCAGGGGAGTGGTTAGGGTTGATCAGGCTGGCAGGCAGAGGCGGTTAGGGGCAATCAGGAAGGTAGGCAGGCAAGCAGTTGGGAGCCAGCAGTCCTGGACTGTGAGAGGGATGTCCGACTGCCCGTTAGGCCTGATTCTATTTGATTTCTTTCAGCAATGTTTTTGTAGTTTTCAGTGTACAAACCTTTTACTTCTTGGCTAAGTTTACGTCTAAGTCTTCACTCTTTTCGATACAATGTAAACAGAATTATTTTCTTTGTTTTAATTTCACTTCCCTGCGGCACCACCGTTATTCTGTCTATGGATTTGCTTCTATTTTGTTTTGCTTATTCATTTGTTTTATTTTTTTTATTAGATACTACATAAAAATAAAATCAATTAGATATTCATCTAATATCCATTTTCACCCACTGCTACACATCTGTATTTTTAAGTTGATTTATTTACTGGGAAAAAAAAAAGGTCTTGTATCTTATGGAATTACTCAATGTGTCTCTCTCAAATTGGTGTTTTTCTCTCAAATTGGTATTTCTGTGTGTGTGTGTGTGTGTGTGTGTCTTTCCCCCTCTCTCCCATTCTCTCTCTCTCTAAAAAAAAAAAAAAAAAAAAAAATCAATGGAAAAGTATCCTCAGGCAAGGATTAATAATGAAAATAGCTTTCCCTTATAACTATTTGGTTAGCCTAAACTATAGTCTACAACATAAAGAATGTATACTTAGTTCTTTCCTTTACTTATCAATATTCCAAACAATGAGTTCAATGAGGCCATAGAAAGCTCTATAAATGTTTGAGTTTTTAAAGATCAATGTTAACTTATAATTTTTATGTTTCTGATATGCTTCAATTAATTCAATTGCTGTTCTTTCTTAAGTTCAATTGTCCCATACGTGGACAGAGTTCCCTTCAAGTTGGCACCTATTTCATTCTGATATGACCCTCACTAATATTTGATGGTTTTATGTTCAATAAAAAGGGATCTCAAGCTCAAGTTGCCCTGAAACATTATTCGGTGTTTCCTGTCCCAAATCTGTAATCAACCTTTTCCGAAGAACCCTGATTTGATTTAGCAGAAAATATTACTTAGAAAGCGCAGTCTGAAGGTCAGTGTCCCTTGGCCTTTTTAAAACATTAGCTTTAATTTGTATTTTGGCAATAAATAGGGAGGTTATGCAAAAAAAAAAAAAAATGAAATAAGCAGAAATATATTGTGTATGTATCAACTGCACCATTAAATTCACTCTACATCTAATGAAAATAAACGATAAATATTCAACTTGGGAAAGAGCATGTGTTTGTTTTAGTTGGTTGATAGCACAGATGCCCAAGGCTCTCATGTTTTCTATGACATAGTTGCTCCAGCTGTTGCTTATATTACACAGCTGTTCTCAGAGTTTCCCATTTTCTATAGCACAGCATGGGGCACATATTTCCAACAGTTGCGTTGTTCATGGCTCCCCAGTGAATAGACAAACATCCTGCAAACGGCATGACCCAGCGCGTTGTGGACACATGGGCAGACCAGGGATCAAGGAGCTGCTAGGTCTTAGCTCGCTGTGACTAACCATGTATTGTCAGTGACCGATGCAAACCAGCACATGCATAAAAACTCATTAAAACGAGAGGGAGAGGCTTGACCTAAATACAGTGTGTGGGAAAAGAGTGAATGTTTCTGAAAGTCATAAAAAGTGGTTTATGTTCTAGAGTGAAATAGTTGAGCTACTTCTTAGACATACAAGGACACCACTGTTTTTAGTAGATTTTGTTGGATAAACTTATTATAAAGAACTAGGCCAGGGTGGTGCGGCTGAGCACCAACCTGTGAACCAGGAGGTCCCGTTTCGATTCCCGGTCAGGGCACGGGCCCAGGCTGCAGGCTCCATCCCCAGTGCGGGTGTGCAGGAGGCAGAACTGACAAAGGTGGAAGGCCCTGTCAGAAGGCTCACGCCGGCTGAGGGTGGCGTGCAGAAGTGCCAGTGGCCCAGGGTGCTGCGTAGGGAGCCCTCAGGCCTGAGGGACATGAAGGTGGGCCTCGGGCAGCTGCGCCTTCTGCGGCCCGGCGTGGGCTGGGCGTGGTCCTCACATCAGCTGTGACTCCGTGACACCAAACTGTTCATGTTCTAGAAAGAACTTCTCGGAGACCTACATGGGTTGTGTTCCACGGACCTCACCCTTCCTTTACCCATCACACATGTGCTCACTCATCTTACAGAGCAGGGGCTGCGAGAGAGCACACAGGCTTCCGTTATCCATGTGTGTGCTCACGGACAGGCTGCCTGAGCTCCCCTGCTCCTGCAAAGGGTTTTATACTCACAGGAGGGAGTAGACAGGTACACACATAGTTTTTCACCCCTGGGGAAATAATTTCCAGGTTAATGCATTCTTGTAATGAGGTGTGGGGGTGATGTTATCTTCTGGGTAGTAATTGAAAGACAGTAGGACGTCTCTCTAGCTGGCCTAGTAGTAAAAATGCTCCAGGAGTCTGGCCATGTAATGAATCGCCTCCTTTGTATTAAATAAAATTTTGTTAAATGGGTGAATTAAAGAATAAGATTCGTTAGTTAAAAGCTCTATTATGAGCCCCCAGTGTATTCCTCTAGCTAATTTCTTTTTAAATTGTTATGTTCAAGGTGACATTTTGGTTCCTATAAAATATTGAGATTGAATCCTGGTGGGTGTGGCTCAGCTGGTTGGCGTGTTGTCTCCTGCACTGAAAGGTTGTGGGTTCAATTCCCAGACAGGGCACATGCCTAGATTGTGGGTTCAGTCCCTAGCTGGGGTGCATTCAAGAGGCAGCTTGTTGATGTTTCTCATATCAATGTTTCTCTCTCTCTTTCTCTCTCTCTCTCTCTCTCTCTCTCCCCCTTTCTCTCTATGAAAATATAAAAAAAAAAAAACCTTAAAAAACATACAGAGATTGTGGTTCATAGTCATTTTTAATCAAATAAAAGTCTTATTGGAAACTTATTCAAACAGTTTAACGTTGGTATTTTTCTGGTGTCGAAGTGCTAATGGCTATTGTAATCTGGTGAGTCTGAGACCACAGTAACCAGCTGGTGAGACATCTCTGCAGCATCTGCAGGGGCACGCTGCATAGTAAGCACTGGCCGGGCCAGACCAGAGCTGCCTGGAAGACAGAGACCAGAAAGCCACGATGAAGTAATTCCGAGTCCCCACTGAGTCGTTAGGGATGATGTAGAAGGGATTGGATGGGAAATGATGTAGAGACCAGTGCATACAGGATTTTCAAATACCAAGAACTCTCAGTCAGCACCAATGGACAGAGTGTTCAAGACAAAGGGAACGTGCTAAGCAAGTGCGATGTTTTTGTCTTAAAACGTGGCAGGTAAATTAAAATGATGTGCCATTTTTTTTGGTCATTTTACGCAATTAAAACTTATGTATTTCTAATACCATAAAATCAAAGACGCGTGTCCATTGCAGAGAATTCTGGGAAGAATGAAGCATGCAAATATCCCCCTCTCCATTTTGAAAAATTCCCCCTCTTACTTATGAGTTTCCCCTCTCTTCCTCCTTAACATTAGCATCACAGGAAAATTATGCAGATACATAATATCATTACATTATGTTAAATAGATAACATTTAAAAGAAAATGGGAAACACTAGATTTGTTTTTAGTGGTTCTAAACTAGCCTCATTTCTAATCTCATTGAATCTATCATCTATTTACCTATTGATCACTGTGCTTCAATAATGATATGAGCGCTTTTAAAAATGGACAAATATAACATGTCTAAAATAAATATGTACATAAAGTTATACACATATTTCCATAATTATTCTAAAAAGTCCAATCTATTCTTAAAAATAAGGCTGAAATCGGTTTGGCTCAGTGGATAGAGCATCGGCTTGCAGACTGAAAGGTCCTGGGTTCAATTCCAGTCAAGGGCATGTACCTTGGTGGCGGGCACATCCCTAGCAAGGGGTGTGCAGGAGGCAGCTGTTCGATGTTTCTCTCTCATCGATGTTTCTAACTCTCTATCCCTTTCTCTTCCTCTCTGTAAAAAATCAATAAAATATATATTTAAAAAAAATAAGAACGAGTTTCAGGGAAATTAAGTTGTGCCAACCTCTGGATAAATATGGCATACACGTCCGCGGCAGTCCACACTTCTCTGCTGAGATGCAGAAAGTACATCAGCATTGAGGTCACCCAATTGCCAGGAGATAGGGATAGAAGTTATATTTCTAAAAATAGTCTAATAACCCGTGAAAAAAGGCAACAACTTCACCTTTACAGTAGACAAAATTATATTAGTACTAGTGTCCCAGTGCACAGATTCATGCACAATGAAAGGAAATTAATTAGAAGAAATATTTTAGTATTGCTATTTGGGTCTTGCTAATGAAAAAAAAGGATTCTATCGAGTCTCCTATCTACCCACTCCAGGACTTGTGTGAGGATCAAATGAGATGAGGCACGGGAAGATGCTTCACAGACATTTGGTTGAACTGTAAAATGTTTATACCTGGCTATAAAGCAAGTCAGGTTCGTGGGCTGAAGAAACTGCAAGGAGGCTGGTCGCTAGGGAGGGGAAGCTGGGCAGTGCTACATGGCGTCATTACCCGGTGCCCACAGTCACCCTTTCAGGGCTGGGCTGGCCTGGGGGCCGCATTTTACACCATGGAATCTCGGCAGCGTCGACTGTGATGTGGTAGAATGCTGTTTCCTGGGTGGTGGCAGGGCCTGGGTCCCATCTGGGGGAAGCCGAGTGTTGGTTTGTGGGCACCAGTCCGCGGTGCTGTTTAGTTTTAAACGGCCAGGGCGTGTCATGGCAGTTCCTGCGTTGAGCGCCTGCCCCCTGGTGGTCGGTGAGCATCATAGCTGCTGGCTGGATGGACAGACACTGAGCCTTTTACATACAGGGATAAGAAACGAGGTGACGGTACCCTATAGAGTGGCAGTGTGCACTTCGTGAGCCTTGTGGTGCTCTCCGTCTCTGCTGTGAAGGCAGTGGCATTCCTCAGGCAATGGCCAGACCTTCAGAGATTTTCCCTCTCTGAGCCGTGGGGGGGGGGGGGGATGTGTGCCCTGAGTGGATGAGGAGAACCCTCAGCAGCACAAGTCGAGAGGCCTGACATCCATTTCTTCACTCTCGCCCAAGTCTTTCCGTATCCACGCTGAGTCCCCAGCCAAGGAAGTGAGCGGTTACAGGAGATCAGAGACAAAGCCTCTAGCATTCAAGTCTTTTATAATTGATCAGATATAGGAGCCGATGGTCAGATCAGCGTGCACGAAAGGGAAATCGGACAAATCACCCCAGAGCTGCAGGCTGTGAAAGGACAGGACAAGCACCAGCCGGGGGCGGGCTGGGGCGCGCCGTGAGCTCCGTGTCCGCTCTGCTCCGAGCGGCTCTCCGGCCGCGGGGCTGCTCCGCGGAGACGGCGGCCGCTCGTCTGGGGAGGAGCGTTGGCGTTAGGAAGCATCTCTCCCTCTCCAAGCGTTCCCGGGGCTCCCAGCTCCTGGCCGTTCTTCAGGGCCAGTGCCTCGCAGAGCTGGGCGTCTTTGCTGTCCATCACCCTTCAGACAGGGGCCTCTGGACAAGGGTTTTCAAAGGGGGTTCCTTCCGTCAGATTTAAGTCTGGGCAGCATGGACGCCCAGGACGGCACGTTACGCTGGAGCCAAAAATCAGCTAAACAGGCTCCAGCAGACAGGGCCTGTGCCAGGCGTTCACACGGTCTCGGACCTGGAGGCTGGACCTGTCACGGCGGGAGTGGGTGCGATTCGGAGCCGTTAGGCGTTAGACCCTCAGCAGATGGTTGCCCCAGGGCACACGGCCAGTAAAGCGGGAATACAACGCCACCCCAGCGACGGACTGCTCCATGTGAAACATTACAGCAGGCACACAGCAGAAAGGCTTCCGAGGAAAACCAAATTAGAGGTTCAGAAGGTATTTGTGTTGTTTTTTTTTAACAAATTGATAATGTCCCCAATAAAAGCAATCTAAGAGGCCACATTTTTTTCTCTACAGAGATAAGGTTTCTAGTCAGTGTCATTAGTCTATTTACCCAAAGGCCCAAAGCATGAGGCCCTGAGACTGGTAAGTTGTCCCATTTTTACCCCAGAAGCATCCCTCCGCTCCCTGCACGGGACACAGCCGAGTGCAGGTCAGCTGTGGGAGACCAGCGAGGCCAACCGGTGCGGCCACACTGTGCGCTGCCCCTGGGCCTGGGCCCCGGAGCCAGTGCTGACTGAGTGCTCCCTGCGGAAAGGCCTGAGTCCTTAGTCCGTTCCGTCTTCGCCGCGGCTCTGGCGGAGGCGCGGATAAAACCGAGGAGCAGCCGGGGGATGTGTCAGAAGGACACAGCACATTGGGCAGCACTTGGAACTGAAGGTCGGCCAAATATCTCTGTGACCCTCGTGTCTGAGGCACTGTGCTCCCCTCGGCGTTCCACAGAAGTCCTCGGAGTGCTCATGACCCAGATAGTCTGCGGGGCGGGGGCGGGGGGACCGGCTTGGAGGACGGCCGGGAGAGCGGCATTTCCCGAAGGTTTATCACTGTGCTGATGGCTCCTGACCTCAGGCCTGGTTCCAGAGGCAGCGATTTTATGGTTTCCTGGGAATTCTCAAAAACACGGTTCCTTTTTTTTAACCTCCTGTACCCAAGAAGGTGCCGTTCTTTTACTCGTGGTCATAGGCATGGTGCAATCTATCCCAGACCCTAATCACTTTCCATTTCGTCTGCCAGCCAGCCAGCAGCCAGGTTCGGCTCCGATGGCACAGAGAGGGGACCGGACACTTGGTCACACTCCCTGCTGGGTGCTCTCCAGAACGGTCTGTGGCCGAGTGTGACAGCTGACCTTGTGCTACACCAGCGGCTCCCCTCTCAGAGCTAGAGCACAGATGTTCCTGAGTTCACTCACCATGTCTATGAAGAGCTTATCCTCTATAATGAAGAGGTGATATGCAAATTAGCCCTCACGCCCTCACAAGATGGCTGCCTACGACCAGGTTTCGGGAGAGCACAGCTACCTGGGAGGAGCATGGTGCACAGCAGCCAATACTTAATTAACTTTCCATTAGCCTCAAGCCCTTTGCTTTCCCTTCAAGCTGTCTTCTTAGCGAAGCTTGCATCCTGCTTTTGTAGCTGTAAGCGATACAGATTTTTTAAATAAACAGACTTCCTCCCCATCTTTCATTCTCAGGCCCTGTCGTTACGGGTTGCATTCTGCGCCACCCAGCTGTGCTGGCCGAGGGTCAGCGCTGGGAGTCACGCCCCAATGTGCTCTCCACACGCACAAGAACGGCACACACACACACACACACACACACGCGCGCGCGACACCGCTGTTGGGTGCTCCTTATAGTCACACATTAGGGAAGGGGGCAGTGGTGTGGTTCTCCCGGAGCCAGTGGCACGGTCGCTCAGTGACGTGTGGGAGGCCAGAGGAGGGGGACAAACGGGGACACATGTTTCAGAGATGCCCCGGTTATAGTTTGGCTAAGAAATCCTGTGGCAGTATTAACACATATTGTTATTAAAATGCCTTAAAAGCAAAGCATCACCGATCAAGTGTTAACTAAACATGGGTTCCTTACGTCCCCAAATCTTGCAGGAGCCAGGGCCATGGTCGCACATGGGCATGCACCTCTTTCTGTCCATCTCTCCCTGTGTGCTGATTAGGATGAGAGCATCTGAGACCGGGAAGGAATCTGACAGATGATATGGTGAAATCGTTGTGAAATCTTACTCCAGATTTGTACAGATAAGAAAATCAGCCTGAGGTTCTTCGGGGATGTTCTCAGCCCCACACAGATGAGCTTTGTCACGAACAGGCTGATCTTCCACCTCCTGACCCAGCTCCTGTGATGCCCACGGTCCCCCCTTCCTTCCTCCTCCCCTCCCCTGGCCGAACCAGAAAGCGGGGTGGCTGGTGGGTAGGGAGCCCCACCCTGTGTGACCAGCTTCCCGGGCGGGAGAGGGTTAAGACCGGGACCGGCCGGACCCAGAAGGTTCTCATTAGGAGCAGGGGCCTCCCTGCCAATCCGGGGAGAGCACATCCCCAAACAGCTCAGCGGGGAGAGGGAGCCCGGCCAGCTGGCCGACATGCTTCTTCTTGCTGCTCCCACTCCGCTCCCTAAGGAGGAGCAGGGGGAGGGAGTCCAGGGCAAGAGTGAGTCCGAGGAGGACTTGCCACGTCGCTCCTCGGAAAGAGGACCTCCGTCCACGTGTCCACAGAGCAGGAAGGACCGGAGCCCACGCTCTGAACGCCCAGCACGGGCCTCCCCGCAAGGACAGCCGAACCAGGTCACCTCCTCCCTCCTTCCCGGGCTCACTCCTTCCTCCTAGGAAAAGGCTGTGCTTCTGCCTTGTGTGACGTGGACAGGCCAGAGGCAGGGTCCCCGCGTGCAGGGGCCGGGGTCCCGGCTCCCAGGAGGACGTATGGAATAACGTGTCTACATGACATTGGTTTGGGCGCCAGTAGTCAGTACGTTCAATTCGGTGTGTGGCTCTGGGAGCCTTTGATCTACCAGTTTCCCCGCCGGCGCTGGACGCCGTCAGGTGGCCTTTGTCTTGCAGACACTGACCTTGAAGTTTGGTGTAAACACTGTCCACAAGGCCCATGGCTGTTTGTGTCTCTGGCTCTTTAGGGTCAAAAGCGAATTCCATTGACTGGAGCCACCTGGTTCCAGGCTCCAGAATACAGTCAGACAGGGACCAGCCGCCTATTACAGGCTCCAGAATACAGTCAGACAGGGACAGCCTCCTGGTTACATGTTCCAGAATACAGTCAGACAGGGACAGTCTCCTGGTTACATGCTCCAGAATACAGTCAGACAGGGACAGCCTCCTGGTTACATGCTCCGGAATACAGTCAGACAGGGACAGCCTCCTGGTTACAGGCTCTGGAATACAGTCAGACAGGGACAGCCTCCTGGTCAGAGGCTCCGGAATACAGTCGGACGGGGATGAGCCGCCTGTTACAGGCTCCGGAATACAGCCAGACAGGGACCAGCCTCCTGGTTCCAGGCTCTGGAATACAGTCAGACAGGGACAGCCTCCTGGTCAGAGGCTCCGGAATACAGTCAGACAGGGACGAGCCGCCATGAGAAAGCCACCTGACAGCGCTGTCCCAAAAGCAGCACACCTGTTGGAGCCGGGCCAGAGGTGTAAAGTTTGGTAAACATTTCCATCTTAGGAGAGAAAGGGACACGGGGGTGGGGGGAGGGAGAGACATTGCAAAGTTCCCTCTTGCTTTCCTCTGCCCATCTACCTCCTTTCCCTGATTCGAGAGCAGGCACTAAGAAAACAAAAGAGACAGAGAGCTTTACTGGGAGAAAGGGAAAGAGACAAGAGGGAAGATAGAAGGGTGTGCACCCTAGCCGGTTGGCTCATGCGTTAGAGCGTCCGCCCGTGAGCTGAAGGAAGGGTCCCTGGTTCGATTCCAGGCAAGGGCACATACCCTTGGTCAGGTCATGTGCAGGAGGAGACCGATTGATGTGTGTGTCTCTCCCACTCCCACTCTCTCTCTCAAAAAAAAAAAAAAAATCAATGGAAAAAGTATTTTCGGATAAGGATTAACAAAAAGAAGAAGAGGCCGAGACCGGTTTGGCTCAGTGGATAGAGCGTCGGCCTGGGGACTGAAAGGTCCCAGGTTCGATTCTGGTCAAGGGCATGTACCTTGGTTGCGGGCACATCCCCAGTAGGGGGTGTGCAGGAGGCAGCTGATCGATGATTCTCTCTCATCGATGTTTCTAACTCTCTGTCCCTCTCTCTTCCTCTCTGTAAAAAATCAATAAAATATATTAAAAAAAGAAGAAGAAGAAGAAGAAGAAGAAGAGGAGGAGGAGGAGGAGGAGTGTGGGGAGGGGTAGCTGAGGGGAGAGAGGACTCGGAGCCTGGAGTGGCATTTCGATTTGCAGCTTTGCCCTGGGGCAGGATCTGGAGAGGCTGTGCCTGGCAGAGCCAGCAGGTGAGGTGGGCACAGAGATCAGAGCGGTCATTGGCATGGACTTATTTTCAATCTTTGATTCAAAGATTAAAAAGTTAATGACCTGCAGGCGTTCGTGCGTGTTAGCTCGGTTAGAAGTTCAAGTTCCCCTGTGTCATGTGTTTTGTACCTTCTCCCAGCCAGGCTGCTCTGCCTCTTCCAAATGACTCAATTCTATTTTATTTTTCATTTCATTTAGTGTTTTTTTATTTCAGAAAGGAAGGGAGAGCCATCAGTGATGAGAGAGAATCATCGACCGGCTGCCTCCTGCACGCCCCACACTGGGGATCGAGCCTGCAACCCAGGCCTGTGCCCTGACCGGGAATCGAACTATGACCTCTTGGTTCATAGGTCAATGCTCAGCCACTGAGCCCCGCCAGCCGGGCCCAAACGCCCCCATTTTACCTCGGTGGAGTGCTTTCTACGACCCTGGAGGGGGCGTAGAAAGCACACCACCAAAGTAAAATGGGGGCGTTTGGGCCCGGCTGGACAGGAGCCACATTTTGGAAATGCCGTTGGCGGCAGATTGCTCCGGGGTGGGACGTGACACGGAGACCAGGCAGATGAGACGTGGCAGGAGGAGACACACGTGTCAGCGAGCGGAGAGCAGAGCCGCCTGTGCGGTTCCCGGGCCTCCTTCTCCGGCCCAGGGCGGGCGGCCCCTGGGGGGACAGTGCAGGCAGAGTTCACACTCCTGGGCCCTCAGAGGGGACAGGGTCCTCTGGCTGCTGGGGGATCGCGGGTCTGCTCTGAGCCGCTGGCCCGGGGGTCGGGGGGGAGCGAAAGGGGGTTAGGGTGAGGCTCCGGGCTCCGGGCAGGCAGAGGGGTGGTGGTTAGAGGACCGGGACCCCCTCGGGTCACTCAGAACCACATGCTGTTGAATTGCTTCCGGACGCTGAGAACATGGATTCAGAGCTTCTCCCTGTCTAGAGATCAGGTTCCTGGATAGCACACGTCAGTGGGTTAAACAGCAAACCATGACTGCAGCGGGGAGCACGCTGGCTCCTGTCAGCTCGGCTGCTGCCTACGGGGCAGGCCTGTCCTCCCAGTCTCTCTCCTGTCCGGAGAGGACACGCTGGAGCGCTGGGAAGTGTCAGCTCTGCGGGCCGTGGAGCTCTGAGCAGGACCAGCAATGAGCCGCCAGACCTGGTGAGCCTCCGTGATGACAAAAGCACGGCCATCGCTCTGCTCTCTCCAGAGCCGGCTTTGGGGGCGGCTGTTCCATTCGGTTTCCTTTGCTGACGTCCACCGGCTCCACCGTCCTCCAGGGGGGGCTGGCCCCGTGCTGATTCCGTGGCGCCTCCGAGGGCCTCGTGTGGAGTGGGCCCTTGGATACATTTATTAGTGAAATAATTCAGGAGATACATTAATATTTGAGTTACTCATTATCTTTAAAATATTCTATGAAACTCAGGAAAATACCTTTGGGTTACTATAATTTGAGCAATCAATGCAAATAATATAACTTCTTAGGCATGTATTTACATTTTATTTGTGGGATAATCATTTCCATTACACAAATGAGAAATAGAATCGGGTGTTCCCCAAAAATGCACATTTTCAGAGCTGCCTTTGAAGATTCGAACACAGATTTTCACAGCTTTTATCCTGCACGGAAGCCGCCATGTTAGAAAGTTCCAGACTCTTTGTGGGACGGGGTGATGGGTCCTCTGAGGCACATACAACTACAACCTTATCTTTAGTAACCTCTGGGTTCCTCCACGGTGTCGAAGAATACTTTTCCATTTGACTTCTATTCCCTGATGGTTTTCATCCAACCAAACTGAAACTTTGAATCTGCGCCTGAGCTTAGAGGCCCTGTGTTCACGTTGGCTTTTTGGTCAGAGCATGAACCTGAAATACGTGTTTTATTGCCCACAATGGTGTGCTATTTGCACACCAAGATGCCTCAGAGGTAAACTGATGGAGAAGAATTACAACACAGGCTTTCTGTCCTCTTTCATGGTAGCTACTTGGTCAGATTGCAGGTTTGACTTATTAGAAAAAAAATATCTTTTGCTTTCAGTTAGCGATTCCCTTAAAAACAAACAAACAAAACAAAAACAGCCCCATTTTTAGATATATTTGCATCCACAGATGATCCTTTTGATGATCTTAGCTAGAATGTCGGGTCATGAAAGCCAGAATAAGCATGAGAGATGTTGATTTTCAGACTCAGAGTTCAGACATTATGGCACAAACATCATTGTATTAATAAGACCAAACTGAATTCTTTTATAACAGGAGAGATAAGAATAGCAAAGAACATCGTGATGGGGATGGGGAAAATAGAATCTGGGAGCAGGGTTGTGCAATCAGATGGATGACTAAGTCTTGCTGAATCTCACGGCCTTTTTCTGCAGTCCCCTAGAGATATACAGCTATCCCTTGCCTTTATTAATGGGGCGATAATGACATCTGAAAACTTCATTTTCTTTATGACTAATGATTTATGAACAAAGATTTTTTTAAATTACATTTATGGTGGTGACATTGGTTAATAAAATTATATACAACTAGAGGCCCAGTGCACAAAATTCGTGCACAGGGCTGTGTGTCCCTCAGCCCAGCCTTCACCCTCTCCAATCTGGGACCCCTCGAGGGATGTCTGACTGCCCACTGGGATCGGGCCTCAATGGGCAGTTGGACATTCCTCTCACAATCATTTCATACATTTAGACCCACATTAGACTGTTTTATAATTTTGGTTTCTATTGTCAAATGTAATTTAGAAAACTCAAAGAAGTCAGGAAGTCTATTGTTTAGTATTTTACTTTAAAAAAAAAAAGTAGTTTTTAAAAATAAGTGGTTTTGTTCCAGATGAAGAAAATAGGACCAGAGGCATGGATGCATGAAATAGACTGACAGATCTCAGAGGGAAGGAGGCTAGGGGTGGGAAAAGATCAACCAAAGAACATATATATACATATATGCATAGCCCGTGGACACAGACAACAGTGTGGTGTGGTGAAGGGGGTTGGGTAGAGGGGGGCACCTCAGGGGACAGGACAAATAGGGAACATCTGTGATACTGTAAAAAAAAAAAAAAAAAAAAAAAGATTTGGACCTAATTATGACAAGAGACCTCAAAACTATTTCTTCTTGAATTTAAAACAGACATCTTACATTTTAATCACAGGGAGTAAACATTTGAAAGACAAACTCTCTTCCCTGCCCCCGTGAATATGTTTGAAGTAATTGAAAACAATTGTAACTTTTGAAAATTAAAATAATTGTAGAAAAGTTTCATTGTACCTTATGTGAAAAATACCTTCAACATAAGCATCTTTAATATGTTAGTGATATTATATATTTTAAGAAACAAATGTGTGATCAGTACTCATACACCAGAGGGGGGGGGGTGTCTGTAGCATTAATGACTCCGTGGAAACGTTAGTGTGCTGACACACAACAGCACAATGAGGATGAGGGTGAGCTGTTTCCGCAGACCTCAGCACACGCAGCAGTCACGGGGCGGACACATCTGTAAGCTATCTGCTCAGGGCTCTGTCCTCTCTCTTCCTCAGCTCACAGTTCAAAGTCCTCCTCTGCCAAATCCCGGGAAGCAGTGGAGAACAGGTGTGACTTAATTACAGGGTTTGATAATGGAACGCTTGTGAGAAACCATTTTTTTTTTTTGCCCATGAATAATTAATGTAAGGGTAATCATTATTTCTATATTTCTCCGCATCATTAAATCCTGACTCAAAGATGCCGAGTACATTTGTATCAGAAAGATTTCTTAAAGTTGCTTGGACTACTAAACAGAATACATGAGGAACAGAAATGTGCGGTTAAAAAAATATGGTATTGATTTATTCAAGCAGATGAAAGGAACTAAATCTTCCCAGGGAGGCCAACTGGTGAGCAAGAGGGAAGAGAGCTAAAAGAATCCGAAGGGTGTGAACAAAAAAACATGGACAACAAATGTTGAGCATTATGCAAATGCTCGCTGGGCAAAACAGCCACATGTTTTATTATAACTCTGGTTCTAATAAAATGGCATTTCGACAAGAACAGTTGTCATTGGATGGGGGATTTATTGCTCGAATTGTTTAAACTTAACAAATAAGAAACTTCAAATGTTTTAGCAGCTAATAGAAAATTTTTAGAGGTCACGTATGGAGACTTAATGTTTTATGCAAGCCAAATATTTTTTAGACATCATCTTTCAGCATATGATTAAATCCTGATTCAAAGATGCTGGAAATGTTATTATATGTTTTCATATGTCATTCTTGTCAAGTACTTAAGAAATGGACAATATATGTTCCTATTGGAAACTGACATCACATCCTATAGGCCAGGACTTCTCCATCTGTGTGTGCAGCACCCCGGGATGTATCAAATTATCTCCAAGGCTGTCACAGAAAGCCCCCAACTCCACCCGCCCTAAAAGCATTTCACAACAAGTAGATTTTAATTCATTTGAATATTTTGTAAAAGTATGTTTTTATTGATTTCAGAGAGGAAGGGAGAGGGAGAGGGAGAGGGAGAGGGAGAGGGAGAGGGAGAGGGAGAGGGAGAGGGAGAGTTTAGTGATGAGAAAGAATGTGGATCGGTTGCCTCCTGCATGCCCCACGCTGGGGCTCTAACCCACAACCCGGGCCTGTGCCCTGAGTGGGAATCCAACTGTGACCTCCTGGTTCCTAAGTCAGTGCTCAACCACTGAGCCATGCCGGCTGGGCTAATATTTTTTAAATCAGCAATATTTGGAAGGCAAGGCATTTAGGAAGAATGGGTACCATGAAATAACAGGTTTAGGAATCACTGCTTTAGGTAATAAATATAACCACAGAGCAGGAGACTGCTCGTCTGTAAGATTCTCCCAGTGACTCAATCATGATTAGCCAGCACTCCCGCGGCAGATTCCACAGCCCTAATGATCCTGGAGTGTGGTTTCGTTTGGTTTTGCTTTTATCCTTTTCATGACCACTAATTGTAGGGGTTGTCTGAAACCTTCTAACTGGGATCATATTTTAGCATTTGACAATCCCACGGAACATAACGGGACTGAATACAAAATGGCACAATTATGATTTAAAAACATCAGGATACAAGGAGGTCCAAGATGGTGGCGAGCAGGACAGCAGGCTGCCAGATAGCATGAGGGAGTGAGAGTGCTAAGGGAGAGTGTGAGGACTTGCAGGGAGTGTCTGTGCTTGTGAGCGAGGGACAGCTATATTCCACAGGACTGTTGGGGACTGGTGGACCAGGCTCCCCTGGCTGGACAGCCTCTACTACCGCTGAACTCTCTCCTGGAGCAGCCGGCTCTGCCGCAGAGCCCAGGCCATCTTGAAGGGGAGAGCAGCTGTGGTCAGAAGCCTAGCCTTACCTTCAACTAGGGAGATCTTAGACACTTCGGGATCCTACAACTACATCTCCCAGGGACCAGCTGCCCGGCATACATCCTATCTATCAGTGGTTGAGCATAGACCTATGAAACAGGAATTTAAATGTCTCCACATTCCTCTCTCACACACATCTGGGACATGTGGGAGAGTGAAGATGCTTTGGGGAGTGGGAGGAGCGCCTTGGACATGACATTGAAATTTCTGTTATCTCTTCACATCCAACCCACATCATTTATGGATAAAACAATAGGAGGAGGAGACACAGTGAGACCACGGAGGCCTGCCTTTCGGGATGTGTGGAAGGCGCGGTGGCCTCGCCTGCTCCATCTTATCCACAGGGAGGGAGCAGATAGGATGTGTGCCAGCCGGCTTCTCTCTGCCTGTTTCTTTTCTTCAATATTTTTATTGATTTCAGAGAGGAAATTATTCTACTTTTTGAGGAATTTAAATAACATACCTGTAAGGAAATAATAGTTTTTTAAAAATAGGCCTAAGAAATAAAAAAATATTTCACAAATTGAAAGATAATAAATGCAGCAATCCCTTTTCTTCGCTTCCCTTCCCTTCCCTCCTCTTCTCTCCTCTCTTCTCCTCTCCTCTTCTCCTTCTCCCCCTCTCCCTCCCCCTCCTCCTTCATCACCTCCTTCTCCTTCTCCTGTGCCCCCAGGCGTCATGAGGTGCTGTGTCCTCCATGACCCTCTTAATGGATAGTGAGTCCCCCAGTCTTCTGCCTGGGGCGGCAGCAGGGCTTTGTGCTTTGTCTCGCTTGCTGTTGCTGAGTTGCTGTTGTTGGGCCCCCCTGCAGATGTTCCTGAGAAGATACGATCCTCTGGAAATAAAACATTAAACCTCCTCTCCAAAAGAGTTAGACTTCTCTTCCCAGTGCTCACTCATCTATAATCACTAAAGCCTAATATGCAAAGTGGCCAAACAGCGGAACAGCCATCTTGACGACCTTCCGGACAAAGCCACAGCTGCTAGGGCCTACTCTTGCACAGATTTTGTGCACCGGGCCTCTCATTCTTTAATAAGTTCAAGGGAATAAACCTTCATTTTTCTTAGTAGTTGTAGTGTTGCTCTTCCTTTCATTTCTCGGCTAACTGGCTTTAATAAGTCGTTCTTGGAACCTTGATAATGACCTGGAAGCCAACGCACTGGACATTCGATTCGGTTCTTTTCACTTTCACTGGAAACCTCGTCTCCTTCCTGGGGGTCCGCTTCTCCGATGAAAAAGGAGCCGAAGGTCGTCGGTAAATTCTTCCCAGTGTCCTCATTTCTAGGAATTAGGATCATTACGTTTTGGGACTCAGCTGTCAATTGATGCACATGTGCTTGGCTGCCCTGATGGGAGCCTGAGGCCATGAGTTCTGCTTTAGATCAACTCCGTCATCTCCTTGGCGGCCACAGTGGTGACTCTATGGCTGGATACTCCACCAGCACCGGTGCCTTTGGTGCGATCAGCAGGTTTCATAATGACATAATCCTGAAAAGAGTATCGGGGATTAATGCGGTCCCACCGCAATTTGAAATGACTTTTTTCTTCTACCGATAGTGCATAGAGAGCAAAGGGAGACATAAGTAACCGAAATAAAATGTGGTTTCTAAAGCATGAGTTACTTGGAACTGATTTGAATAATATTAAATTTTCATTAGCTCATTCAATTGAATCATTCCTCAAATGTATCTTTCCAACTATAATTTAAATCTTGAAGAATGAATTAGGTAACTTGTATTATAAGTTTCTTTATACAATATTAACTTTTATTTTAATTCCTATAAGATTTGAGGGGTCAACCCCCCCCTTTTTTTCTTTTAGTTTATAATCCAAATAGCCATGTTTGATTATAATTGCATAGTCAGTGTTAGATAAATATCAATGCTGTTTCCCCTCCTCCCCCCAGCAACAGGGTGCACTTGGGATAAACTCCCCTAGCGCCTGCCTGCCTTCTCACCTCCACCTCCTCAGTTAATTTCTCCCCACTCACTGCCAGACTCTGGGCATCAGGAGCCATAAAGGAGCATGATCTGAGTCCCCTGGAAATGGAATGGCTTTGAGCAGCTCATATGTGACAATAGATCTCTCAACAGTGTAGGAAGCCCTGAAGCACCCAGCCTGCATGGCTCAGTGGTGAGTGTGGACCTAGGAACCAGGAGGTCACTGTTCAATTCCAGTGAAGGGCACACACCCAGGTGGCCGGCTCAATCCCTAGTGGGGGCATGCAGGAGGCAGCTGATCAATGATTCTCTCCTCAGTGATGTTTGTATCTCTCTCTCACTCTCCCTTCCTCTCTGAAATCAATAAAAATATATATTTTTTTAAAAAGAATCCCTGAGGCACATTAGGAGATAATGTTCATGAGACAATCTATTTATATAAAAGGCTAATATGCAGAGTGTCCCCGAGAGAGCATGACCGAGAGTTCTATCACTTGCTATGATGTGTGCTGACCACCAGGGGCAGTGTGGAATGAAAGAAGGTCCCAGCCAGCAGCTGGAAGACCCCAATGGGCCCTGATTGCTGGCCAGGCCTAGAGACCTTACCCTGCACGATTTCATGCACAGTGCTTCTAGTAACAATATAATTATGCTGATACCCACTTGGCATTGGAAAGGGTCAGTATTAATGGTAAATGTAGTCATAATCAACTGAGTAAATGATACAGAATTTCTTGGTAATAATAATTATCACAATTATTTGCATTCATCAACTTTAGTGCTCATAGGAGTTCTTTGATGTAGTTGATCTTATCTCTTACAGATGAGAAAATTAGTCACCTGCCCCCGTCGCACAGTTCACACCTGGTAGAATTGGGTTTCAACCAGGTCTGCGGGGTCCAGAGCACACGTGCTCTTACCCCCTGAATGCTGCTGCCTCTCTCTGCTGCCCCCTCGCCTAGGGAATACTCACCAGAGAATTGAAAACTGTTTACATAATTATTAAAATTTACCTTCTATTTTTTAAATACATTTGTATTGATTTCAAAGAGGAAGGGAGAGGGAGAGAGATAGAAACATCAATGATGAGAGAGAACCATTGATTGGCTGCCTCCTGCACATACCCTACTGGGGATGGAGCCCACAACCCGGGCATGTGCCCTGACTAGTAATCAAACCATGATCTTCTGGTTCATAGATCAACACTCAACCACTGAGCCATGCTGATCGGGCTTAAAATTTACCTTTTAGAGATCACTGAATAGCTTACATCAACACTAACGTCCTTTAAGAATGTAATGTAATTGTGTGTGTTTTCTTTTTATTAAGTTAAATGTATTGGGATAACATTGGCTAAGTGTGTTTCTATGTTACAAGATTTGTACATTGCACTGTGTGGCCAACACACAAGGTCAAACCATCTTCATCACCAGATAATTGTGTGTGTTTTTTCCACATGTATTCATTAATTTTATGTTATTGCTATTCTGCACTTCAAATGCACTCCCAGTTACCATCAAATCCCATAACTTCTCTGCATCACATCTGGATAAATGCATACAGATTACATGCCAAAGGGCTGTGATGCATGGAAAAATTCTCTTGGCATTCCCAAGACTTTTCCATTTCTTTAAAATTAGTCTTTACGTCTCTAATAAGCAGATATGAAAACGTGTAATTGATATATATATTTTCCTGCCCAGGGCTCTATTTGCTGTTTATGTTCTGTGTCGATGTCCCCTGCACGTCTGTTGCCTCTTTTTGGATGAAGAAGCTTCTCGCCCTGCCGATACCCACGTGCCGTGGACTGGCCTTTGTTGTGTCTGCAGGGCGCTGTTCCTTACATCTCAGCTTACTTTGTCTGTGCCGATGGC
This sequence comes from Nyctalus aviator, assembly GCA_036971965.1. Classification (NCBI taxonomy): domain Eukaryota; kingdom Metazoa; phylum Chordata; class Mammalia; order Chiroptera; family Vespertilionidae; genus Nyctalus; species Nyctalus aviator. The sequence goes on along the minus strand of CM072928.1, from coordinate 1,461,886 downwards.
ACATTCGCGTCCAGAAGACGAGGCCGGGGTTGATGGCTCACACAGACTTCCCAAACAGCTCCTGTTAATACAGCACCTCCGCTCGCATCTCTCTCAGCAGTGGGAGGTCCTGAAAGTCTCACCAGGTGGTGCCACACCTGGAAATGAACGTGGCGGCCAGAAATGTCAGGCTCAGCGCACTGAGCCATCCTCAGGACGTGGGTGCGGGTGGCTCCTGACACTCCCGTGCTTTCCGTTCCTTGGCTGGCCCGTCACGGCGAAGGTGGTCACGGTGCGTTGTGTGAGAGTTTTCATCGTCCACACTATTTAGCCACCTAATTCATTTCAGCCACGCAAAGCTAACCCCGGGAAGGTGCGAGCTCGGAGACCAGACCATCTGCCAGCCGTGGGGTAAGGCCGATGCCTTCCCCTCAGAGCCTGAGCCCTTCTCCTCGCAGACACCCCTTTGCTGCCAGGCCTGGCTCCTGTACGGCCGCGGCAGGTGCAGTCCGCCCTCTGCCATTCCGCTCTCCCCCGGAGGTCCCACGTTCTTGCAAAGGGATGTGTCTCACACGTGGTGTCTGAGCTGAGCCCTCCCTAGGTGGGAAGGAGGCACATACACATATTGTTTCACACGGACGTGCTTGCCAGTAACTTGCCTGAGAAATGAAACAGCCTCGTGCTTGGCAAGTCAGAAGTTTTCCTCACCGAGAACCTTCTCTCCGGGCTACCATCGCCTTGGGTGTCAGACTCGGCACCGACCTCTCACTGAGGCAGGGCTGTGAGCTGGTTCGTAAAACTGGAAGGATTATACTGTCGTTAAATCCCCATGAGCCTTCTGCTGGCATAGGTTTATTGGCTGTCAGCCTTCTTTCTCCGGACTCCACCGGCAGAATCCGCAGGAGAGTCCTGGCGACAGCGTCCACCTGGCTTGTTAAACTCTGTTATGGCCATAAACCTGCTCCTGGATTGCAAGGGCAGGCGCTCCTGGACAAGCAACAGCTATTTCTGTGTTATGAGCGATGAGTATTCAGTCCCTTCATTGGTAATCGTTGGCTTCCATGTTTTCAAGAGTATATCTTGCCAAAACCGCTTTGGCTCAGTGGATAGAAAGTAGGTCTGCGGACTGAAAGGTCCCAGGTTCGATTCCGGTCAAGGGCATGTACATTGGTTGTGGGCACATCCCTGGTGGGGGGTGTGCAGAAGTCAGCTGGCCGATGATTCTCATTGATGTTTCTGACTCTCTATCCCTCTCCCTTCCTCTCTGTAAAAAAAATCAATCAAATCAAATATATATATATATATATATATTTTTTTAATATACAATATATATACACACACACACACATATATATATATATTTTTTTTTTAATTTTTTTTAAGAGTATATCTTACTCCATAGTCAGCCTTTGAGAGGGGGATAATGATTGTCCTTTAATTAAATCTCTCTTGTTCGAAGCAGGGTACATTTTGTGCTTCAAGGGGACAGTCACTGTTTTTATTTCTCCATTCTCCACCCCTAACGTCTTCCTTGTAGCTCTTTTTATGAGCAGTAAAAAGGTAATAACATTATTTTGATAATTACAGTGCCAATATTGATGATGAGTGTCGGGATAATAATTGTTGGCTGCTGCATTTAGACATCAGACCATATTAAATAAAAGAATAAACATTTGATTTTCAGCATTCAGCTTTGGGTCATAACCCATCACATGGAAAATCAGGTCCAGCCATGAGCTGACGATAATGCAGCTGCATCAATTAGTCAATAGAGCAACTAAAACAATAAAAATAATTGAATATGTCCTCCAATTTATACTCTTTCAGTTCTCCTTACTCCTGTGTAGATTTAAATTTTTATCATATTCATTTTTTTCTGAAGACTTTTAACATTTTTGTTGTGGGGGTTATTATAAACTACCCTGCTTTTTTCTTTGCCTAAAAAATTATTTCTTTCATTTTTTTTGAAAGCTATTTATGCTAGGTATCATATTCTAGGCTGATATTTTTGTGACTTTTTAAATATGTCACTTTATAATCTTTTGGCTTCAATAATTTGTAATGTGAATTGTTGAGCAGTCTACTGTAATTCATATGTTTCTGTAAATACATACATTATCCTATTTCTAATGTGTTCTTTTCCTCTGTCTCCCTTTAACTTTAGTTTTGAGCACTTTAAATATGCATTGCCTAGGCACTTTATTTATTTATTTTAATAACTAGAGGCCCGGTGAATGAAAATTCATGCACTGGAGGGGGGTCCCTCAGCCCAGCCTGTCCCTTCTCATAGTCTGGAAGTCCTCAGAGGCGGGAGGTGACCCGGAGATCAGGGGAAGGCAACGCCCCGTCACACCTCTGCTGCTGCCACTGCTGGCAGTGCAAGCCTCAGCTGGCCCTGGTTACCTGCGCCTGGGGATGACTCTAAGGGAAATGGGGGACTCCAGAGGCAGGACCCCCAACGGGGCTGAGGGGACTGGGTGCCGCCATCTTGTAGCTATGGGTGCCGCCATATTTGAGGGTATGGCAGTCAATTATATTCTCTCCTTATTGGCTGTGGGTGCTGCCATCTTTGAGGGTGGGGCAGTCAATTAGCATATTCCTTCCTTATTGGCTGTGGGTGCTGCCATTTTGCAACTGTTTGAGGGTCAGTTAGCATATTCCCTATTGATTAGATAATTATGCTTGATTTCTTATGAAATTCTTTGTCTATGGTTCTGTGTTTTTCAACACGTTTGGAAGATTCCCAGCCATTAGCTTACAATACTTCCTTGACGTGTCTCCTCTCTATCTTTGTTTGTGATTCCTACTGCACCTCCGTTAAATGGACCAATACCATCCCGAGATCTTGTATGTGTTGCCATTCTTTGTTTCATTCATTTACTCTGTGATTTACCCAGTTAATTTCCATTAATGTATTTCCTTGGTTATTGATTCTTCTTTCCTTGCCTTTTTTTAATTCAGTTAATAACCCTGTGGAAGGTGTTTTTATTATCTGATTCATTGCATTTCTTATGTCTAGCATTTGCATTTGATTTTTTCTAATAGCTTTCCTTGTTCTGATACAATTTAAAATATTTTTTTTACAATTTTCATCTCACTCCTGTAATACATACATTTTGTCCTTATAAATAAGAATTGTTAATATATTAATCATTGTTGTTTTAAATTTCCTAGTTGGTAGTTACAGCATCTGTATCCTATATGGGCGTGGTTTTGTTCATTGATTCCGATATATCTTAATTCTTATTCATTGCTGTGTAATATTTTGTTGAATGTTGGACATTGTGTCTAAGACAACACAGATGGAGATAGATGTTGCTTATGTCTGAAAATGGGCATATCTATTTTTATGTGAGATCCTCTGTGTGCCAGGCTTAGTTAACCTAGTCAGGGGTGAGCTGGATTCTGTTTTTTTGTGTTATGTGGTTTTCACTGGCTTCAAATTCCTCTACATTTTCTGTCCGTTTGTTAGTCTGTTTTGTTTAGCACCCTTAGGGGGCGTTGAGTCACAGAGGTGTTTTTTTTTCTCAAGGATTCTGTTTCACCTTCAGAGTCAGACTTCTCTGTACATTTCCTCATCAAAGAAAGCCTCTCCACGGCTTGTCCCTCTTGGAGAAGCAGATGATTCTGCTCACCACTCAGCGCTCGGTAGGCGTGGGTGGGGAACAGAGAGGTTCTCTCCTGTTCTGTGTTAGTAACAGTTCAGGAATCCCCTCCACGGCTGTGTTTGGGGTACTCCCTGTGACCCCGCCACCCCACCAGGGAAACCTGTGCTGATCTGGCTTTGCTCTGGTGCTGAAGGATTCATTTTGTCCCCAAGCTGCAAGGGTTCCTGCATGTCCCTGCATGCTAGAGGGCTTTCCACCCTCCCTCTGTGGGGTAGGTCTTCGCTCAGTGGTGAAATAGAGGAGAATCCTGTGGGTGGGGCCTGTTTCCTTCCTTCTGTGGTTGCTACTTTCTCCGCCAAGGCTGGTCAAGCAGGAGGTAATCTCCAATCTCCCAATCCGACCCAAATCTTTCTTCTGAGAACCTGGCCAGGCATGAGAACAGGGTCTAGAGTTAGGGGCACCCTCTCCCTGTGTCGGTGGCTCCAAGGGTTCTGTGCCCTCAGGCCAGCCAGTGCTCACCGTTAGGAAGGGGTTCAAACCCAAGCTGATGTCTCCTGCCAGTGGATCTGGCACTGAGTCCTCTTCGACCAGGTGTCCCTGCAGGTCAGCCAGGGCGCCCAGGCTGTCTCTCTTGGGAGGCGTATTTCCTTACACTTGAGACTATTTGTCCTGCGGGCCCAGCTCGTTGATGGTGCAAAACACGTTATGATTTGGTAAATTATCCACATTGCTGTTGGGGGAAAGCTGTGTTCCTTTGAGCTTTCCATACCCTAAGACTAACCAAAGCCCTTCTCAGTTGATTTAGGGTTAAATAGGGTCTAGGAGTTTCCGTGACAATGCATTTTTAAGTGAAACTTATACACTGAATGTTTAAAATTGTTTGTAACATTATTGATCCACATACATTTCCCTCATGTTGAACTTCCCAAGATTTGCCAAACAGTCAAAGGAGAGGATTAGTGATTCTGAGAATGTTGGATTATTGAGCAAATCTTTGGACCCATTTTGTGGGTGGAATTCGCTGTTGGCCTCCTTCTCTCTGTGTATGGAGGATGAGATCATGATTTGCTTTCTTATGTGCTTTTATGTGTATGAGTTAATTTATGTTTGTATTTGCATGGAACATGTTTCTAGTTTCAAAGGAATTTAATATTATTTGGACAGTTCAGGAACAGATGATACATTTCCATTAGTTAGAAACTGGTTGCTCCAATAAAACAGATTTTAAATCCAGCGCATGTCACCATCGGCTGCCAAGGAAATCGCAGCCCTTGTCTGCCTCCAAACAAGCTTCATTTGCTGCAATTGCTGCTGTGGAGTTCCTGCTTCTTGCTCATCCTCTGATTGCAAGGACCATCCTGCCCCCACTAAGGACTCTGCAGACCCCTGATGGAGTCCCTGCTTCTGAGGTCAACAAAATTAAAAGCGTCTTTCATTCTGGTCCTACTCTTAAGTCTACACCAGTTTCAAAAAAGACTCTACACATACATTTGGTTAAATTACTTAAAAGAAAATCTATATATAAAAGGCTAAGCAATCATCCAGGAGCTGCCGAGCTCCAGTGACTTGGCAGTGGTGATTCTCAGGTGTCATACCCAGAACCAGAGAGGAGGAAGCCGGATTCTGGGGTGCATCACCCGAGAACTGCCCTCTTACATCCCGGGACCCCTGGGGGATGTTGGAGAGCTGGTTTCGGTCCAATCCCTGCAGGCCAGGCCAAGGAACCCCACCTGCCAGAGGGACCCCACTCACTCCGCAGATGCCACTCTGGCCTGGCTCATGGGACGTCTTTGAAATATACACAAGAAAATGTTCATCTCTAGAAGGAAGCCAATGGCTGGTGGGAATAGTGAGAAACAAACCTTCTTTTACCTTGTGTAACCTCTCCTCCTTACCAAATGCACGGTATACATAAAAGGATGACAAAACCACTCCATTAGCAGAGGTAGGAGCTCAGGAGTACTGTCGTTTCAGTGGTGAGCTCAGGATGCCGAGAAGGAAGAAATCAGTCTGAGTCACTGAGACAGAAACTTAGAGAAAATATACGCATACACACTGTGTCCTCCCCAAATGTAGACACACTTTAACAGCTGATAGCTCAATTTCTAAAAGAAATGCATGTTAATAAACACTCTCTTTATAATTGTTCAGTGTGTGTAGACATTTTGGGGGGGACACCATCTATATGGTGACACATTTTTGTATTAGTGATCAGATTCTACCAAGGTCATTGTCACTTATTACCGATTTCTGACGTTTCATGGGAAAAAGACCTGCCTGCCTGACAGCAAACAGCAGCGCCCGCTGGGCTGCTTGGGAGCACAGGGTCAGGAGCCCTGGAAGGTCAGGGGTGAGCGGGTCCCGGCCGGGCTGTGAGTGACAGCGGGGCCCCCCAGAGCAGGCTCCTGGACACAGTGGGCATTTATACCTATTTCATAAAAAAAATTGTTCATGAATTAATTACTTTTTAAGATATTCCTCTCAGTAAGACTATTAGAAAATATAAATTAACATGTCATAACCAGTAAAATTGTTTCCTCTAAATGTAGAATCTCTATAACAATCAAATAACTATGTTCTGCTTGAGCATCTGTTGTCCATTACAACCTGTGCCCGCGCCCGTGTGTCCCACACACGCAGAGACAGCGCGCATGACGGATGTCTCTGTTCCTTTCTGCTTGGCCCGGTCTGAAGCCATGCCTTCCAATGTGGCTAAAATATATGTGTTTTTAGTTCCAGCATTAACCATTTTTAATTCATTAGCTTGGCACAGCATAGTAAGAAGTAATATGGAACATATCCTATACCAAAGGACCAGCCATAACGTCTCAGACGTAGACTTCATTTCTAAAACAGTCGCTCCGCGGCCGCCGGCCAGGGTGCTCCCGGGACAAGGCTCACTCCCATGGAGCCATGCCGTGCTTCCACCTTCCCCGTCCCTTCCCGTGCCTCATTCATCAGCAAATGCGATGTAAATCAGCAGCATGTGCAGCTTTCCCAATGGACCACCGTCTTTGGTGGGGAGAGTGTTTAATAACCAAAGGTCTAATGAGTACATTCATACGGAAAGGTTTGCTCTCTGAGGAAGCTGGAGCAAACCCTTTGGAGTTGTGAATTATCATGCCTGCTTATTTTTCTTTCAAGTTTTAAAATGCTGTATAAAGGTTTCTTCTTGAATATGGGATAACAAAGTACACCATGTAAGTTGTTTATCTCATCCCATGTTGACGAAGTTTGCACATCTGTAACTTCTTATTGTGTAGGATACAGGGAGCACGGATCTGGCAGGATGTCCTACATGTACATGAAAGGGAACATAGAACACGTGATTAACTCAAAACCTTAAGCATTTGTGAAGCTTTCTTCTGAGGCATTCAGCTAATTCCCGGACATTCCCTGGCCGTTTCTCAGTAAGTTAAAATGGAATCACCATGTGACTCAGCGGTTCCACTCCCCAAAGGGAAATGAAGACCTAATTCTCACACAAAAAATACTGTACACCCGTGTTTATAGCACATTATTCATAAAAGTCCAAAGGCAGAAACAACCCACGTCCCACCCACTGACAGTAGCTAGATGCAGTGTGCCTCCCCGTAAGCTGTCACTTAGCTCACAAAAGGAATAAACACTGGCACGGACTGCAGCATGGTCAGCCTCGAACACATTGCCACGGGAGGGGACTCAGTCACAAATTACCACATCTCCTACGACTCCATTCCACGACATTCAAGACCAGAAAAGCCCACAGTGGTCGCTTAGGTTTCTTTTAAGGTCAGGAAAATGTGAAGTGGACTGGGAAAGGTGGTAATGCGTACACATATGTGAGAATGGGGGAAACCATGGATTACATCCCTAAATGGGTGAATTATATGATATGTGCATGATGCCATTTTGTCTCAATAAAACCGTATAAAATGTTTCAGGGGGGAAAAGGAAATCGGCACTGGGAAGGGCGGGGTTGGTGTAACTGCTCTAGATTGTCACCAGGATCCAACTCTTCTGGCCGCCCCTACCCCACCTGCATGCAGTCGGGGCACTCAGATCTCAACACGGGCCTTCACGACCACACTCCAGTCAGAAAAGGAGCCAAGCATGGACAGCACCAACAGCAGGGAAGCAAAAACTTACCCAGAAACCCTCATTGTTTTGCTTTTGGGGCCAGAAAATGGACCCTTCTCAGCAGCAAGAGAGGGAGGGAATTCAGCGTCTCACCAGGACCCTAGCCCACATCATACAGAGTCTGGGGAAATGCCCATCAGTGAGAGATCACTGAGTCTTTAAGGCTCTCATTTCCCCCCAGGAACAAAGATCCAAGGCATTTTTAAAATGTCAAGATTGTGATAACAGAGGAGCGAGAGCTTAAGATAAAAGAGACTTTTTGATGTTATGAAGCTAACCCATGAGTGCTCCCTTCTTCATCATAAACATTAATCTACTGTTTCTATCTTCACAGAGAATTTTTTTCAATGTGCAAAAGTCACATAGGAGCAAAAACCTGACATTTATATGCCTTTTCAATAACGTTCTTTGTAATGCACAAAAGTGCATGAATTTATTAACTCAGTATCATTGATTAAAGACCTACCATGCATGTCCTCAAAAGTTACTGGGCTTACACAGCCCCCTAATTATTTGATGCTATAAAGGACATTTAAACTAATAGGGTGGCTTAGGGATATTTCACACTGGGTTTATATTTGGATTGATTATTGAAGAAAAATTATTTCTAATCAGAGGAGAAGAGAGAGCAATGGCAACCAGAAGAAGAGTTGGTGCGAACACCCAGGGGTATTTTATAAAAGTGGTTTCACATGGCGTGGCTGGTGGGGCTCAGTGGTTGAGCATCAACCTATGAACCAGAAGGTAATGGTTCAATTCCCAGTCAGGGCACATGCCTGAATTGTGGGCTCCATCCTCAGTAGGGGGCATGCAGGAGGCAGCTGATCAATAATTCTCTCTCATTATAATCTTGATGTCTCTCTCCTCTCTTCCTCTCTGAAATCAATGAAAGTATCTTTTTAAAAATTTGTCCTTGATGGTTTGGCTCAGTGGCTAGGGCGACGGCCTGTGGACTGAAGGGTCCCGGGTTCCATTCTGACCAAGGGCACATGCCGATGGTGTGGGCTTGATTCCCAGTAGGGCGTGTGCAGGAGGCAGCTGATCAATGATTCTCCCTCATCATTGATTTCTCTCTCTCCCTCTCTCCCCCTTCCTCTCCCTTCCTCTCTAAATCAATAAAAATATATATTTTTTAAAAATCTGCAAAGAGTAAGAGTGTACAGGAAAGGCAGGAGGTGGGACTCGGTGGAGTAGACTGAGGTGCTAATTACATGCACCTGACTCCATAGACCGTGTGAAGTTTGGGGGCAGTTTAAGAAGAGTTGGAAGAGGCCATGTACATTTTATAAATCACAGAAAAATCCATGAATTTAGCAATGAACAGTACAGGGCTTACAGTCTTACCATCCTGGAAAGGACTCCTCCTTAGACAGCTCAAAAGAAATGTAGTCTCTTTGACCTGAAGATCGCAATTACTTCACCTCCGAAGGATTTAGTGAATTAGAGTGCACACCCAACACGAAGATAGGGTGGTTGTAAAATATGTTCTAAAATGTTTTTTACAAAAAGGAATGCATATATGACATTTAATTTTTTCTTTGAAATACATAAATTCCTCTGAGCACAGATTCCAGTAAAAAGCTTCCTTTTTTAAATCATGTTTTATTAGCTTACTAGAGGCCTGGTGCATGAAAACCATGCACTTGGTGAGGGTGTGGGGGGTTCCTCAGCCTGGCCTGTGCCCTCTTGCAATCTAGGAACCGTCAGACATAAAGGTACCGTCACTTTGTAACCCACTGGCCTATGGGTGGCCATTTGGCCACTTGGGATTTTACTCTTCAAATCTTGGCCACTGTAACACAGCCATGAACATAGGGGTGCATATAATTTGTGTAATTAATGTTTTGGGATTCTTAATATAAATTTCCGGAACTAGAATTGCTGGGTCATATGGCAGCTCCATTTTTAGTTTTTGGAGGAAACCATACCGTTCTCCACAGTGGCTGCACCAGTCTGCACTCCCACCAGCAGTGCACGAGGGTCCCTTTTCTCCACGTCTCGCCAGCACTTGTTTGTTGATTTATTGATGACAGCCATTCCGACAGCTGTGGAGTGGTTCTGTGGTTTTAATTTTAATTTCTTTAATGATTAGTGATGAGCATCTTTTCATATGCCTACTGACCATCTGTATGTCCTCTTTGGAGAATTGTCTTTTCAGATCCTTTGCCCATTTTTAATTGGATTGTTGTTGGTTTTTTGGCATTGAGTTTGATAAGTTCTTTATAAATTTTGGATATTAAGCCCTTTTCAGATACCTCGGCTAATGTGTTCTCCCATGAAGAAGCTATCTTTTCAATCTGTTGATGGTTTCCTTTGCTGTGCAAAACCGCGATAGTTTGATGTCTTTGCATGTGTTCATTTCTCCTTTTGCTTCCTTGCCCATGGAGATGTATCAGAAACATATCGTTACAGGAAGTGTCTGAAGTTTTACTGCCTATATTTTCTTCTAGGATTTTTATGCTTTCCAGTCTAATATGAAAGTCTAATCCATTTTAACTTTATTCTTGTGTATGGCATAGGAAGGTGGTCTATTTCATTTTTATGCCTGGGTCTGTTCAATTTTCGAAACACCATTTATGGAATGAACAGCCTTTGCCCCATTGTTTGTGTTTACCTTTTTGTCAAATGCTAATTGACTCTAAAGCTGTGGCTTTGTTCCTAGGCTCTCTGCCTGGCCCGTTGGTCTATGTGCCTGTTCTTATGTCAGGATCCTGCTGTTTGATTAGTATAGCCTTATGGCAGAGTACGATATCAGCTATTTGGTTCTTCAAATTCTGTTCTTCTTTCTCAAGATCACTGTTTCACCCTGGCCAGTGTTCTCAGTGGTTAGAGCACCAGCCCATTCACTGAAGGGTCTAGGGTTTGATTCCCAGTCAAGGGCATGTACCTGGGTTGCAGGTACATGCAATTGCCTTTGGGAGGCAGCCAATGGATGTGTCCCTCTCACACTGATGTTTCTCTCTCTCTCGTGCATGCTCCCTTCCACTCTCTCTAAAAACCAATGGAAAAATATCATCGGTGAGAATTAAAATAAAAAGATTGCTGTTGCTCTTCAGGGTCTTTCGTGCTTCCATTTATATTTTTGAAATATGTGTTCTAGTTTATGAAATACACCACTGGCATCTTGAGAGGAACCGCTTTGCATCTACAGATTGCTTTGGGTAGAATGGACGCTCTGATGACGCTAATTCCTCCTGCCCATGAGCACAGTATGTGCTTCCACTCACTTGTCTCTGCTTCCCTCTCCTCTCAGTGTCTACAGGTTCCCTAGCGCCGGTCTTTTCACCCTGGTGGGATTTATTCTTGGGAGTTTACCCTTTTGAAGCAATTGTGAATGGGATTTTTTTTCTTAGCTTTTCTTTCTGATAGTTCATTAGTGATGTATAAACATGCAACTGATATCTGTTTTGTATCTGGCCACTTTACCGCGTTCATTTAAAATTTTCGTAAGTTTTGCTGATGGAGTCTTTAGGGTTCTCTACATTCAGAATCATGTAGTCTGCAAATGACGACAATCTAATGTCTTCCTTCCCAACGTGGATGCCTTCTATTTTTCTCCTTGTCTGAGCAGGACGTTCGCACTGTGGTGAATAAGACTGGAGAAAGCAGGCACCAGTATGTTCGCACTGTGATGAATAAGACTGGCGAAAGCAGGCACCCCTGTCTGGTTATTGGGGAAAAGCTTGAGTTTTGCCATTGAGCATGACGTGGGCTGTGGGTTTGCCAGATACGGCCTTTATGACATCAAGGTATGTGTCCTGTATTCTGAATTTATTTAGAGTTTTTATCAAAAGCTTTTCTGCATCTGTTGTTGGGAACGGGTGGCTTTTATCCTTCCTGCTGTTTACGCAACGCCTCCTGCTGCCGGTGTGTGGAATCGCAGCCATTTGCTCCAGCCCTGGACCACGGGCCTAGACCCCCTCCCTGGTGAGGACGAGGCACATCCTCTCTCTCTGGGCAGCGCAGCGGGCATGGGCGATGCCGGGCACTGCGGCGGCCACTGGGGGAGCGTGCCGGTGACCTGGGGGCAGAGGAGGGACCACTGAGCGGTGGGCTGGGACTCGGAGGAGTTATTCCTGAAGACGTCCATGTCCTCAGTTTCACAGGAGCCGGTGAGACACCCCCCGGGTGCGGGCACCAGGGAGAGCCTGCGGACCGGACTGCCCGCAGGAGGCGGCGGCAGGAATGGTCTGGAAAGCACCGCCTTCTCACCAGGCCTCTGTCAGGGCCACCAGCCCCCAGGGCCGAGCTTGCTGAGCGCTCTTCTGGCTGCACCAACTCTGGGGGCAGAATGTGCACAAGTCCCGCCCTGGCGGGGCCTCTGTCCCATGTCTGGGGCAGGGGGAGCGGGCGGGGTGGGGCAGGGGAACTCTGGTGAAGGTTCGGATCCAGAGGCGCAGGCTCCCTAAGGACTGGAATCTCGATTTAGGGCCACAGAATGCCCCCACCTCTCCTTACAGGCCCCTGTCCAGCGGTTCCGTTGGCCCGGGACCAGGTCCGGCTGAGGAGGGGACCCCGGACGCACCCAAAGGCCAGGACACGCTGGAGGGCGTGGCCGCAGAGCCAGACAGCGGGAGGCGGCCCTCGGGCTGGACATGCAAACAGCCGCGTGTGCGAGGCTCCGGACCAGATGGGCAGAGTAAACAGAGACGTGGAAATCCCGGGAAAGGACCAAAGGAAGCGCGGCGATACAACCATGATGACAGCCCGGAGGAATGCCTTTGATGGGCTCCGAGGAGCTTGGACGCAGCTGGGACCATGGTCTCTGCGCGGGAGGGCGCCACCCGGATCCCGAGAGCCAGACGGCACAGAGGACACAGAGGACAGGACAGAAAGAGCGGCCCCCAGGAGCCGGAGCAGCGGGAGGGGTGACCTGTGCACAACGGATACCGACAAGAAGAGGGAAATAAAGAGATAACTCACTGGAAGCAATCATGACAGAGCGTTCCCCCAAACTGAGGTTAGGATTAAACCACAGGCCAGGAAGCAGAGAGTGCCAAGAGAATAAACGTGAAAACAAAACAAGCAAACAAAAAATAAATTACTGCCCTGGCCGGTGTGGCTCTCGAGTGTCAGCCTGTGGACTGAAAGGTCCCAGGTTCGATTCCGGACAAGGGCATGGACCTTGGTTGTGGGCATATCCCCAGTGGGGGGTGTGCAGGAGACAGCTGGTCGATGTCTTTCTCTCATGTTTCTAACTCTCCCATCCTCTCTGTAAAAAAATCAATAAAATATATATATTTTTCAAAAAAAGACATATTGTCAGAGTGTATCAAAAAATAGGACCAGCTATGGATGGTCTGTGAGAAACTACTTTAAAGATAGAGACACAGATAGGTTAAAAGTATATGGATGGAGGACAATATGCCACCCTTACATTAACCCAAAGAAAGACCCATCGTCATGGAAACAGAGAAAAATGGACATTCGGTGGGAGATGATGTCCGACTCAGCTGCTGGGGTTAGTGCCTGGTGAAGTGAAGGTGCGGAAAGGTTTAAGAAAACCCCCTTTATCATCACATTAGGAGATTTAAATGATATAGGCACTGCCCTGCCTGTGTGGCCCAGTGGTTGAGCATCATCCTACGAACCAGGAGGTCATGGGTCAATTCCCCGTCAGGGTGCATGTCCGGATTGTTGGCTCAGTCCCAGTGTGGGAAGCAGCTGATGATGATTCTCTCTCATCATGGATGTGCCTATCTCCCTTCCTCTCTCTGAAACCAATACAAACATACTAAGTGATGTATGTGCCACGTATGTGGTAAAGTTCATCCATGTGAACTATTGCTTTTGCTGTTTTGCATGTTTCCCCTCAGAGCCTCCCCGGGAGTGATGCTGTGAAGTGCACCCAAGAGCTCTGCGGGATCCAAAGGGCTTTCTTCAATGCTATAGCTCTGAGCACACCCGTGTGCCACAGGGCTCTGCTGCCCTCCTTTAGCTCTCCGCTCAATGCCTGTCCCCTACTCCCCCCCCCTCCAATAGCGTGATGGCCTGCCCGCTCCTGTAGCTCTCCGCCCAATGCCTATCCCCCACTCCCCCCCAATAGCGTGCTGGCCTGCCCCCTCCTGTAGCTCTCCGCCCCCACCCTCCTGCAGATCCGTTATCTGGGCGTCACAAGGTCGGTCATTACACCTCATGGTGTAACGGATAATTAGCATATTCCTCTCTTATTATATAGGATTGTCCTGAACCAGATTAATATTCTTTACTTTGCCGGGATCTCCCTGGCTTCACACAGGACGTTTAAAGACTTTCTAGCCTCACGCCAGGGCATCAAGAGGCCTCTCTGGCTGCCTCTCCACGCTCACGCCGTGTTCTCTCTGAGTCCGTGCTCTGCCTCCAGCGTCCAGCTCCCACAGTCTCACCACGTGGGCACCGATATATTAGCTACGCTTCTCGAAGCCATATTGGCATCTAGCAATCATGGAGTCCGTTTTCATTTGCTGGAAACTGCCTCTGAAACATGTCAGTGTTGAGGTCGTTAAGGTTCTTGCATTTTGCAGGTGAACAGCTTAGCTGGCTTCAATGAATTTTATGTTGTTTTTATAGCCATGAGCACATAACCGCAGAGAGCTCTGCAAACACCAGCCCCGTGGATGGCGGGAGGACCATGTCAGCACACAGGGACGTCCTGTGAGGGCACCGGGGGAATTCACTTTCTTCTCCTGACGACTGTGTTCTCCATGGCGCATGCCGCCGTGGGACAGTCAGACCCTTAGTACACGGCTCTGAGTGTAGCAAAGCCAAGTACATCGCTGGCAGTTCAGATGGGCCCTAAAGCGAGCGGGGTAATCCTCGTCTGCCATTGGGGAACAGGTTTCCGTTTTACAGTAACAGTGACTGGCATCCGCCGACCACCTCCCACCCCAGAGCCCGAGGGCTAAGGAGCTGATTCTTTCAGAACGTGCGGCCAATTTGGTGTGACTTTTCTGTTGTCATAAAGGGAAAAATTCATCGTTCTGCCCTCTTAAAAGACTGGAAGTCTATAGTGTTATGGTCCCAAGAAGTAATTCTCTGGCTTCTATTTTTATTTGTCTTAAGTGATATGTAAATCCTTCTTTTTAATCAGGCTCCAGGGATGAGATGTGAGTTGAGTGATGACTCTACCAGCAAGGCAGCTGGGTGACATGGCATGGGCATGGTAGCTGCCCAGTTGATAATGAGCCCGATGAGAGAGCAGTGAGTCCATAATCAATAGTCACACACACACACACACACACACACACACCTGGCTGAGCCAAACTCTCAGAAAACAGTTCTCATCCAGTCATCATCTTCTGTGGTTTTCACCAAGTAGATGGTGATAATGTTAGCTGTGATGTCCTCTCTGACAGCAGATGATGTCCAGTAACTTATATAACAGAACTTGTCCCTAACGACCAACTAGTTTTATCTGTTTTGCTTCACACAGCAGTTAGCAGTGGGTATTTATGTCTTTACTAGTAGCCTGTGCACGAATCCGTGTGCCAGGAGGTGCGGCTGCTGTCCAGTAGCTCTTCACCCGTTGCTCCGGCCTCCTGCAGATCTGCAATCTGGTCATTACTCTATCGGTCATTACCCTTATTATGTGTAATGGATATTCACATTTCTCCCTGTCTTTCCTTCTCTCTTTCACTCTCTCTAAAAATCAATGGAAAAATATCCTTGGGTGAGGATTACAATAAAAAAAAAGAATTGTTATAAAATAAAACCCAGAAGTGTAATACATATTTTAAACCAGAGGCCCAGTGCACGAAATCAAGCACAGGTGGGGTCCTGGCAGCCTGGCCCCAATTGGTGGACCAGGGCTGGGTCTGTTGGGAGGAAGGGACAGCAGGAGGTTGGCTGGCCAGCCTGATCCAATTGGGGCCCAGCTGGGGGGAGAGGCCGCAGGTGATTGGCTGGCAGGACACTTCTCCGAATGAAGTGGGGGGTGGCGATTAGGGTTCAGTGGCCGGGGTAGAGGCTGTGGAAGGTTGGCCAGCCAGCCTCACCCCTATGTGGTGTGTGTGTGGGGGGAGGACCGATCTGTGGCAGAGCTGTCTGAAGAAAGGGGCCATGGGCTGATCAGGGTGATGGGGGCCTATTGGGGCTGGGCCAGCCAGGGGGAGGGGCCATAGGCAGTTGGCTGGCCCCGCCCCCTATTGGGGTAGGGAGCCACGATCTGGGGTGAGACTGGCCGGGATGAGCACCTGTGGGCAGATCAGAGTGTTAGGGACCTCTCAAGGGTGGGGCTGGCCAGAGGGAGAGGCTGCAGGATGTTGACCAGCTGGCCCAGCACCCAGATTAGACCGGTTCGCTGGACACAGTGGGTGTCATAGTGACCAGTTGTCCTGGTCATTATGGTGTTCCAGTCGCTGGCTTTTTATATAGAGAGATAATTTTCAAAGGATAGGTTACCTTCTGGGTTGTTCAATTCATGCTTCTTTTTCATTCCTTTTTTTTTTTTCTTTTGCTCCAATTGATTCACCTCCTGCAGTCCCAAGAATCTAATGTTTCTTTGTCAAAGATCATACTTCATGCTAAGAAATAAATATATATTATTTAGAATGCTTTATCTTTCTGTAAGCCCAAGATTAAAAATGAGTTTCCAGCCGAAACCAGTTTGGCTCAGTGGTAGAGCGTCGGTCTACAGACTGAAGGGTCCCAGGTTCTGTTCTGGTCAAGGGCATGTACATTGGTGGCGGGCACATTCCCAGTTGGAGGTGTGCAAGAGGCAGCTGGTCGATGTTTCTCTCTCATTGATGTTTCTAGCTCTCTATCTCTCTCCCTTCCTCTCTGTAAAAAATCAATAAAATATATATTTTTTTAAAATGAGTTTCCAGTGTTGATAATTCAACTCGTATCCTGTTAACAAGTACTAAGCAACTTAGAAAACTAACAGTTAGAGCCGTTTTCCTCCCGTGGTACTCGCTTCCTGTGCTCTCTTGAGGGCTGAGAAGGACGGCTTCGGACGGAGAGACTGTCGGGGCTTCAGAAGGCTCACCTTTGGTAATGGTCCAAGGGGGTGCCGAGGGCAGGCTCCGGACAGGAGCGGCACAGCCCGGCTTTGGCTTCGGGCGGCCACTGTTGGTGGGTGACATTCAGCAGCAGGCCTTCGGAGCCAGCCCTGCTCCCCCTCATAATGGGCTGCGTGTTGTCAGACATAATGGTGTTCTCTTCTCTGTCCCTGGCCCGCCGCCCACCCTGACCAAGCTCACACAAGTGGACAGAGCCCTTTGTAGGAGTGACTGTCAGGGAATTTGGAAAATATGTTATAAAGTTAACAACCGCATTTAAGAAACAATAACTGCATTGACTGTATTCTTAGAAACAAAAGGATATTTTATAATTAGGACTATTGAGAATGTAGGTTCGAAAGGCCACCATTCTGTGTAATCGTGTGCTCTCCAGCTACTTCCAATGACATCCAGGAATTTATGTCAGTGGTAAAAGTGGAGTGTGTACCAAAGATGTTGTGCTTTGTGGGAGCCATTAAGAGAGTCTTTTATTCAATACGACAACCTAACCTCACTTACTGGGGCTAGAGAAGTGCCCAGAAGAACAAAAATTAAGATGGAAGAATATGCACCGTAGCTTCCGTTGGCCACTGGGTGTAGGAGCCAGGCCTGGGTGCTCTTCCCTGGGAGAGGGCGGCCACTCAGCCTCCTGCTGGCTCTGTGGCTGAGGCCACCAGGGCCCAGAGGCCACCGGAGCCCAGAGGTCACCAAGGCCAGAGGTCACCAAGGCTGAAAGGCCACCTGCGTTCTCAAGGGCATCAGAGAGAGGAGGGAGGGAGGGGGAGGAGATAAGGAAGAGAGCGAATGATGATAAACAGCTCTCCAGTTTTAAAGATGATTCCAGAAACAACAGCAGCAGCAGGCCAGGCCCCAGAGCGCTTCCAGTGGCCTTCGCTGCGGTGACGGTGGGAAGGGCTGGCATGGCCATGGTGGGTCCCATGCGTCAATGATGAGAGAGAATCATGGATGGGCTGCCTCCTGCAGGCCCCCCCGGGGATCAGCCCGAAACCTGGGTGCATGCCTTGACCGGGAATCGAATCTTGATCTCCTGGTCCATAGGTCAATGCTGAGCCACGCTGGCCGGGCGAGACGGAATTGTGGGTGTGTCAGCAGCCCGGCGGCACCCGCCTGCGGTCACATGCTGCCCAGTGGCCTCCCCACTGCCTGGAAATGCAGAGGAATGCCTGGACTGCAGGACGCAGATCTCAGACAAGATTGTGTCTGTAGCGAGAGGCGAGGTTGTTTCTGTAAGAGGAAGTGAATGCATTGCTCACCATGTCCAATGTTAACAGATTTCTTAATTTCCAGTTCTCTTGGCCTGCTGCAGACATGCTTTGTTCCAAATGATTCGACTTCAGCCTCGCAGGCCTGATGATCCTGCTCTTTCTTCTAGAGTTAGTAACTTCTGTTCCCAGTCAGAACCTGTTAGGGATTGAAGAGAGGCATGAGGTGCTCCGTGTTTAACTGAGACCTCAGCGAGGCCTGGCCAGGCAGCTGGAAAATGATTCCCGCTCACTGGAATTCCTAAGCCGCTGCTTTTCTCACCCCCACCTGAGCGTCTACGCCGGCATTCTCACCCCCACCTGTGCGTCTACGCTGGCATTCTCACACCCAACCTATCCGTCTACGCTGGCATTCTCACCCCCACCTGTGTGTCTACGCCAGCATTCTCACACCCACCTGTGCATTCTCACACCCAACCTATCCGTCTACGCTGGCATTCTCACCCCCACCTGTGTGTCTACGCTGGCATTCTCACACCCACCTGTGTGTCTACGCCGGCATTCTCACACCCACCTGTGCATTCTCACACCCAACCTATCCGTCTACGCTGGCATTCTCACCCCCACCTGTGCGTCTACACTGGCATTCGCATGTAGAGGCAGAGAGGCAGGACGCATTAAACCCTCCACATGTCTGTCTTCAACACCTGCCCGTTTCCCATGTGGCTCCTTCCGAGCTGCCTGGTGGCCAGCAGGGGCGTGCAGAGGGTCACGGAGATCTGTGTGTCCTGTGCTCATTGCTGTTTCCACAGGGAGCGGAGAGGATGCGTGTTTCCTAATCACATTCAGAGGCCTGTAGAAGCTCAGCCTTAACTGGCCATTTAAATCTCATCGTGAGCCCTGGCTGGTTTGGCGCAGTGGATAGAGCATTGGCCTGCAGACTGAAGGGTCCCAGGTTCAATTCTGATCAAGGGCACATGCCTGGGTCGCAGGCTCAATCCCCAGTAGGCATGCAGAAGGCAGCCAACCAATGATCCCTCTCATCATTGGTGTTTCCATCTTTCTCTCCCCCTCCCTTCCTCTCTGAAATCAAAACAAATATATTAAAACTTCATTGTCAGAACCACTATCCCGTGTTATTATTGTCAAATGAGAACAGTCTTCTAGTTCTGATCACTGGGAAGTAGCTGGGATATATAATGTAGAATCTGTAAGTGGTGGGTTTACCCCAAGTTCACCTTTGACGTGATTTGGGGCCACAAGGGATTCTCAATCTCTCACCTCTAATGCACCCTGTTAGCTTTCTGTGAACGACCTGGAACATTCCAGAACAAAGAACAGTCCACCTCAAAATGGTGATATTAACTCTGACAGGTCTCCCATGACATACATGCAGGCTGCTGAAAGTATTTCTTACATTGCTACAGATCAAAATGTATTTTGCATTGTGGGTTCTTTATTAAACTTTATGGGTATATTTATTTTTTATTTTTTTAACCTTGGCCTTGAACCCTGATCCTGGCACCCAGGAGGGACTGACATCATGATGGATGACTTGGACGCCCTCGGCATTCTTCTTCCTGTGAGATCCTTGGAGAAGGACGGGCTTCTGTGAAGGCTTGACAGGTTGCAGTGGAAATAATGTTTTGAAAGGAAGCATCCAGGCCTTGAGTCTGAGCCAACACACTCTGTCAGCCGGTGGGCCTCACAGACCAGACACTGTCCACACAGGACACGAGGCCCCGCTGGCCACGTGGGAGACGCACCTGGACCCCGGAGAAGAGAGAACACGTCTTCCCATCGCCGCACTCCTTCCGGGGAAGCTGCTCGCCGGTGAGCGATGGGAACATGAACCCTTACCCTGATGGGAATGTCCCACAAAACACCCAGCTCCCAGGCAGGCCAGAGGCAGGGGCCCCCGCCCAGCCAGTCACCGGACAACGGACGCAGGCCCCTCCCCGCTAGCTGGAGGGGGAAAGGTGGCTGATTCCGTAAACTTGTGGGAATATGTTTGTAGAATATCGTGTGGCCAGCCTTCTCCAGCTTTCTTTACGATTTCCTGCTGTTGGGAAGCAAGCTGGGGGAAACAGGAGATGAAATGAACTCTCTCTCTCTCTCTCTCTCTCTCTCTCTCTCTCTCTCTCTCTCCCTCTTTCCCTCTCTCCCTCTCTCCCTTTAACTGCCTGTTTTGTTTTCCTTCTCTTGGTCACATATGTTACTAATGATGCATAGATTGCTGGAACCAACGGGAAAGTATGTCACAAGAGAAACACTATCCTTCTCGCTCCGTTGCCAGGTATAATTGGTTCCATACCGCCTGGCCATTATTCGTGTGGGTTTTATTTCTTCCCACACAGAATCACATTCTCTTGCATTGGATGTGATGTTTGAGTTCTTCTCGGTATTAAAATGACATCAACCCCTATGGGAGGGTGGGAGAGGCAGTGAAGGGGCTGGGTTTGCCTAGCTGTTCAGAAACTTAGGGATACAAAACGATCGTTTAACTGTCACATCGTTTTGCTTCATTATTTACATTTGTTTATATTTTAACTCGGCTTTTAATCGGCAAACATGACTTGATTTCAAAGCACAGTTGAGAATATATTTCTTGATAATTAGCAGACTAGTATATGTTCAGATGATCTTTTAAAAAATATGTATTTCTAGGACATTTGCCAGAAAGTCTCCTTAAAACTACCGTTCTGCCCCATATCTGAGCTGTGGTTGCAGAGATTTTACCGCGGACTTGATGGTGGAGCAAATCTCTGGCAGTTCCATCTGCCCGAGTGGTTCCTGCCATGGCCTTCTCTCCTGACTCAGACCTGCGGGAAGCCCACTCAGCAGAAACTGCTCCAGGCTTTCTAAATGGCTCACGGGACGTGTCTGTGGTCATGTGTGTTTGATAGAGCTGAAACCAACAAAGAAATAGGCCTAGCCAGCGTGGCTCAGTGGCTGAGCATCGACCTATGAACCAGGAGGTCAGGGTTCATTCCCAGTCAGGACACATGTTGGGTTTGTGGGCTCAACCCCCAGTTGGGATTGTGCAGAAGCTAACCAATGGTTCTCTCTAATCATCCTCTCTCTCTCTCTCTCTCTCTCTCTCTCTCTCTCTCTCTCTCTCTCTTCTCTCTCTCTCTCTCTCTCTCTCTCTTCCTGTCTGAAATCAATTAAAATATATTGAAGAAAAGAAACAGGCAGAGGGAAGCCGGCTGACACACATCCTATCTACCCCTTCCCTGTGGATAAGATGGAGCAGGCGAGGCCACCGCGCCTTCCATACATCCCGAAAGGCAGGCCTCCGTGGTCTCACTGTGTCTCCTCCTCCTATTGTTTTATCCATAAATGATGTGGGTTGGACGTGAAGAGATAACAGGAATTTCAATGTCATGTCCAAGGCGCTCCTCCCCCTCCCCAAAGCATCTTCACTCTCCCACATGTCCCAGATGTGTGTGAGAGAGGAATGCGGAGACACATGGAAACGTTTGCAGAATGACATAGCCAGCTCCAGTGGCCGCTCCTCCTCCATCTGCATCGTTTTAGACCAGAGCATGGGGGTCCGCTCACCTCCACTGTCGCCTCCTGCCCGGTCACTGCCAGGCAAGTCCATGCAAATGACACTTCTCTCTCCAGGAGGAAGGACGGCATTTACTCCGTCCCAGTTTCCAGGCTGTCCTAGCGGATTTGGCTCAGTGGATACAGCGTCAACCCGTGGACAGAAGGGTCCCGGTTCGATTCCGGTCAAAGCACATGCCTCAGTTGCAGGCTCCATCTCTGGCCCTAGTAGGGGCGCATGCAGGAGGCAACCAGTCGATGTGTCTCTCTGATATGGATGCTTCTTTCTGTCTCTCCCGCCCTCTTCCTCCCCCTCTCTCTAAAAGTCAATGGGAAAGATCCTCAGCTGAGGATTAGCTAAAACAACAACGAAAGACGGGATAGAAGACCTCACCATGGCCCAGAGCACAATTCCTGAGTCTTCTTATAAGCCAAGCACCAAGGAAGTGGGCGATGCAGACAGAGATTTGCAAATAACGATGGCCACGTGGCAGGCAAAAACAAGAAGTGTCTAGTGTGATGTTTGAGAATCACGTGATAGTGTGCGTGCAGATAAGGCCAGCGCTTCCTCTGTTAGCTGAATGGACGGACACCCTGCGTGCAGTGAAAGGGAGTGGTAGTAACAGCTGCACTGGAGTCCATTTTAGGGGCGACTTTACTAAAAGTGGGTGAAGGAGCCCCGCCCCCCCCCCCCCCCCCCCCCAGGGCTGAGGTCAGGAGCAGATGGTGTGAGCTCAGCAGCTGAGGGCCGGGCGGGTGAGCTGGGTGCTGGCCCCCCAGGCTCACAGGCAGGCCCCTGTGATGGAGGCCTTCCTCCCTCATCCCCCCTCTGCGGGCAGGCCCTCCTGTGGGAGAGGCGGCGCTGTGCATCCCAGAGCAGAGGCTGACAGGAGCCGGGGGCTCAGAGGTGTCCTGGGGGGACCTCCCGGATGGGGGAAGCACTCAGAGATGTATGGGGGGGCTGTTCAGGGGGCGGAGAGGGCCCCCAGGATGGGAGGAAGTGCCATTGGGCCGGAGGGCTGGGACTGGAGACAGTGATGACAAGGACTTGGCCAGCCCCCGGGAGCTCTGGAGCAGAGATTCCGGGTCAGATAGGTTCCTCCGCAGGCATCCCACCCCCACCCCGACCCCACTGTCCCTGCTGTGCCCACTGCTGGCTGAGGCTGCTCAGGCCACCCTCGGCCTTGGCTGGAAGCTGAGATAAGTCCTCACGGTGCTAACACTGGCGGCGGCGGCCACCACCCTCCTGGCACTGGGAGGAGGTGCTTCCCGAGGGCAGTGCTCGGGGACCGTCTCACACGTGGGGATGGAGCCGGCGAGGGACTTCAGGGGCCCTGGGGGGGGGGGAGGCGAGAGGCCAGCAGCCCAAGTCCAGTCTCCAAGCCCCTCCAGAGCGGCCTCAGCGGCTGCCCCGACGACAGGGCAGAAGCTGGCTCAGAGGAACCCCGAGTTCTCTGTCACGGTGGGCTGTTCCTAGAAAAGTCCGTGAGCTGCTGCCTTCCTTCCCCGAGAAACAGCTCGGCCCTCCCCAGACCCCTCGCTCGTTCTCCATCACATGGAGACGTGGCCCCGAGTCACCCACTCTGTTCTCCTTCCTTGTAAGCGAGTTCACACATGAAACATGAAAATGGAAAACAGCTGAGCTCAAAATTTTGTAAATGAGAATTTTTTTTAGTAATTGAATCGTTTCTAGAATGTAAAAGATGGCTTAGGATTCTTTTCTTCTTCCCCCAAAATGGCCAGACTCTCAGGAAGCAAATCCAATGTCAACACCAAATGAACTCACAGCATAAAAATACTACACAGTCTTCCAAATATTTCTAAATAAAATTTACAGAGTTATATAGTTCAGTACTGGGTAAATCAAACAACTGGTTTTGTGATTAGTAGAAATAATGTTTTAAAAAATCATTGCCGAATATCGTTACCACAGACATCCTGTGGGACTCTAACTGGCTCTCAGTGTTCGTTCTGAGTGTATCGTGGGGGTGATTGTGAACAGTGTGACACAGTGACACAGGATTCACCGTGTCACTTGCATGGACAGCATGTGTCCGACCATTCAGAAGTCAAACAGACACAGTTCATGATCCCACGTGGCTCACGGCCCGTGAAAAACCACTGACAGGCCATTGCAAAGGGCAGTGTCTCACCCTCTCTTCTGGCCACGGAGTGTCCTATCGCACACAGGTGCCATGTCTTCACCCGGTCCCCTGCCACAGGACACGGTGGCGGCTCCCACGTCTTAGCCACTGCGGATGATTTCCCTCCTACGTGGGATATACAACTAGAACTGTGAACACAACGGCGGTGCGGTGGTGTCAGAGGGAAGGGGACTGAGTGAGGGTGGAGGGGCTCATACGTGGGGACAGAAGATGATGTGACTGGGTGGTAAGCAGTATACAGATCTCATAACACAGAAACCCACCCCTAAAACCCAGAGAATCCTATTACCAGTGTCACCCCTAAATTTAACTTAAACACAGGGACATATTTTTACAACTTCCGAAGAAAATCAAAGTACAGTGGTACCTCAACATACGAGTTTAATTCGTTCCGTAACCTTGCTCGTATCTCAAAGCAATTTTCCTTCCCCATTTAAATTAATTGAAATGCCATTAATCCGTTCCAGCTCCCAAAACACCACCTCAGTTGTTTTTGTTAAGTGTTTTTGAATAAGAAAAATGTATTTACAAGAAGAAACATTTATAAATAACAAATACATATTCTATAAAAACATAATAAAAGAAAAAGTGAAGTGCTTACGGAAGCGCTTAATTTTCATCACTGGTCTCCGCTTTTTTCGTCACGCTTTGCTCATTTTCACCTGCAGATCGTTTAAAAAAACTGTACAAGGAGGTTTGTTTCTTCCTCCCTTTCAGGATACGTACAGTGGTACCTCGACATACGAGTTTAGTTCGTTCCGTAACCTTGCTCGTATGTCAAATTGCTCGTATCTCAAAGCAAAATATCGCTCGCTCGCTCACTCGGCGGGGCTCGTATCTCAAAACACTCATATCTCAAGGCACTCGTATATTGCGGTACCACTGTATACGATTCCCGACAATCGAATACCACCCTCTTCAATCCCCTCTCCTCTCTCATTGTGTAAGTCAACACCCTGCTCACCCACCTACAGCTTTCACTGTCCCTTCTCTCAGTCTTTTATTACAAAAATGAACGTAGTCTTCAATAAGACAGACCCCTTAGGATTGCAGGGGAAGAAAAAGGAGAAAATGTAGGCTGATAACAGCAATATTTACTTTCAGTAGGAAATATCATGAATACAAACTAATGTAATTTTTTTTCTCCTAGTCACATTTTGCAAAACTCACTCTGATTTCACAGTTTTATATAATGTCCAGGTATTGTGACAGAATGTTTTAAGAGAATCAAATAACTTAGCACAGTGGTCGGCGAACTCATTAGTCCACAGAGCCAAATATCAACAGCACAACGATTGAAATTTCCTTTGAGAGCCACATTTTTTAAACTTAAACTATATAGGTAGGTTCATTGTTATTAATTTCATTAGGGTCCTCCTAAGCTGGCTGTTGCTAAAAACTCAAGGGGCCAAAGAGCCGCATGTGGCTCACGAGCCGCAGTTTGCCGACCCCTGACTTAGTCTATTCTGAGGAGAGGTGACAGACAGTTCGGCCACAGTAAATGTCTCCTTGAGGGCCTCAGGCTTCCAATGACAAAATCCAGCGGCTCCGGCCCACACAGACTCTTCTCTGAACAGAACCCATTTCTGAGCCGCTCTTGAACTTCCTACCTGCTACCCAGTCCGCAGGAGCCTCCCAGCTGAAGCATCTGGCCTTCAAGGGACTGCCCTTAGGTCACTTCCTGCCGCTCAAGGTCACGGTCCTTCGGGCTGCTGCTGCTCACCCTCAGAACCCCTTTCTGTAGGGACAGAGCCGCGCCCTACACTGCATTCCGTGGCGCTGGCCATTCGCCGTGGTGTTTTCAGACTTCAGTGACTGAGGACTAGACAAGAAGACAGAACCAGGTCCCAGGGAATGCCCTCCCAGGGTTTGATGACAACCTGGGAAGGAATCCCACTACCTTCAAGTACTTTCTACAGCGCCAGGTTCATCATACTGTTGTCAGAGAAGGGTTTTGTGTGTGTGTGTGTGTGTGTGTGTGTGTGGCACTGACGTTCTTGGTCACGTGACCATCTATCTCTGCTGTTATCCTTGATGAAAATTTACTAAGAAAAAGCCAGGGCTTGCATTTCCGTTCTCTCAAAACGTGAAGGATAAAGAGACCCTTTGCTGGTTAGAATGCACCCCTCCCTTCAGTGTAAGAGATGCTCCCTGAGATGTGTGTCATATCAATTGCTCTCTAGCAGTTTTCCCTGGCAAATTCCAAGCTCCATGTCTTGGTTTCAGGGTTTATTGTGAGTAGATGTTGTATTCTATAATCCAGGTTCCTCCAGCCACTCCGCATGTGTAGCCCAGACAGCCTGTTACCATACTTCCGCCTTTTCCTGCTCCTGTGGACTCTTGGCATTTTCTTTCTGTTATACTTTTAGGCTAAAATCTATCTATAAATTTCTAATTTTTTTTCAGTCATTTCATTCTATCTTCTTTTGGTCTCTGTACCACCTCTAATCTTCTTAATTGACTTCCCTTTTTTCCCAGTGCCCATTCTCAAGCTGTTTATTTGCAGCTAGAGGCCTGATGCCCAAAATTCATGCTGCCAGCACTGGCTCCCCTCTGGCACCCGGGACCTGGGCTTCCTCATAACCCCTGCTTTATCTGGAAGGTCGTCCAGAAGGACATCCAGTCTAATTAGCATATTACCCTTTAATTATTATGGATAATTTATTATCTTTTTTCTGATCTCTTAAACTGATCTCTCATTTCTTTACTCTAAAAGAGTGATATGATCTTTTCTTCTTAGAGATTTTACAATGTCATTTCTAGCTTTTCTGTATTTTGATAGAGCAATTCTTCTTGAGGTGTATGATACTTATCTTTTGATTATGTGTCTATTCCTTTTATGTTGCCAATTTTTTGCATAGGAACTTTATTTTTTTATTAAAATTATTTTTAAATGAGCACTGGCTTCCACAAAGTATAGTGGAAAGAGAGGCAGTTAAAATAAGGAACAGATGACAAAACCGGTTTGGATCAGTGGATAGAGCGTCAGCCTGGGGACTGAAAGGTCCCAGGTTCAATTCTGGTCAAGGGCATATACCTTGGTGGTGGGCACATCCCAAGTGGGGGGGGGGGTGTGTAAGAGGCAGCTGATCGATGTTTCTCTCATAGATATTTCTATCCCTCTATCTCTTTCCCTTCCTCTCTGTAAAAAATCAATAAAATATATTAAAAAGAAAGAAAGAAAGACAGAAAGACAGAAAGAAAGAAAGAAAGAAAGAGAAAGAAAGAAAGAAAAAAAGAAAGACAAAAAGAAAGAAAGAAAGAAAGAAAGAAAGACAAACAAAAAGAAAGAAGAAAGAAAGAAAGAAAGAAAGAAAGAAAGAAAGAAAGAAAGAAAGAAAGAAAGAAAGAAAGAAAGAAAGAAAGAAAGGAAGGAAGAACAGAGCCTGGCCAGTGTGGCTCAGTGGGTGAGCACTGGCCTAGGAACCAGGAGGTCAGGGTTCCATTCCCAGTCGGGCCCAGGCTGGGATGCGGGCTCCCTCCCATGTGGGGTGTGCAGGAGGCCGTCGACCAATGAGTCTTTCCCGTTGTTGTTTCTGTCTCTTTCTCCCTCTCCTTTCTTCTCTGAAATCAATAAAAACATATTTATTTACTTTTTTATAAAAAGAAAGAAGAAAGGAGCAGAGAGCACTCCTTCCTGGAACACGCACCTTCTGTTTCCTTTGGATCTCGCCGCAGGCTCCACACTAGAGGCCCAATTCCCCTCCAGTTCTGCTCAGGAGACTCACAGGCTTCCTGGCAGTTCCTGTTCGGGCCCAGGCCCCTGGTCTGTGGTCTGGCTCTGGCCTCCGTTCACTCTACTGTGCTCTCCAAGTCTCCTTGAGCCTGGAAACCAAAGCCTAAATAAATAAAAAAATCAGGCTCACTGAAGCTTGACTTTTCCTGTAGCTTCCCTGTCTGGTCATCTGACCTGGGATCCTTTCTGTGCCGTCCACCTAAAACCTGAGGCCAGCCCGCACCTGATCGAATCTCCGGCAAAGCTGGCGTTGACACGCCGTTTAACATCGACTGTAAGAGAACCTCTGCTTGCTAAGGTTCAAAGTCACTCAATGTCAACTCTCAGCATGCTCCTCATAGAAGTTCGGGCTTATAGTTTTGGCAAATGTGCTCCCTGGTTTGCCGTCTGAGGTGAAGGGTGTCCTTTCAGATCAACGAGGAGGCATTTTCTCCTCTTTTAAAAGCTGCTTTCTGTTGTTTGCAGGGAGTTGTAGAGGGGAGTTATGTAAGGTTTTCCTGTCCTTGCAGTTTGCAGCCTGCCTTGTTGCACCGCAATTTTCAAACGAGCAATTACTTTTCCACAGGAGCAAGCCCTGAACGTCCCATTACCTACGGCCTGCGGAGTGAGAGTTTAATATTGCATCCTCTGTTTTCACAAGTCACGTACGCGTTTCTTAATGCCCCTGCTCCGTTCTGTTCTTTATTTCACCAGCTTTGGATTTCCACCGCGCAGCATTTGGGAGGCCGCCTCTTTAGTTCTATGAGTTGAAGAGACACTGAGCTTCTCTCTTCTTCTTCACCCAGATTCTCAGTGTAAACCCTTGTTTAGTTGCCAAGTTAGTTTAGTTTAACTCATTTAATATGGCATTTTAGATCTACATTTCCATTGGTATTAGATAGTTACTTATATAAATTTTTTGAGATTTGTGTTTGTTATATCCACAATTATTATAAATATATAAATTATAGTCATAAATAATTACCTCTTGTTTAATAAGGTTTAGTGATGATTTCCAGTTTTTTAATGAGATTATTTTTCTTTGTTGTACTATTAATTTTATCAGGACGCTGAGTCTCTTCATTACTGTGAGTTAATGTGTGCCGTTGTTTTTGCTCAGGAGAGAAAGCCTGCAGAGACACTCGTCCTTGAGTGATGGCTTTGCCTAGCCCGCATCAAACAGCACTGACTCTGCTTGTAAGGTCCTGTGGCCCAGAAGCTAGAGTTTGCTGCATTTTAGCCCCTTTGTGGGTAACACACTGGCTCTGTGCACATTGGGTTTCTTGTTGTTGTTTTGATGATGAAAGAGTATTCTCTTTGCATTTCAAAAATATTGCATGTGTACTGATCCTAGACCAGCTTCACTTTGCCGCCATACTTTTGCTCTGGTGACAGCTACGATCCAGCGTCCCAGTGTTCCTGGTGGCTCTCTTTCCTGGTCCTGCAGGTGTAGACTGAGGTTGTGAAGAGCTGCATGTCTCCAGGGAAGGTGGGAATCAACTTAGTACTTCTCTCATCCGGTATCCGTTGGCAGATGTAACATTATGACTCTGGCTCTGCCCATCAAGCTTATGACTACGATCGATTGCATTCCTATGCCCACCATACCTATTGATGAGGAAGGTGAATAGTTGAAATATTTAAGTATATGTAAAGTTTTAATGATTTCCTCTTTGAATGGAGTCTCAGTTTAAAATGAAATGGGTTGTGATTCGGGGGGAAAAAGTACTCAAAATTTTCATTATGAAAGCATGCGTATTATTAGCTGTAGCAACACACATTTCTAACATGTGGTTTAATTTATTTTTCCTTCCTTGGTAGAAAATAAAGCAAGTAACAAAGGGAATTTTGGATTTACATGTTTTTTCATAAGTAAGAAAGCCATGGGTCATTTTAAAAGAAATTGAAAAAGTAAGTAAGAAAATTACTTTGTCTTAGCTGCTCTAATTCTATTATAGGTTTAACAAAAGACATACTCACAAGTTAGGTACGGAAGAAGAGTTTAAGACTAATTTGAACAACTGTAGAATGTCTTACAAATGTCTTTTAATTCCCACTGGAAATTTTATTTATTGACCATTCAAGGCACTGACCACCTTAAGATTACAATGCTAATTAAGATTTGGTTACTTGATAATTACAAATAATGGAAGCAAACACTCCAAATATGAAGTATGGCAAAATATGACAAAAATTAAGAAAGGACACCCTAATTGGTGTGGCTCAGTGGATGGAGGGTCCCGGGTTCGATTCCGGTCAGGGGCATGGACCCTGGTTGCAGGCACATCCCCGGTAGGGCGTGTGCAGGAGGCAGCTGATGGATGTTTCTCTCTCATCGATGTTTCTAACTCTCTACCCCTCTCTGTTAAAAAAAAAAAAATCAATTATATATATTTTTTTAAATTAAAAAAGGTAAAATTCAGCCTCCAAGATGTGAACCAAACATGAATCTCTGGAAATCTTGGCATCAAATAACTAGGGTAACGTGAGCAGCGTTCTTATAGTTAAAATAGCATGACCGGACAGCTTCCTCATCAAAGAGTGTGTCCGCTGGTCCCGAGTGGTTTTAATTGGGATTGAGCTCGCCTGGACAAGGCACACGCAGGGAAATATTTCCTCCAGATGCACATCTGAGCGGCCTGATCCCTGCGTCTGCCCCTCACTCGGTGAAATGTATGAACCGCTCGCTTTGCTCCAGGCACGGAGTCTGCGGCACCAGAGCAAACAGGGCCTGTGGGCATCGCAGCGGAGCAGGGCAGTTCGCTGTGGGCAGAGCCGGCGGCTGCTGGGACAGACCACGTATAGACAGCAGTCTGGCCCCTGGCAGTCAAAGAAGGGGCTCGTCTCCTTCGAAAAGGGATTTGGGGGGAGCATTCGAGACCTTGCTCCCACTAGATGTCATCCGTTTGGCTCAAATAATCTTGTAAAAATTTTTTTAAAAAGGGGGGATTCTGAGAGGCACATGAGTCTGAGTCAGAGCTCCAAAAAGTAATCCATCCGAGACAAAACCGTAGCCACACATCAAATTACACGTTTCTGTCTGCGCGTTAGCTTTTCATGATCGTAGCTGCTGAAAGAAACAGTATCCCCAACATTCTTCCTCGGCCACCCCCTTCCCCCAACTCTTACTGGTAACTGCTTACCCCAGGGCATTGATATAAGTACAGTAAGTTGATCTCCCAAGGCCAAACATAAAGAGGGAGGAATAAATACATAGATGATTCTCAGTTTACAAGAGCTAGGAAACCATCATTTGTTGATGAAAATTACAGGCCACAGGCCCTGGTGGGATTGTCTATCCCAGCAGGGACAGAGGGACTCAGACGCTGAGCCAGACAAGCCACAGAGGCGGGGAGCGGCCTCCTCCAGCCCGGCTCGGCGGGTTTCCCACCAGAACACAGAGCCCTTCGTCTGCGATGCTCCTTCCTTTTCTATTTGCTTCCTGATTACTGCCTGTGAAAACCCACAGAACGATGGGAGGTGCCTCATCTGAAGCCGCCAGAAGGAAGAAAGGAGCCATGAGCCCTCTCTGCCCTGAGGAGATGGCTCCTCCTGATGAGAAGCGACAGCCAATGCCTCTTCCTGCCCATCCATCCGCCCTCCACGCACTGGAGCCTCCGGAGAGGGGCCTGCTCTACGGACAGGCTGCTCAGGAAGCCTGCCATCAGCCTCTGCCATCAACACAGCCTTTCATTAATAGACTAGAGGCCGGATGCACAGAAATCGGGCATGGGGAGGGGCCCTAGGCCTGGCCGGAGATCAGGGCCACCTGTGGGGCAGATGCTGGGGCGATCAGGGCACACACCCCCCCCACCCCCCGCTGGACCCACCTTGGCCAGACTGGCACCACCCACTCGCTGACCCCACCCCCTGCTGCCATTGGTCGCCTCTGTCTGCAGGGCAACTGGCGGGTGATCAGGGCTTCTGCTGGCACCGCCTTGGCTGGCCTGGGACCTGCAGTCTGGGGCAGCTCCTGTGTTGAGCAATTGCCCCCTGGTGGTCAGTGCACATCCTAGCTACCGGTTGTTCTGCCATTCGGTCGATTTGCATATTAGGCTTTTAATAAAATGATATAGGATATCAACGAAAGATCAAATATCATCTACTACTTGAGATCAAGTAAGAGAAAGAAATTGGTAAAAATAAAAAATAAAAAATAAATATATAATCAAGATAATTCAAGAAATAAAAACAGAAACTATAGCTGAAACCGGTTTGGCTCAGTGGTAGAGCATCGGTCTGCAGACTGAAAGGTCCTGGGTTCGATTCTGGTCAAGGGCATATACATTGGTTGCGGGCACATCCCCGGCAGGGGGTGTGCAAGAGGCAGCTGGTCGATGTTTCTCTCTCATCGACATTTCTAGCTCTCTATCCCCCTCTCCTCCTCTCTGTAAAAAATCAATAAAATATATTAAAACAAACAAACAAACAAAAAACAGAAACTATAAATATAAATCTATACCCACAATAGAATCGAGGGAATATAACATTCACAAAGTAGGACTGACCTGAATAGAAACTGCGACCCACTTCCTAAACTTTAAGACCTCTGCTATCTCTGTTCGTTTGTGTGTTTGTATGTTTTTGGTGGTTGTTAATCCTCACCCCAGAATATTTTTCCATTGATTTTGTGGAGCAGAAAGGGAGCGGGGGAGAGAGAGAGAGAAACATCGATGTGAGAGAGACACATCCATGGGTTGCCTCAAGCAGCACCCTGACCCGGGGTCAGGGAACAAACCTGCAAGCCAGGTACGTGCCCGCGGCCGGAATCGAACCTGCCACCCTTCAGTGTGCGGGCTGGCGCCCTAACCACTCAGGAACACCAGCCAGGGCTCTGCCATTTCTGAAATAAGTAAAAAATGAGAGCGAAAGGCAGAGCCGCTTGTCCACAGTCATGTTCAAAAGGGATTGTTTCCACGAAACGATTGAGTTTAATAACATAATGAAACAACATTCCTAAGGACTCTCAATGCTAATCTATCTCATGGCTCCATCTTGGCAAAACAAAAGCCCAGGGCTTTTAAAGACGGCCGTAAAACTCGGCTCGTAACCGTGATTGTGCTGAGCGCGGCATTAAAACGGGAGGAGACCGTGTTTCTCCGCTGGGTACACCACATAAACGGTGGCCAGTAAACTGTGAGACACCAGCCAGCACTTCTCTGTGTTCACTGGGAAGGCTGCGACAGAAGCCCCCGCCGTGTGAGGCCAACAGAACTGCTCGGGTCGTTCCCTGTGTGGAGTGGATGCGACGTCCGTCTCATTCAAATTCGCTCTCAGGTTCTTCAGAATACTCTGCGTTTCATACACCCCACACCACTGCTCACTGCCGTCACGGGGGTGGCCAGGAAGCCACCGCCTGGAGCCACAGCACCGCACACCAGTCATCGGGAAAAACCTGCAAAAATCATGTCAGCATGAGAACTGATTAAGTATGCATGTCTTCAGTTGTATATCTTTTCCACATTTTTGTGCTTAAAAAGAAATAATATTCCCATAAGTTACTTTATTTTATTACAGATAAAATAGTCTAGACTCATAATAAGCAAATCTAGCCTGTCTAATATTCTATGATAAAACAACCAAAATTATTAAATTTCATGCCCACAGTCTAAATGTTTATATCACATATATTATTTCACAGTTTCCCCTTGTTTATTTAAAATGTTTTGATTAGCCCTAGCTGGTTTTGCTCAGTGGATAGAGTGCTGGCCTGTGGACGGAAGTGTCCTGGGTTCGATTCCCAGTCAGGGCATAAGCCCAGTTTTTGGGCTTGATCCCCAGTAGGGGCATGCAGGAGGTAGCCAATCAATGATTCTCTCTCATCATTGATGTTTCTCTCTCTCTCTCTCTCTCCCTCTTCCTTCCTCTCTGAAATCAATAAAAATATATTTAATAAAATAAAATATAATGTGCTGGTTCTGCCCTGGCCAGTGGTCTCAGTGGTTAGAGCCTTGGCCACCCACTGAATGGTAGTGGGTTCAATCCTGTCCTGGTTGGGGCATATGCAGGAGGAATCTCCTCTCCCCTCCCCTCCCCTCCCTTCCCCTTCCCTCCCCTCTCATCTCCCCTCTCCTCTCTCTGAAATTCAATAGAAAAGATATTCTCAGGTGAGAATTAACAAGAAAATAAATAAATGAATAAATAAGTAAATTTAAAAATGTTTTACATTTAGATCTTGCTTTTAAAGTAGAAATTCTACCCTGGGTGGGCTCAGTGGATTGGAGCACCCCCCTGTGCACCGATTCACCAGGCAGGGCACACCCAGCTCTGGTTCGTTCTCTCTCTCTCTCTCTCTCTCTCTCTCTCTCTCTCTCTTTCAGGCCAGAGAAGGAGGATCCCAGAGGGAGCACAGGGAGGTCAGCACTCAGCTGCCAGGGCGGAGGGGAGGGGAGCGCTGAGGAGGAAGCGTCCAGAGGAGCCTTCGTGGATGTGGGGGAACACTCTACTGATGTGGGGGTGTGACCTCTGGATGTGGGGGTGTGACCTCTGGGTGTGGGGGTGTGACCTCTGGATGTGGGGGGACCTCTGTGGATGTGGGGGTGTGACCTCTGGGTGTGGGGGGGACCTCTGTGGATGTGGGGGTGTGACCTCTGGGTGTGGGGGTGTGACCTCTGGGTGTGGGGGTGTGACCTCTGGGTGTGGGGGTGTGACCTCTGGATGTGGGGGTGTGACCTCTGGATGTGGGGGTGTGACCTCTGTGGATGTGGGGGTGTGACCTCTGGGTGTGGGGGTGTGACCTCTGGATGTGGGGGTGTGACCTCTGTGGATGTGGGGGTGTGACCTCTGGATGTGGGGGTGTGACCTCTGGATGTGGGGGTGTGACCTCTGTGGATGTGGGGGTGTGACCTCTGGGTGTGGGGGGACCTCTGTGGATGTGGGGGTGTGACCTCTGGGGTGTGGGGGGACCTCTGTGGATGTGGGGGTGTGACCTCTGGATGTGGGGGTGTGACCTCTGGGTGTGGGGGGTATAACCTCTGGATGTGGGGGTGTGACCTCTGGGGGGACCTCTGTGGATGTGGGGTGTGACCTCTGGATGTGGGGGTGTGACCTCTGGGTGTGGGGGGACCTCTGTGGATGTGGGGGTGTGACCTCTGGGTGTGGGGGTGTGACCTCTGGATGTGGGGTGACCTCTGGATGTGGGGGTGTGACCTCTGGATGTGGGGGTGTGACCTCTGGATGTGGGGGTGTGACCTCTGGGTGTGGGGGTGTGACCTCTGGTGTGGGGGGTGACCTCTGGATGTGGGGGTGTGACCTCTGGGATGTGGGGGTGTGACCTCTGGATGTGGGGGTGTGACCTCTGGATGTGGGGGTGTGACCTCTGGTGTGGGGGGACCTCTGTGGATGTGGGGGTGTGACCTCTGGATGTGGGGGGACCTCTGTGGATGTGGGGGTGTGACCTCTGCGTGTGGGGGTGTGACCTCTGGATGTGGGGGTGTGACCTCTGGGTGTGGGGGGACCTCTGTGGATGTGGGGGTGTGACCTCTCGATGTGGGGGTGTGACCTCTGGATGTGGGGGTGTGACCTCTGGATGTGGGGGTGACCTCTGTGGATGTGGGGGTGTGACCTCTGGGTGGGGGTGTGACCTCTGGGTGTGGGGGTGTGACCTCTGGGTGTGGGGGTGTGACCTCGGGTGTGGGGGTGTGACCTCTGGGTGTGGGGGTGTTACTTCTGGATGTGGGGTGACCTCTGGATGAGGGGGTGTGACCTCTGGATGAGGGGGTGTGACCTCTGGGTGTGGGGGTATAACCTCGGATGAGGGGGTGTGACCTCGGATGTGGGGGTGTGACCTCTGGGTGTGGAGGTGTGACCTCTGGGTGTGGGGGTGTGACCTCTGGATGAGGGGGTGTGACCTCGGATGTGGGGGTGTGACCTCGGATGTGGGGGGACCTCTGCGGGTGTGGCCAATGAGCTCAGAGAAGAGGGAGCACTGCCCGAGGAGGTGGGCATCCCTCCTCCTTCAGCAGACAGCCCCCCCTTCTGTTCCCTCTGGCCTCAGCTCCCAGCCGCCCCCTGGACCCACCAGGAGCGGTCAGGCCCGGGGGCTCCGGCAGGCCATCCTCCGTCCACACCGCGCCCAGGCCTGGGGCAGAGGACATGGCCCTCCGTCCAGCTCCGTGCGAGACCAGCGTCCCTGGCCGTCACTGTGACGTCACAGAGCGGAGTCCGGAAGGGGCACCGAGCACACACAGGGGCACCAATGACGGGAGCTGCCCCTGCCCCGGCCGCCGAGGGGCCAGCTGGGCAGCAGCGTTCGCTGAGTGCCTTCCCGGAGACGCTGTGAGATCCTGTGTCTGGGCTCAGAGAGTTCTGATCTTCTGTTATCTTCTGTCTGGAAAGTGACTTAATGCAAAGGCTGTCACATGGAGCAGATGCGAGAAAGAGCATGCCCCAAAGTATCTATGAGTCAATCACTGAATAAGGTGTACAGTTTCTCAGCTATATTATTTCATAAGGCAAAATCTGACAAGTATCAAAATATATATATATATATATATAATTTGAATTCATGTTATATAATAAACAATCAATATTTGTACCTATGTATTATCACTTTTAAGGACTCACTGTGTTGTTACTTTCTATTTTGGAAAGTTTCATTTGTTACTTGTTATTTAATCTAAATTGCTTATCTCTTTTTGTGGGATCTGTTACTAATCTCTGTGTTCATTTTCATGTTCTTTTAAAAGTATTCAGTAATAAAATTGAGGATAAGCCAAAATTTATTTCAACAAGTTTTTCCATAATTCCACATGTGGAAATGGGTAAAAAAATAAATAAATAAATAAACTGCAGAAAGGAAGCGATTATAACTAATTCGTGTTGAAGAACTGGATTTCAAAGCATTTTTTTAGGACATTTTATTTTTTGTTTAATTTAAATTTTGCTTTTCCGTTACAGTTTGCATTCAGTATTATTTTGCATTGGCTTCAGGTGGACAGCATAGTGGTCAGACAATTATACACTTTTTTAAATTTCTTTATTGATTAAGGTATCACATATTTGTCCTCAACCCCCCATTCCAATCCCCTGCCCCCCTCCCACTCATGCCCCCACCCCCCTATTGTCCTTGACCACTGGCTAGGCTCCTATGTGTGCACACAAGTCCTTTGGTTGATCTCTCCCTTTTATCCCCTCCCTCCCTTTGAGGTCCAAAAGTCTGACCCCTGGCTCCTTATCTCTGGGTCTGTTCTTGTTCATCAGTCTGTGTTGTTCACCATTTCCCCTAGATGCATGAGATCATGTCCTACTGGAAATATACTTATAAGATTAAAAAAATGAGACAAGCAATAGTTGTTATGCTAAAAGGCATATGAATCAGTCCATAATGAGCTTTTTTCTGGGCCACCAGTTCTTTTGAGACCCAATTTCAATGTCAAACAGTTCCTCATGTGTATATGTCAGCAATGATATTTCAGTCCTGGGTGGTGGGCAAATGGTGGTGATGCAGGTCCAAGCCTCTCTGGTTTGGTAGACAATCATACACTTTACCAAGCGTCCTCCCCAGTATTTCTCACACCCACCTGACCCCTCCCACAGCCACTACAGTATTCCTCTGTTCCCTCTGCTGTGCTTTACCTCCCATAACCGTTTTGTAATCACCAGTTGGTGTTTGTTTTTTTTAATACTTTCACCTTTTGTACCACCACCACCCCCACGCCTCATCCACTCGGGCAACCACCATCTGTCTTCGGCATCTATGCTTCTGTTTTGATTGTGCTGTATTGTTCACTTTGCTCTTTAGATTCCACATAGAGTTGAAATCGCATAGTATTAGTCTTTTCTGACTGACTTATGTCACTCGGCATAATACCCTCTGGTTCTGTGCATGCTGTCAGACACGGTGAGATGCCATTCCATTTTTTATGACCGAGTGTTCATCGTATGTACGTACAACCCGTTCTGTAATGCACCTGTCTGTAATAGGCATGTAGGTTGCTTCCGTAGCGTGGCTGCTGGAGATCGCCCTGCCGTTACATAAAAGCGCATCTATTCTTTTGAATTTGTGTTTTGGATATGTACCTAGAAGTGGGATCACTGGGTCAGAAGGGAGTTTCATCTTTAATTTTTTGAGGAAACTCCATTCTGTTCTCCACAGTGGCCGCACCAGTCTGCACTCCCACCAGTGCGGCGGGAGGGTGCCCAGTTCCAGTGGCTTTTTGCTGAATTTTAGGTTTCTCTGTATACAGCATCGTGCCACCTGCAAACAATGGCGGCTTTGCCTCTTCCTTCCCAACCTCTAGTGCTGAGCTGAGCATCAAGGGCGATGCGCACACCCTTCTTGCTCCTGACCTCAGGGGGTGCTTTCAGAGTTTCCCCTGGAGTAAGATGCCAGTGTGGGTGTGTCATACGTGACCTTTATTATGTTGAGTTTTGCTCCTCCATTCCCACTTTGCTGAGATGTCCCCTGGTTTCTCCACGACCACACGGGGGGGGGCAGGGGACAGCCCCTTGCCCATGGCCGCCCTCCTCCCAGCCCCGAGGGGGCTGCTTCCGTGTGCCCTGGGCTCTGCACACCTCGTCTTCAGTTGGTAACTCCAGTGGATGGTTCTGGAATTTAAGCGTGATTCCACTTTGGTTCTGGGAGGAGGTGAATACACGTTTTATCTGTTCCCCTGTCATCTTGAATCCTTCAGAGCATTTTCTTCAAATGGTATCTCTTTCCCAAGTGAAGTTCAAATGCGGAATTATCTTTACGAGCTCCAGATGTGCTGTCAAAGGAAATCACGCCGGGTGGCGTGATGCATTGCACACTTACCAGGCAGGGCGAAGCCTGACCCGCTCTGTGGAGGGATCTTCTTTCCGGAGCTGGTGGGCCGCCCGTGCAGCTGCGCGCTCTCCGCGGGCTGTTTACTGCAGAGGTTCCCAGACAGGAAAGCACTGGCCGCGCGGAAACGCAGGGTCTCTCGGGGCCGGCACAGACCTTCCAACGCAAGAACGTGGGAACCTGCCAGTGCTGCAGGGAGTCTTAACTCTGTAGTCAAATAACGCATTCTTAACTTCACTGGTGGAGGCAGGACTTGGATTTAAAGCAGACATTTGCTTAACGCTGTTTAAAATTCCATCCTATGAACAAATGTCTCTGTGTCAGTTCTTTCCGGCATAGAAAGCTCAAGTTAGTCCGACCCGTGTGGCTCAGTGGCTGAGCATCGGCCTATGGACTAAGAGGTCACGGTTCGATTCCCCGTCAGGGCACAAGCTGGAGCCCAGTGTGGGGCGTGCAGGAGGCAGCCGGTCGATCCCTGATTCTCTCCCTTCCTCTCCCTTCCTCTCTGAGTCAATAAAAATATATTTTAGAAATAAATAAGCAAGTAAGATACATTTTAAATCTTTCAGGAAAAGGATGTAAACTATTTATTATGTTTTCCAAATATTAGAATGTATTGCCAATATACAAAGGGAAAAGGCAGCTGTGTACTTTTTAAGTATCATCTCTGACCATTTCATTAACAGTTAAAAAAAAAAAAAAGGTGGGAACTATAAATAGCAGAAGTTTGGAAATTCAGATTTCATCTCACACATCTTTATGCTCATAGATAAGATATCTCATCAGCAATGCATGAGAGACTATAGTTTCGATAATGAGTAATCACCAGAGAGTAACTCACGTACAGTTGATCAATAGAATTGAATTTGATTAAAACCAGCACAGACTGAAGCTGCCATATTTTTTAATCCAAGCGAACAATGTCTTCTATAAATCTCCTTTCTAACTTGCCTACAGTCAGTGTTTATGTGTCATAAAGGAAATACATTCAAAATTAATAAAATATCTTATATTATTTTTTCTCCCCAATACATTCATATAATCTTAGAAATACGCTTTCTAAATCAAAACCACAATGCCATGCTAGAGTCATCGCTAGGATGGGTAGAATTTTTTTAAAACGGAAAACTGAACATTGAGGAGCCTGTGAAACCGCCCTGATCACATGGGGATGGAGATGGTACAATCGCTGCAGCACAGCGGGCGGCGGGGGCTCAGGAAGCGGAACGCCGAGTGCGTGCGGCCCCGCATCCCTCTCCCAGCCGCGCCCAAAGGAGCAGACACGGGGTTCAAACAAACCCTGGGCCCGGAAGCCGAGCAGCACCGTCAGCCACAGCTAGGAAGCGGGACCAGCCGAGCATCCATCAGCTGGATACCCCACATCCCGAATAGCCGACACCCGGATAAACAGACCTGTGTGCACCGGGAGCTTTGGCCGGAAAGAGGGTCACAGTGCCGATGGCGCTGCAGTGGGTGAACCTCAGGAGCACCGGCAGGGACGGGAGTCAGACAAGCACCCACAGAGCGAATGTCATCGTGCGGCGTTCTCCACGAGGCACAGCCACAGAGCGGGCAGAGCGCAGGGCGGTGACCGCCCGGGCCCGGTGAGGCGGAAGGAGGAGTGATGCTCAGTGGTGTGGTGTTCCCTTCGGGATGAAGGGAAAGTTTTAAAACAGAGTGAGAGGGCTGCACGACATTCGAATCGTGCTAGATGCCATTCAGCGGCACGTGTTAACATGGCTGACAGAGTAGATTGTGTGTTATGTGTATTATTACACCAAAAATATAAAAATGCATGGGATAGCCACAGACCACGTGGCCTAGGGTTTACTAAGAGTTTGTAGCCCTGGCCAGCCGCTCAGATGGTTGGAACATCGTCCCAAACACCACAAGGGGTGGGTTCAACCCCAGTCACCACACCTCGGCTGCATGCTTGATGGGGCAGGGGGTAGAGGGGTTGGGAAGGGGGCATGTATGGGAGGCAATCAATCAATCAATCAATGTTTCTCTCGCCCATTGGTGCTGCCCTCTCTCTCCCTCCCTCCCTCTCTCTCTGAGATTACTACGGACATATCCCCCGGGGAGAACTTTTAAAAAGAATTTATATATTTGTTTATTTAATGTCATAACATTTTTCACTGAAAAATTCAAAGCATGACTGGCTCTGCTTCCTCATGACATTTTAAAATTAATGACGGGAAGTGACTTATTAAGTGAGCGTGACTCGTATTGTCCCGCAGGCATCACCCACGGAGTTTGGGGGTGCAGAGAGGCCACCGGTGAGAGCCGCGGCACAGTGTGCCCGTTGTCCTGACTCTGCTCCGCACTTCATGTCACAAACGCCTAGTCTATGGCAGGACACATATTAGGGCCTATTGCTAAGACATGGGACTCTCAGAGTTAAATTTTGAATCAGTCCTCCCTTTTCTCAGAGGCTAGCAATGGCCTTTGTCCAGAAGGAGGGTCACGAGGCTGGCTTTATTAATTGTTCATCATCATTAAACTCCAACAGGAGAGACCACAGAAGGTTCAGGACACAAGAGTAGATGTTGACTATGTGCAATTTCTGCCAAAATCTTCATAGTGAATTTTTTTAAAATATATTTTTATTGACTCAGAGAGGAAGGGAGAGAGAGATAGAAACATCCATGATGGGAGAGAATCATTGATTGGCTGCCCCTGCACCCCCCTCCCCCTCCCACTGTGGGGATGGAGCCCACAACCCAGACAAGTGCCCTGACGGGGAATCGAACCCTGACCTCCTGGTTCCTAGGCCGACACTCAGCCACAGAGCCATGCCGGCCGGGCCACAGTGAGAGAATCTAACGCTAAGATTGCTTCTGAGAAGTATGCAGCACATGTTACCTATAGCTCCAAAGTCTCCAGGGTGTGAGTAGCATGACATGCTGTCCCCAGTGAGGGCGGAATGCCGGTAAACCCGGGATCAGGCTCAGAAACACAGGGGAATCTATGTTCTTGTCAAGTGGAGTTCCTTTCCTGGAAAACATGAAAGCCCTTGGACACCAGGCCAGGGGCTCCGGGGAGGAGGGCAGACGCCCTGGGTGTAACCGTTTGCCTCTTTGGTGCACACACGCCTTTGAAGTCTTCAAAGAGCAGGCCTTCTCCTATCTCCCGCCTGCTTTTATCTCGGAGCCTGGAACCGCATGCAGAGCCCTGGGCGTTTAAAGTGCACACGTGGCATCCTGTCATTTTCTGCATGTTTCGAAAGCTAAGCTCGAGTCTTTCACAACACGTTGGCATTTGGGCGTGGGGATGGGCTGAGATGGGGAACTGAGTGAGAAACAACGTATGAAGGAATCTGGCAGATTCAAGAAGCCAAGGACCTGCTAACTCATAAGACTAATTTATCTCGGGATTCCTGGTGGATCTTGTGAGACGGTCTGATTAGGGGGACAGTATGGGGAGGCAGAGAGGCCGCCGGACGCCCCGGTTTCCTGTTCTCTTCCATCCCACGGATACACCCATCGCCCGTAGCCAAGAACCTCATCCCACTTCTGTACCACATCCTCACACTTTGTCTCCGCGGGAGGATCAAAGCTTTTTAAAACGCTAGAATGCGGGAATCCACGGTTTGGATCCCGTGTTAGAACTAATCTCGTAAAATCATGTGTCCAACTTCCATTGGCTGTTCCTCTGAGAGCGAACTCTGGGGTCGGGAGCCAAAACAAGCAAAATGAAGAGCGACTTCTAAAAGGCCCGGTGGTTTTTAATTTTAGATTATTAATTGCTGTGCCCTGTTTAAACAAAAGTATTTATAAATACGTTGAAATTTAGAGGAGTATAAATATTTAGATGACAGTGTTTTCGGTAATTTTTTTTTTTCTTAAGAAGCCATTGTCTGCGGTTCTCTTTTCTGTTGATGTCTGTCCCGTCCTGGCTTCGGGGTCTCGCTGGTTCCTACAATGGTCTGGGAAGTACTTCCCCCCACTCTGTTCTGGCCAGAGTGTTTAGAATTGGTATGACTTCTCCTTCGTGTTGTTTTTTTTCTCTTAGAAATGGCCCATGAAACTATCTGGACCCACATTTTCCTTCTTTCTCTTTTTTTCTGGAAGAGACTCTCTGTAGAAATTCAGTTTTGTATACACATCATTGTTCAGATGATGTGTTTGTTAGTCTGTCTTTGAAGAAGGTGGTGTTTTTCACCTAAGCCGTCGAATTTACAAACATCGAGTTACGTGTGCTGTTCTTACCCTCTCCGTGCCCGTGGGGCCAGGCACCACACGCCGAGCTCACTTCTTACCCGGCAGCTGTGCTCCCTCTGTTCCTGGCTGTCTGAGGGGAAGCTGGTGGAGATGAGTCACCGCCGTTGTCTCCTGCCCTCCGGTGCCCTCTGCTCCCCGCGGGTAAACTGGGGGCGCCTCAGGCCCATCCCGGTGCTGACCAGTGGGAACGCTGTCTCTCCTGAGGAGTCT
The DNA here is from genome assembly GCA_036971965.1 of Nyctalus aviator. Lineage (NCBI taxonomy): Eukaryota > Metazoa > Chordata > Mammalia > Chiroptera > Vespertilionidae > Nyctalus > Nyctalus aviator. The sequence continues at coordinate 1,419,349 of CM072928.1, read as the reverse complement.
GCGACGTAATAAACAAAAGTCCATAAACAACTTTGGGGAAGGACTCCTGAGCGATGAAGAAGAGGAGCAAAGTCGCCTGTCTAAAGGGAAAAGATATTCCGGGCAGAGTGACCGGTGTGTCTCATCCTCTGAGCACAGAGAAAAGTGGGATTATCGTGGACATTGTTTCCTCAACGAAACAAGTCGGCATTTCACAGAATCCCGTGACCTTCCCTGTCTGTACACATCGCACAACTGACCTTTTAAGTTTCAATTTCAGGCCCTGGTCCGTATTGTTAGAAGAGAATCTCTTCGGACAGTCAGTGTGGTTGAAATAGATCCTATTTGTTAAAACAAGTAAAATCAGTCTTGTTTGGGGAAGGGGAAATTATGCTAGAAATATTTGGTAGAGAAACTATATTTTGACACAGTAACTGCTCATGTTTGATAAATAAACATTTCCCCACTTGGTTTGGTAAATGTTAATAATTTACTTTCCATTCACACCAAATAACAAATGCAGTTTTTTTTAAAGGTCCCCCGCATGGAACTTCTAGGTGTGAGAACATCCAAAGCATTTTAGCAAAGCCTGTATTTTTGCTCCTCTGGTCCATTCCGTCCGCCAAGAACCATCCCTGGCACATCACCTCTTCCACAGCAGGTCCAGCTCCTCCTGGTTTCCGTAGTCACATTGGGAACGAACTCGCTATCTGTTGTGGCTGTAGTAAACACGGGGGTACAGACACCCCTCCCCAATTTCCTTAGGCCAGTGATCGGCAAACTCATGAGTCCACAGAGCCAAATACCAACGGGACAACAACTGAAATTTCTTTGGAGAGCCACATTTTTTAAACTTAAACTTCTTCTAACGCCACTTCTGCAAAATACACTCAACCAGGCCGTGGTATTTTGTGGAAGAGCCACACTCAAGGGGCCAAAGAGCTGCATGTGGCTTGTGAGCCGCAGTTTGCTGACCACTGGCCTAGGGCAGAGAACGGGAAACCAACAGGGACGAACCAAAGTTTCAGTAAGGCTAACCGGCCTGTGACCATCATGGATGGGTCATGATGCATAGTAGGAGGTTAAAATAATCGAACCTACTTCTGTAGTTCCGAGCAACAGAAGGATCTCTTCAAATAGCTCTCAAATTTTCACAGTGCACCTTTTCTAATTCTTAATAATCAAATATGTCCGCTCTGTTCTGTCAAGTAAGTTTTCTCACTAACTTTCTGACACCCTTATATTATCAAATATTCTCTTTGGATAACCTTCAAACTCTTACATCTTTCACGGGTCAATTCATAATTCAGAAAAGTTCAGAAGGTCCCTTTGCCCTTAATTTGTTCAAACACATTATGCCTGTGCTAAAAATTGTATTTCTTTTCTTTTTTAATTTAAAATCTTTACTGTTTAAGTTATTACGTAAGTTTCCTTTCCCCCCCATTGACCTCTCCCCTGCCACGCCCACCCCCAGCACATGCCCTCACCCTACTGTCTGTGTCCATTGATGATGCTCTATTGTCTTTCTTGTTGAGCAATACCCACTTACTTAATTGAGCAGTCATGCTAATGAACTATTTTGTTCCCTTTTCGCCACTTGGGACATGAGTTATCCTTGTTAGAAACACTGACTGAAAAAGCAATGCAACTGCTAGGTCGCCTAACAGGAAACGATGTTGCTTAAGGAGATTAACTCCTTAATTAACAAATGGGAAAATAATCCCCTGAGATTTATTCAATTTATTATCCAAAACTTTTATGTCTCACTGGCATGTCCATGTTTAGTGCCTGTGGTAACGGGATTATCTGGGTCATGTGACTATCTCCCCGTAGGCCACGTCTGCCCCTATTTTCACAGTGGCGGCTCGCTATGGTGTGCTGGGATTCCCCCATAAACGTGGTCACAGCATTGTGATTCTCCACCCATGTGACCCTCTTCTCCTCCAACAGCTCTCTCTCTGAATGCTGCTTTCCAGGGACTCGTGCTGAATTTTGTGTATTGATTTCCCTTTACAATGTATTGACTGACCTATACACCTAGACGTATTGATGCGCTGACTGCTCCTATCGGGTGACCTCCAGAAGCCAATGGTGAGCAGAGTGCTGACCTCAGTTTGCTCCTCACGTGGCCAGGGAAAAGTCAAACTGCAAATCATTTCCACGTGGTAGAGGCCTGGAGCAGAGGCTGGGCCACTGGAGTGGGAGCCTTGGCTAACAGCACCTGTGGATCTGCGGAAGTCTGAGGCCTTCAGGCCTGGGGCTTGTCCCCCAGGAATTCCAATACAAAGATGCCCTCAGGTTCCGAACAGGATGAACGTGGACCTGAACCTCCTCCCCTCCTCCGGCTGGAACTGAGGTGCTTCCAGCCTGAAGGTCAAACATTTCTGCTTCCCTTTTTCCTTTCTTCTCCTTTTTCTTTCTTCTCCTTCCCTCCCCTCCCTTTCCCCCCTGTTTGCTGAGGCTGATCCAGCAGACAGAGCTGAGGCTGGCTCCCTTTGAAGGCCGCCAGGGAACCCACAGGAAGGCGGGTGCACTTGGCTCCTTCCTGCAGGCCTTTCCCTGTGCCCGCCCTGCAGGGAGGGTCCCCACCGGAGAGACACACAGAGGGGATGGGGTGCCATCTCCCAGCTTCCCCTGCCCATCTGCCCCTCTGCCCCTCCTCCCCTCCCAGCCCCTCGTGCCCCACAGGCCAGGCCCTGCAGGCTTTGTGTCCTTTGTGTCTGTGCATCCAGCTTACCACACCTGTAAGTCACCCCCTTTCCCACCCTGACCACCTTCCACACCCATGAAACAGCCCACTTCGGAACGATCCCGTGGTCCTGGCCTGTGGCTGCGTGTCTGCCTTCCCGTGACCGTCCTTGCTTTCCTCCCCACCACGGAATGCCCAGAGCAGCCGCACGCTGGTGTTTGCCAAGGCCCTTCTCTCCGTCCGAGGAGATCTCGTTCCGGGAGGCCCTCTGTGTGGCTCAGTAAGTGCTCCCAGACATCCTCCAATTCAGACATTCACCCAGCAACCCGCACTCAGGAGAGACCAGGTGAGTCGTGATTCACGACTCAGACAGACACGGATCTCGTTGTCTCTTTTCAAAGTCCCGGTTTCGCTCTGATTGTGGCTTCGCGAACCGGGAAGGAGGAGAGCGGCTCTCTGCGCGGGCAGCACTGAGACGCAGCGATGAACTCTTCCCGCCTCCCTCTCCCTGTGTGTAGTGAAGGCCCACGTCCCGCGTGGTTCAGGGTTCAGGGTCTAGGGAAGGGGCCACATGCAAATGAAAGAGATGAGACGAGAAATAATAATTTGGAAATATTGGGGGCCAGGCAGGCAAGTCCGCTCAAGCGGAAGGACTTCCACTGGTGCCCAGGCCGTGCCAACATTTTGTTCAATTTCTGATACACATCTATCCCTTAGGCAGGTAATTGGGATAACAGACAGACTATCTTAAAGGCCAGTAACTATTAGGAAAGCTTTACTCTGAGACCATTTGGTCAGGAAATTGCTTGAGCCCCGTTGTCTGGACTAAACAATCGGTACACAGCTCTGGCCCTTGCCAGGGCTCAAGGTTCTCCAGCGTTCCGGGCTCCGTGTTTACACTTCTCTGGTAGTGAAGACAATGGGTGGCTTCCTGCCGTGTGTAAAGGCATTTTGTTGTTGTTATTTTAATAGAGTTTTATTAATTTCAGAGAGGAAGGGAGAGGGAGAGAGAGATAGAAACATCAGTGATGAGAACCATTGGTTAATTGCCTCCTGCACTCCCCCACTGGAGATTGAGCCTGTAATTCGGATATGTGCCCTTGACCGGAATCTAACCCAGGACCCTTCAGTCCACAGGCCGATGCTCTATCCACTGAGCCACACCAGTCAGGGCTGACATGGAGTTTTTGAAATCAAGAAAGCCCCTCTGGCACCCAAAAGCCAACTCTTCATTCAAACTCCGCACTACAGAGAAGTGGTCGCAGAAGATAGTTGGCTACTCTGACCAGACAACAGTTCACGTTGTGTCGGCAAAGCTGAACTGCCATCTGCAGGGAAGTCGGGAACAGAAGTCACAGACCATTCCCTGCTCCAGGTTCCCGTCACATGGCAAAAGGGCTGAGAAGGCAGGCCGGGTCTCCCTGGATATTGGAGTGTGTTTCCCATGCAATGAGTGAGAGCCTCTCGGGACCTCACAAGGTCAGGGGAAATCTGAGTTAGATATCGTCCAGAACATGTGGGTAGTGGGTCTTGCAGAAAGTGTGAGATTTGGACAAGCTGGGGAAGGAAGAGGGAACCCCCCAGGAGACCAGGCCTCGGGAACAGCTCCGGAGGCAGGAAGGAGAACCATGCGTTTGAGGGTGGAGTGAGAAAAGCTGGAAAAGGTTGAAACATGTTCTTATCTTGAGGCATACCACTGGATAAATAAGTCAAGTTTGAGTTGTAGAGGGTCTCAAATGGTGGTCCTTAAGGGATTAACGGCTGCATAACCAGGTACCGCACACTCCGGGCTCAGAACAACACCCACTTGCTATCTTAGAGTCCCTGTCAGTCCCAAGTCCAGGCCTGGCTTAGCTGGGGTCTCTGCTCAGCGTCCTCCGAGGCTGCTATTCAGCTGTGAGCTGAACCAGAGCTGCTGTCTTGTCTGAGCGTCAGTCCTCCTTCAAGCTCACCTGGGTTTTGACAGAATTCATTAGGGCGGCATGATTGAAGGCCCGTCTTCTTGTTGGCCGTCCGCAGGGTTCTCTGAGCCTCTGGAGGCCTCCAGCCCCGGCCTCTGCCCCAGGGGTGCTGGCTGCTTCTCAGTGGCCATTGGGGACTGTTTCTCAAATGCGTCACTTCCCCGGACGGATGCGAGGCCCGCCCCCAAACACCTCTTCCCCTTGATTATCTCAAAGTCCACTAATGAGCCACATCATCATGGGAACCACGTCCCATTCCATGTCCTGGTCCTGCTCCCATGGAGGGAAGGGATTGTGCAGATACATCCCCCAGAGATGGGCCATCGTAAACGTCTGCCTGCGTGGTGCACCTGGAAACATGCTAGTCCAGTGGGATGTCACTGAGAGACGTGACCACCGTGTGTGAGGCTGGTGCTGGGGGCCAGGCCTCTGCTTCCCGCTGCGGGCGTCTCTCCCCCGGAATGCTGACGGCGCTGCCTGCTGGGTCACCACCAAGTCCCCCCTGGGAGTCATCCTGTGCCAGAGACCTCACCGAGGCTCACACCCCTTCTCAGGGGAGCTGCACCCAAGGGCACAGAGAAGGAGGAAGGACCTATTCTTCCCACCTGGGGACACACCTGGACAGAAATCCCAGCTACACGTTCCACATGCACCGCCCGAGGTTTCTCTCACGGCTCCGTTGTCCTGTGACGTCTCCCTCTGCCCTATCCTACGTCCCCCGCTCCGTGGTAGGCGTTGTGACTGCAAATTTCCAACCAGAACCTTCTCCTCGGGAAGCTGACTTATGATGCTAATGCAGAGTCAGTCCTGGGAGGCAAACTCTCAGGTGATGTTTTAGAGCAAGAGAGTTTCTGGAAAATCGACGTTCAGGACCAAGCACTGCTGATGGTAGAATGCTGAGATGGCTCCAGAGCCACAGGCGGCTCTTTTATCCTTGGAGTGTGGCTCTTCCACAAAACACCACGGCCTGGGCGAGTCTATGTTGAAGAAGTGGTGTTAGAAGAAGTTTAAGTTTTTAAAAATGTGGCTCTCCAAAGGAATTTCAGTCGTTGTCCTGTTGGTATTTGGCTCTGTGGACTGAGGAGTCTGCCGACCGCCGCTCTAAGCTAATTCCATGCAAGGAGAGGCCCTGGTGGTCCCAACCCCGGGCGTCACTCTAACACGTTTTCAGAGAATGAAGTAGGTCAAGTGCACGTCTAACCCGGGCCTTCTTAGCCAGGCCCCACAGCACCCGTTTCCTCAATGAAAATCCACCAGCTCTCCCACTCGGGGAGCCTACACCATCCCAACAGGTGGGGAAATGTAGAGCTGAGATGGCAATAAGGCCAGGAAATGGCAGGCGGGTTTCCAAACAGAACCTTGAGGGTAACCCATTCTCCTCCTGACGGCGTGCGTCAGGCACTGACAGTCACAGGAAGTGTGCCAGGTGCCCACTGCTGCCAGTGAGCGCTTAGCCGCCCGGCGGGAAGGCAGAAAACGTCACGTGAAATGCCATTCCATGTGGGGATCTAACAATACCCAAATGGAACCGAATAAAACGATAAGAACATGAAAGGAGACTTTCCAAGAGGAAGAAATCGTGCTTGTAGAAAATGGAGACTGAGCAGAGTTTAGAGTCCTGAAAACCAAACATTCGAATTTGCACAAAGAACAGGGCCAGGCCCGGAGCCACCTCTGTGCGTACCTCCTGGCCCGGGCCCGTCGTGTTCCAGGCGGCGACACGCAGACCCTCCGTCAGCAGCCGGCACTGCAGCACACAGGCGCCGGAGCCCCCCTTTTCTAAGAATTTCCGCCAGTTTGGGTTTGGGCTGGCATCGGTCCTCGGGACACATTTCCACCCAGAGGGAAGCACGTGGCCTTCGGTTTACCAGGAAGGCAGCGGCCTGTGGTCTGTGGGCGGCTGTTCTGCGGCCGCTCAGCACCAAGGCTCCGGCTCACACAGCCCTTCCGACGGCCTGGCCCCAGACCCGCGTTCCTGGCCTCAACTGCTGCCTCCTGAGACTTACCTGACTGTGGCCATCCCCTCCCGGAAAGATCCAATCCTCCTTCCATCAAAGGCATCACATGGAGTCCTGACCGGTTTGGCTCAGTGGATAGAACATCAGCCTGCGGACTCAAGGGTCCCAGGTTCCATTCCAGTCAAGAGCATGTATCTTGGTTGTGGGCACATCCCTATTAGGGAGTGTGCAGGAGGCACCTGATCGATGTTTCTCTCTCATCAATGTGTCTTTTTTAAAAAAAATATATATTTTATTAATTTTTTTTATAGAGAGGAAGGTAGAGGGAGAGAAACATCATTGAGAGAGAAACATCTATCAGCTGCCTCCTGCACACCACCTACTGGGGATGAGCCTGCAACTAAGGTACATGCCCTTGACCGAAATCAAACCTGGGACCTTCTCAGTCTGCAGGCCGACACTCTATCCACTGAGCCAAACCAGTCAGGGCATCAACTATGTTTCTAGCTCTCTATCCCTCTCTCTTCCTCTCTGTAAAAAAAAAAAAATTAAATCAATAAAATATATTTTAAAATAAAAAATGTATCCCGTGGAGCAACACGGCAGCTCAGCACTGCGGAACATGTCCTGGGGCAGACGAACTCTGAAAAAAATTCCTCCAAACAGCATTTGTTAAGTAATTTAATGATGCAAAACCAGTGAAAGGAATAGCAAGTTAAGCTTTTTCATTTTAATTCCCTTAATGCCTTATTATGAATGCTTAAGACTTGTTTGAATCGTAAGACTCTTATTGCTCTACATTCCTGTGGAATTCATCATAGTAGCCGTCACTTATGGAGTTCCTATCTAACTTTAAATGCTTTACACCCTGATTTTCCTCCTACCCTGAGCTCCATAACTAAACGCTGTGCATCTTTCCTAGGCGGTGAGACTGCGGCTTAGAGACGAAGTGTTTCTCCCGGGTCAGAGAAAGTGCTGGAGGCATTTCACACGCATCCTGGGTTCTGTCAGTGCTTGAAAGGGTGCTTCCCTCCTCGTAGTTCTCATTCCGCATCCCCTTTCCGATGGGCTGAGGGGTGGGCACCTGGCTGGCTTGGGCCGATGCAACGATGTGTGTTCCCTTCTGAGCAAAAGCGATGCGTGCAACCGCCGAGAAAGTGCTGAGCCAGCCGATGGCTCAGCATGCCTTCTCTTGCCTTACCACAAGACCAGGAATGAGTTGTGTCTGTTCTTCACTGAATGTGTGGGGGTGACATTGGTTAATAAAATGATGTAGGTGTCAGAGGGACCATTTTATAATGCATCATCTGCGTGCTGTACTGTGTGTTTACCTCCAGTAGATACTATTTCCTTAGCCTGCGTGTGTTATGGACATGGAGAGCGGGTGAGAGGTAAACTATGTGGTTTGCCACGGACAGACTTGCTGACACATTGCATAGGGGGCTGGTTTCCCCAACAGAGTCATCCACTAGCAAGCCCCTTGAACCTTATCAACGGGCTCTCCCATGGCTGATACAGGAAATCCTCCGTATCAAGCACAAACCTTGGACAACTCTGCCTGGATTACAATCCTTTTGAAGCAGATCTGTGCGATGCTTACATTTTAAAAAACCCACCAAAAATTGCTCTGCTCAAAGTATTTGTGTGGTGTCTGCTACAAACGAATGACAGTACATCCATTTACTTCTATTGGTTTTATGTTTTACTTTTTAAAATATATATATTTTTTTATTGACTCCAGAGAGGAAGGGAGAGGGAGAGATAGAAACATCAATGATGAGAGAGAAACATGGGTTAGCTGCCTCCTGGGGATGGAGCCCACAACCCAGGCCTGTGCCTTGATGGGGAATCCAACCGTGACCTCCTGGTTCCTGGGTCGACACTCAACCACTGAGCTACCCAGCCTGGCTATTTTATACACTTTTTAAAAAATATATTTTATTGAATTTTTACAGAGAGGAAGGGAGAGAGATAGAGAGCTAGAAACGTCGATGAGAGAGAAACATCGACCAGCTGCCTCTTGCACAACCCCCACCAGGGATGCGGCCACAACCAAGGTACATGCCCTTGACCGGAATCGAACCCGGGACCTTTCAGTCCACAGGCTGAAGCTCTACCACTGAGCCAAACCGGTTTCTGCTATTTTATACACTTTTAATCCGCGACCACGCAACAGTCATGACCTTACGTGTATTCAGTATCCTACTTTTTCATCTCTTAGGTGCCTTTATTTACTACGGGCAGACGATTACTCTGGAAACAAAGTGAGCAGGATCTTTGAAATTATATTCGAAAATGCCAATATACAACTTTAAAAATATCTATTTGTTCTATTGAATGCCTATAAAAGTAATGCCCACCCCATCCTGGTTTGATTATCATTACTTCCATCTATCGGACGCACAGTTCTCCTGTATTTTCAAGTTGCTTCTGAGTGCACTTCAGAATACTTTAAGATTAGTCATTTTGTGGAATCCAGCACCTCATTAGTCAGTTATCTCTCTGCTTGAATATAATTTCAATTGTAAAAAGAAAGTAGATCCAAAGTTGCAATTAGCAATTGGAAGGATATGCTTTTTGGATGATATGTTACATATTTTTTTATTATCAGCATGTCAAAAATATGTAACATATCATCCAAAATATATCACATGATTTGATATTTGAACTATTTATCTTAATAGAAGAATAAATACAATTTGTGGCTTTTAGAGTAATCCATGTAGAAACCACTTATTACACGTGGTACTTTCTCATCTATAGGAATAAATCAGAAGTTCCTGTCCACTCATCTACACTATTTCAAATACACTGTGAAGAGCTTAAGCTAGTGTTACACCCAGACTTTGTGATCCCCAAGGACCACCAGGGAGCCGAGTCCGATGCAACAAACAAAAGAGCCTCTTCCATGCTAGTGGGCTCTGTCCCACCCATGCCGACAGCATGGCGGATGAGAGAGCGAATTTCGCCAAGTCCTGGGGTTTTACTCCGGTGGTGATGTCACTGCTTTGGCTGACCCTGATTGGTTGGGTGAAGGCTAGGGTCCAGTTACAAAATGGAGGATAACTCCGCCCTGACCCCACAGTACAAAATGGAGTCAGGAGTTAGCCTCGCCCTGCCCTGCCCTCTCACTAGAACAGTTGATAGTAAATAATCAAAAGACTCAGATGATTTCTGTTCTACAGAATTAACTCAATAGCCAATAAAGTTTTTGTCAATAGTACCGCACACAGAGCTAAATTATTAAGGGACCAAAAAAGACCGTCATTTATGTGGGTAAACTAATTTGGAAAAGATATTATGTGGAACAAGTTGGCATTCTATAGGTTTAAGAAATATACATAAAGCCCTGGCCAGTGTGGCTCAGTTGGTTGGGTGTCATCCTGTGCACGAAATGTCACAGGTTCGATTCCCAGTCAGGGCACACGCCCGGGTTGCAGGCTCGATCCCCAGTAGAGGGTGTGCAGGAGGCAGCCCATCAATGATTCTCTCTCATCATTGATGTTTCTCTCTCTCTCTCCTTCTCCCTTCCTCTCTGAAATCAATAAAAATGTATTAAAAAATAATAATTCCACATGTGAATGAAACCGTATGTTATGTGTCTTTCTCTGTCTGGCTTATTGCAATGAGCACAATGCCCTCCAGGTCAAAGGATAAGACCTCCTTCTGTGCATGGCCGAGCCGTATCCCACCGCGTACACGCACCTCAGCCTTTCCACCCACTCGCCCGCCGAGGGCTTCGGGGCTGCTCCCAGGTCCCGGCTGTTGTCACAACGCTGCCACGAGCACAGGGGCAGACATTCTTCCCATCCCGTGTTTCCGGTTTCCTCAGGTAAATTCCCATTTCTATATTCACAATTGTCTCGGCTCTAATTCCTATTCATTTACAACTATTGCCAAGTGTCAAATGATAAGGTCCTGAAAACATCTGAATAAATATGTACTTTAAAATGAGAGTAAGCCAAAACCGGTTTGGCTCAGTGGATAGAGTGTTGGTCTGAGGACTGAAAGGTCCCGGGTTCGGTTCCGGTCAAGGGCATGGACCTTGGTGGCGGGCACATCCCCAGTAGGAGGTGTGCAAGGGGCAGCTGATCCATGACTCTCTCTCATCGATGTTTCTAACTATCCCTCTCCCTTCCTCTCTATAAAAAATCAATAAAATACATTTTAAAAATTAATAAAATGAGAAGAAAGTGTTCCCACAGGGAGCCCAGTATGCTTTGAAAAGACTTCCGTGCTTTGTGCTTAGTGTGGCCTGAATAGATAATGGATGGCTTTGCAGCTGCCTTTCGGTTGAGCTCCGGAGCCGAAGGAAAACTCTCCCCGTGTGGCACCGCTGGCCAGTACTGCCCGCTGAGCGTGGGCACCGCCGTGGTCTGGGCAGCTGCCCTCGGTGCTGAGTGGCAGTTTCTCTAACCACCTCTGTAACCCACGCCACCGGCACTGACCGCCCCTAACCACGCCGCCGGCACTGACCGCCCCTAACCACGCCGCCGGCACTGACCGCCCCTAACCACGCCGCTGGCACTGACCGCCCCTAACCACGCCGCCGGCACTGACCGCCCCTAACCACGCCGCCGGCACTGACCGCCCCTAACCACGCCGCCGGCCCTGACCGCCCCTAACCACGCCGCCGGCACTGACCGCCCCCTAACCACGCCGCTGGCACTGACCGCCCCTAACCACGCCGCTGGCCCGGGTCCGGTGGCCGCTGTCTCCCGGGAAGGCTGGCCCCGTGACGGGCGGTTGGACGGCAGCGCCTCCCTCCCGGCGCCTTCCCACCCGGGCTGCGGTCCCAGCGCCCCGACGGCTTCGATGAGTCCCCGCCGGAGCCGCTCCCCCCGGGACACGTGGGCGCACACCGCAGGCCGGGTCCGCGGCCAGTCAGCCGCAGCCACCGCTGTCTGCGGGGCCGAGCCTGTGCACACGGGAGAGAAAGAGTGTCCCTACGGCGTCTCCCGCTTCTCACTGGGCCCTCAGCCGCCTCACTAACCGGCTCAGGCAAACTCAGAACCACGTTTCCAGGAACTTCAGTTCTGTACATGGACTTTTAAAAATTCAACACACGCACGCACGCACACACACACACACAGGCACACACACACACAGGCACACACACGTGCGCGCGCACACGCACACGCATGCATGCAAACGCGCACACGCACGCACACACACGCACACACACACCCAGGCACGCACACACATGCACACGCACGCACGCACACACATGCACATGCACACGCACGCACACACATGCACATGCACACACACACACAGCGACTTCTCTGCTGGGATGGGGGTGAGCCGGTGCAGAAGCAGCCGGGGCAGGAGTCCCGCTGCTCCCTCAGGAATGCGGGTTCAGGCACAGGGGGCTCAGCCCAGAACAATGGCCTGTTCTCCTCCAGCCCCACCCACCCGGCGCGGGCTGCGGCCCTCAGCCTTCCACAGAAAGCATCTGTCTTCAGGATTGAAAATGTGGCTTCCGTCTTCCTTCAAACACCGCCGACCTTTGGAAACAGAGCGGCGTCTCTCTCCGCCTGACGCTGCTCCTTCTCCTGGGGAACAATCGTCAATTAGCGCGTTTATCCTCCTCCCGCTCGCTCGGCCTTTCCCGGAGCCAGCACTTCCCCCGCAGCCCCTGCTCTCAGTCCCACCCCAGCTCTCCGTCCCCATCCCAGCAGGAATCGGCGTCCAGCCTTCCCGATCCTTGTTCAAGAACAGGCCGAGCCAGGCGGGCATTAAAGGCCAGGGGATGTGAAGTGTGAGAGGCGCCCATGGAAAATCCAGAAAAATAAAACATGGCCTCCCTTCCCTTTTCCGCTTGTTTTGTTCTGCTGGTTGTTTGACAGTGTTCATGCATTGCTTTCTGGGACATTTTGGTCCAATTTTCCTTTGGCGTTCTGCTGTCTCGCTGGGGAGCCGCTCGGAAAACAATCTGGTTTTGATGGAGTCCCAGATCCTTCCGTGTGCGCGCGCGGGCTCCAAATAAACTCACCCGGCCCTGACTCACTGCTTTCCATGGTCTCACTGACTGTTTTCCATGTTCCAGCTTCCTAATTCACTTTATTTGACCAGATCGATGTTCTGGTTACTTCTTATTTTAAAGAACTAAACTGTTTGCTAAGAAGGAGGTTGAGGGTTTTCGTTGTTTTGCTGAGTTTGTATTTCTCTTGTAAACTCTCCTCTGCAGGATCGGAGAGATCTGACCAGCGTGGGGGCAGACATGGTCCGTGAGGCCTGCGGCTGCGGAGGGAGAGGGCCATCTGTTTTCTGTAGTTTCGGCTGAAGAGCCAGCTTCGGGGAGGGAGGCAGAGCCAGGAAACATGTCATTTCTGACTGTGGAAGGCTTAACAGGGATGCTGGGAATTTTCATGTTCTCTGCGTGTTGTTTTTTTTTTCCTTTTTTAAATGGGATTTTAGAGAGAGAGGAAGGGCGTGGGAGAGAGGAATATCGATGTGAGAACAGACATCGTATGGCTGCCTCCTGCCCGACCCCTCCTGGGGATGAGCCTGCAACCCGGGCATGCGCCCTGAGGGCGTCAAACCAACAGCCTTCCGGTGCCCAGCACGTTGCCGAGCGGCTGAGCCGCACGGGCCAGAGCGGCATCTTCTCTCATAGGCACAGCTGTCAGAAACTGCTCACGAGAGCCTACACCAAGGAGAACCACCGGACACGTGTCAAACATCACTTTTGCTTGAATACATTTCAAGAAAGTGGTCAAATATTCATATTCTCACTTATGTAGCTGTTACAAAATGAAGCGCATGCCAGCCGATGCCACTGAAATAAAAGCCGACAGATCTCTGCGTTGCAATGCAGCTTTCTCTCACACACGCCGACGGCGTGCGCCGGCCTCTTCGGGGTCTCCTGCTGACTGGGAAAGGGGGCCCCACGACCCTTTGAAGCCTGCCTCCTCTGTGTCACCATTACCCTGAGAATGTGGCATGTTGTCAGCGCTTCTTAAAAAATGTATTCTTATTGATTTGAGGGAAGAAAGGAGAGAGAGAGAGAGAAAGAGAGAGAGAGACATCCATGATGAGAGAAAATCATGAATCAGCTGCCTCCTGCACACCACAACCCGGGCCTGTGCCTTGACTGGGAATTGAACTGTGACCTCCAGGTTCATGGGTCAATGCTCAACCACGGAGCCAGGCGGGTCTCTGTCCGTCACTAGACAGGGCAGCCACGGGCGCTGCACACCTAGGAGCCGCGACTCGGTGCTTGTTTGTGACGACGCTGTAAATAGAAGAGGAACTATGCGGTTGCCATGACAATTTTTACAGTCCTTGGTGCCTTTGGAGGACTCTCTTGTCTTTGACGCCAAGAACAGCTAATGTGCCTGAACTCTGTGACCCCATTGCCCGCATTCCGGGGCCGGGGGTCACCCTGGCGCGGGAGCCGAGGCGGGTCCCCCGGAGCACGGAGCTCTGGGCCAGGCTCAGGGCTGCCCTGACCTGCTCCCGGGTCCCAGAGCCGGCGCCCTGCACCGCAGGGGTCTTTTCGGAATCTGCTTCCGAATCCCAAGGGATGTGCCCGCTGCAGCGATGCCGAGGCTGGTGTCCTGGTTCCCGGGGTGCCAGCGTCCTGGGCCCCGTGGCCGCTTCCCCGAGAGGTGCTCCTGGTCCCCGCCTTTCCCGGGAGGAGGGCGCTGTGGACACGGTTAGGAATGGGGGCAGGGACAGGGCACTGTTGTTGAAGCAGCTTCTGGCCACGTCCATCAGGTCACCCAGCCTTGGAGCTGCAGGTCCATGCCCGGGGAAGGTGACAGGCCAAGGGTCTGGGCAGCCAGGCTGCCATGTGCAGGGTCACTCCGGTACTCGGGGCTCCCTGGTCCCACCGATGTCTTCCTCTTCCCCCCACCCCCAGGGTGAGCTGAGTTTTCCCAGTAGAGGAGGCAGCAAGAAGGACATACATGGCGGGAGGAGGTGTGTGTGTGTGTGTGTGTGTGAGAGAGAGAGAGAGAGAGAGAGAGAGAAATGAGTACATGTCGACTTTGTCCAGATCCCTCTCATCCATGTTCTTGGCCACTTCATACCGACTGCTCAATTACTCTATAAACAGCTGACTCTGTGAACGACTGGCTTTGGGAAGTCCTCAGACACAGGGGGACACAGAGCTCCGGGAAACAGTGATCACTCCGAATCGGCTCCAGATGACATTCATTCTTTCAGCTATCAGTCCTGTCAGTCGGCTCAGCCACGAAGCCCTTCTATTCCCTTTTCCTCTCCCCGCGCGGCCATGCACAGACGTCTTTCTCTCTGCTTTCTTTGCAGGAGAGACCGGCGCTGGATCCCGCCCAGGGCATCCAGACAGCGATTTCAACTGGAACAAGTGACCCTTGGAACAGACTGGGCCCAGCGGCCTGGCCAGACGGCGGGAGGGAGGAGTCACTGGGAAGGGCCCAGCATGTTCTTGTAAAATGTCACTGGAAGCAAAAGGACAATGGGAAGTTCAGGACAAATAAAGGAACTGAGAAGTATTAACCCATGTACACCAAGGGGTTCCGGGAAAGACACAGCTGGAGCCTGTGGCTGGCGCCCTCACACAGACATGCTCTCCCCAGAGCGCTCTCCACCCCGTGAGAGCAGGAAGTGCCCCTTCATCGCACAGCACCCGTCTCTGAGCCTCACGCTCCTTACGCTCAATAACCATTCCTTCTCTCTTCTCTCCGGGGAGGCAGAGCTCCTTAGTCTACGATTCCCTTAGGGCCGTGGTCAGCAGACTCATTAGTCACCAGAGCCAAATATCCACAGTAAAACAATTGAAATTTCTTTGGAGAGCCACATTTTTTAAACTTAAACTTCTTCTAAGGCCACATCTTCAAAATATAGACTCGCCCAGGCCGTGGTATTTTGTGGAAGAGCCACACTCAAGGGGCCAAAGAGCCGCATGTGGCTCAAGACTGTGGTTTGCCGACCACAGGCTTAGAGTATGCTGAGATCTTCACTTAGCAAATGATTGCTGTGGTCAGATCCGAGGACACCCATGGCGATGGGCCCTCAGAGCGGACCGAGCGGTGGTCCTCGGCGTTCAGCGGGGACCCATGCAGAGGGAGGGTTTGCGGCCCATCGTAGGCAAGGAGCCCGGCAGGGCGCCCTGCAGCCTTCGCTGGCCGCTGATGGATGGAGTGTTTGCTTGGCACCAAAGTGTGTCCCAGCATGTCAAGGCCATCCTTCTCTCAAGATTTTTGGATAATAAACAGAAAGGTTTAAAAAAGAAAAAGACTAAAATATTTTTAAAAGATGTTTACAAGACAGTATTTTATGGATTTTTGCAAAACACGTGACTAAGTTGATAGTGTGAGGAGATAACTATGGCTTCCAGCCAGCTTCCCTCTAAAAGAAGCCTTCGTGCCTGGTCCCTGGTGCCTACAGAGAGAGCTGTGTGCAGACGGGACAGGCATGGCCAGTGAGTACTGAGTGTGCACCGGAGTGGATGCCACAGTCTGGCTAAGGGGAACACGGTAAGTTCCTGCAAATTTCCAGCGGCAGTTATGGTGGTAACAGACACAAACCCCAACGCTGGTGACAGGAACAGGACATTCAGCGCTTTCACTTTATCCTGTGAGGGCAGAGACGTTTGGAATGAGCCTTGAGGCTCACCCGCTTAGTAAGTAGGCCATCTTCTGCATGTCATGTGACTATGAGCTTGAAGGAGCGTGTCTTAGAACCCACGCACTAGAATGAAAGAAACGAACCCAGGGAAAGGCGATGTCGTCCGCCGCTTGAGTAACCTCCATCTTTCATAAACGTTCGCTTGAGAGCGAGGGAATAGAACACCTCACATTCTACCAGGAGCAGGTCTCCTGGCTGGAGTAAAAGAATCTCATTTTAGATGAAATCCAAAAATGCTCTGAGGGTGGGATTGCTGGGGGTGGGTTACATTTGGACCTTCACGGCGTAAGAGGGGACCCGTGCATAAGAAGGCAGGCTGGAGCCAGGCTTAAGGGGCAGGACGGAGGAGTTTGGCAGAGGTTACCTATGAAGGAGAGACACTGAAGTCGGGCCCTTTCACAGGAGACACAGGGGCCCGAGGACAGTGCAGGGTGGGGCTAACGTAGGGTTACAGTGCTTGGCCTGGAAAATAACCCAATCTGCATGGGTATATAAAAACTTACTATGCAAATTGTCCCCTCGGGAATTTGACTGGAAGACCGGGAGTTCGATTGCTTGCTATGACATGTGCTGAACACCAGGGGGTGGTGAGGAACAAAGAAAGGCCCCTGCCGGCTGCCGGCAGCTGGGGAAGGAAGGCCCCAGCCAGCAGCCAGAAGGCCCTGATCGGCCCTGATCACTACCAGGCAAAGGGACTCTACCCCTGCATGAATTTTGTGCACCGGGCCTCTAGTCCTTAATAATGACACGAGAATGAACTCTGTGTCTCGAGTACTCCCAACTGTACAGCCACCCTGCATCACCCTTGCCCATCTTCACAGCATGTTAGCGGCTTGGAAAGGGTGTACTTTAGGTGGAGTCTGAGATTTAGTTGTCAAAGTTGAGTCCAAGATTCTTCAAGTAATTTAGCAGAGGCTGAAACCCAAAATCACGAATAAATATTGAATTTGGAAGTATATTTGGAAACACTGGGACAGAACAATATTAACTGCCAGTCTGTTCATGGTTATGTGAAGAAACATCTAAATGGGTAGAAAAAGTCAGTATTTAGAAATGTAACAACACGAAACCTATCAGAAATTCTATCTGAACATGAATTACCGTAATGTGACTTAGACTTAAGAAAAAATGGAAATAAAAATGAAAAAATACAAGAAACAAGAAGAGTTGGAGACCATGATGATCACTGGCTGTCTGAAGAAGCTTCCACTGGACACCCAGAATGAGACACTGGACACCCAGAATGAGTGCTGGGCCCCCCAATGTAAAGCAGGCACATATAACTATCCCCAGGGGAGTTTGGGGTGCACAGAGCACCTTAGTGCATATTGGTTTTCATTTATTCATTTGTTTGCTTTACTTTTCCTCTCTGACAATAAGCTAACTGAAGGTAGGGGCCATGTCATCTCCAATTTAACAATGTCTGTTAGCAAAACTACTAGACGTTTTCTTACCCACATAAGAATCTTGTCCACAAGGAGTGAGGAATACATGAATTTTATGGCTTGATGACTATTCACTGGTGTGCAAAGGCAGTGTCGGTGAGTCCTGTGTGTCTTTCAAATACTTAACATTGTGCTTTGATAGGTTCAAAGCTTCTTCATGATATGCCGTTATCCTCAGCTCAAATTCTGTTATTTTTAAGACTATCAGCCAAACCACGCTTGGCATTATTACTAGGCTAAAAAGACTCTTATTTTTGAAAATGTATTTTTTTCACAGTACTCTTATTTGCACCAGATGCTTCTGGTAAAAGGAACCAAACTCCTGGGAGTTAGATGGGATCGGGCAGTTTAGGGTAAGAGCTGCAGGGAGGGAAGGTGGTGGATAAAGAGGGAATGAGCCAGATGGTCAGGATGTGAACAAGGTAGACGGTCAGGATGTGAGCAAGGTAGACTGAATGGACCAGTCACCAGCAAAGCTGCCCTTCCTTCAGAACCCAAGAGTGGGAACTAAGAGCGGGAAGAAGGCGAAAGGAGATTGGCTGCCGTTATTTTCGAAAGAGCCAATAGAAGGCAAGAGCAGGAAATATAAACCCCTAGACCATTGAGTGTGGGCGGCAACCCAGTTTGGGACCCCTCTTGTGTGCTGAGAGCTTTGTTACTTTTGCTATAATAAACCTCCCTTCCCTTTGCTTACCCCTCGTTGTCCATGAATTCATTTGTCCACTTCTCAATAGACAACAAACCCAGCAGCTCAGAGCCCTGGGTGATTCTGTTGTTGAAGGAAAGGAAGTCAGCTTCCTCCTGGACACTGGAGCCACCTGTTCTGAGAGGCGTCTCAGGAAACCTGTAACGAGGCGATTCCCCCAGCCTCTCTGCAGGAACTGGGGTGATTCCTCTTCTCACCTGCCTTCCTGGCCATGCCAGAAAGTCTGACCCCCCTTCTGGGGTGAGATATATTAGCCCAATTGGGTGCTACAGTACATATGGCCCCAGAGCAGGCGTTATGCCTACCCCTGATTGAAATTGAGATCAACCCGGAAGTATGGGCTACACAAGGAAAGGTGGGATGGTCCACGGAGCCATTACTGTACAAATGCATCTCAAGGACCCAACCTCTGCTCCCCACCGGAAGCAGCACCCCTAAAGCCTGAGACTAGAAAAGGCTTACACGTAATTCCACCCACATGTCACTGAAAGGGGCGGGGACGGCCCCAGGAGTGCTGACCCAAGCCCGGGGTCCTGCCCAACAGCCTGTGAGATGTCTGAGTGAAGAACGGACATCAGGCCCAGGGCTGGCCCGCCTGTGTGTGGGCGGTGGCTGCTGTGATGTCACTGGTTCCAGGGGTCACCGAGGTGACCATAAGAAAGGACCAGGTGGCACTTAGTCCCCATGATATCACTGTCCTCCACAGGAAGCTGATGGCTTTCAGAGAGCCGTCTTCTCAGATATCAGCATATCTGTTAGAGGGCGCTACTCATAGGGTTAGGGTTGGGGTTAGGGTTAGGATTAGGGCTAAGGTTAGGGCTAGGTTAAGGTTAAGGTTAGGGCTAGTGTTGGGGCTATAGGTTAGGGTTAGGGCTATGGCTAGGGTTAGGGCTAGTTATGGCTAGGGTTAGGGCTATAGGTTAGGGTTAGGGCTATGGCTAGGGTTAGGGCTATGGCTAGGGTTAGGGCTATGGCTAGGGTTAGGGCTAGGGTTAGTGCAGTGGTCAGCAAACTCATGAGTCAACAGAGCCAAATATTAACATTACAACTGAAATTTCTTTTGAGAGGCAATTTAAATATATATATATATATATATATATATATATATATATTATTGATTTTTTATAGAGAGGAAGGGAGAGAGATAGAGAGCTAGAAACGTCGATGAGAGAGAAACATTGACCAGCTGCCTCCTGCATACCCATAACCAAGGAACATGCCCTTGACTGCAATCGAACCTGGGACCTTTCAATCCACAGACGGACATTCTAGCCACTGAGTCAAATCTGTTTCAGCTGAGAGCCATTTTTTTTAAAATTTTTACAAAGAGGGAGAAGGATAGAGAGCTAGAAACATCAATGAGAGAGAAACATCAATCAGCTGCTTCCTGCACACCCCCTACTGGGGATGTGCCCGCAACCAAGGTACATGCCCTGGACTGGAATCGAACCGGGACCTTTCAATCCACAGGCTGACGTTCTATCCACTGAGCCAAACCTGTTTCAGCTGAGAGCAATTTTTTTTTTTTTGATAGAGAGCTAGAAACATCGACCAGCTGCCTCCTGCACACCCCCTACTGGGGATGTGCCCGCAACCAATATACATGCCCTTGACCGAAATTGAACATGGGACCTTTCAGTCCACAGGCTGACACTCTATCCACTAAGCCAAAGTTGTTTCAGCTGAGAGCCAAATTTTTAACTTCTTCTAACGTCCCTTCTTCAAAATAGACACACCTGCCCTAACAGGTTTGGCTCAGTGGACAGAGCGTCAGCCTGTGGACTCAAGGGTCCCAGGTTGATTTCAGTCAAGGGCATGTACCTTAATTGCAGGCACATCCCCAGTAGGGGGCGTGCAGGTGGCAGCTGATGGAAGTTTCTCTCTCATTGATGTTTAACTCGCTATCCTTTTCCCTTCCTCTTGGGGGGCGGGGAGGGGGGGGGATCAGTAAAATATATTTAAAAGAAAAATAAACTAGCCCAGGCTGTGGTCTTTTGTCGGAAGAGCCACACTGAAGTGGTCAGTAGCTCATGTGGCTCGTGAGCAGGGAGTTTGCTGACCTCTGGGCGAGGGTTAGGACTATGGCTAGGTTTAGGGTTAGGGCTAGGGTTTCGGTAGGGACTGGATTAGGGCTATGGATAGGTTTAGGGTTAGGGCTAGGGTTTCGGATAGGGACTGGGTTAGGGCTATGGCTAGGTTTAGGGTTAGGGCTAGGGTTTCGGGTAGGGACTAGGTTAGATTAGGAGTTAGTGATTGGGACCGGTGTTAGAAATTAAGGTTTTAGTTAGAAATGATGATTAGGTTAGGTTTCAGGTTAGAGGTTAGTGTTATGGTTAGTTTTATGGTCACTATTAGGGTTAGGAATTAGTATTAGAATTAGGCTTTATAATTAGGGTTAGGGTTAGTGTCAGAAGTTACATTTGGGTTAGTGTTAGGGCTAGGGTTAGGAATTAGATTAGGGTTAGGATAGTGTTAGGAATTCAGGTTAGGCTTAGGTTTTGGGTTAGGAGTTAAGGTTAGAATTCCGGTTATAGTCCAAATAAAAACTTGCCCCTCACCGAAACCGGTTTGGCTCAGAGGATAGAGCGTCGGCCTGAGGACTGAAAGGTCCCAGGTTCGATTCCGGTCAAGGACATGTACCTTGGTTGCAGGCACATCCCCAGTGGGGAAGGGGGTGTGCAGGAGGCAGCTGGTCGATGTTTCTTTCTCATCAATATTTCTAGCTCTATCCCTCTCCCTTCCTCTCTGTAAAAAATCAATAAAATATATTAAAAAAAAAAAAACTTGCCCCTTTTTACCCAGCCATGTTCCTTCCTGAAGGAAAAGAAAGAACGTATCCTGCTGAAACCGGTTTGGCTCAATGGATAGAGCATCAGCTTAGGGACTGAAGGGACCCGGGTTCGATTCTGGTCAAGGGCATGTACCTTGGTTGCGGGCATATCCCAGTGGGGGATGTGCAAGAGGCAGCTGATAAATGACTCTCATTGATGTTTCTAACTCTGTATCTCTCTCCTTTCCTCTCTGAACAAAATCAATAAAATATATTTAAAAGAAATAACGTATCCTCACAGGTGTTCCTGCAAACCTGATGCTAGAGGTTTAATGGGGAATCCCTTAGGATGTCCTGATATGACAAAGCTGCTCAGGGAGGGGTGCTCCTCCTGAGAACCGGGGTGCACTGCTCTGCAGCCGCTCCCCTCCCGCTGGCCCACCCGCCCAGTCAGCTGGGCTGATCTCCCTGAGAGCACACGGGAGCTTGGGGGAGGGAGGGGCAGGGAGAGGAAATGTACGCACTGACTCTAAATGTGCTTCCTTAGTTCTCCAGGCCCATGAGGCCATCGGGAAGGAAAGATACTTTTTTTTTTCTTTTTTAAAAAATATGTTTTTATTTGTCAGAGAGGGAGACGCAGATAGAAACATCAGTGATGAGAGAGAATCACTGATCGGCTGCCTCCTGATGCCCCACGCTGGGGAAGGAGCCCACAGCCTGGGCCCTGGCCCTGACCGGGAATTGAACCGTGCCCTCCTGCTTCATCAGTGGATGCTCACCCCTGCGCCACACCGGCCAGGAGGGAAGGGCATTTCCGACCCCCGTCGGGCCCCGTTAAACACCATAAGGAGATGGATGGGCTTCTGTCCTCAGTACACCGCCCCGCAGAGGGGCCGTGACGCACAGCTAAGGTCACGGGGGGAGCTGACGAGGCCACGGAAGGAAGCAGAGCGGCGGGCATGGCCGCCGAGGGGCAGCTGGAGCGGGACGCTAAGTCCTCGGGCTCCTTAGCCCTCTGGCCGGTAAACCCATCCGTCAACGGAGCGGCAAACCGCGGCTCGCGAGCTGCAGTGTGCGGACCGCTGCCTCAGCCTGCGTAGACGTGGGTGACTGTGTGGCCCTTGGTTACCTCTCGGCAGCACAAGGAGGCGTCTGTGCAGTGAAAAACACTGCACTTACGTCAGTAATTCCGGCCTCGTGGAGACAGACATAAGGACATTTTATGAACAAGCAGCACGGCTGTGTAAGTGCAACCAGCAGGCCCAGACATCGGCGCTCTCTCTCCCCCTGGCTGCCCAGCACACCTGCCCTCCCGCCCTCCCAGGCTCCGGTCTCTGAGGCGCTCCTCCTAATTATGGCTGCATTGTTAACAGCTTGGCCAAATCTGTGCTTCCTCGCCTAGATTACAGACGGTTATGGAAATGGAACCCCCACATGGGATAACCTGACTTCCTCTTGCCTGCTGAGAGCTTTGCTAGCTTTCACTGTAATAAACTTCATTCATTTCCATTTGCCCGTGAATTCATTTGTCCACTTTTTGAGACAAAGAACCCAAACCAAAGCAACAATTCAGACTCGAGTCTCACTGTGCCCTCTCACCAGCAGGACCAAATCCTTTGCTTTTACAACTGAATAAATATATGTAATAAATATATATAATAAATATAATAAATAGCTCAATACAGCGAGAAATATGTGGGATCTAAGAAATGAAGTTAAACCCTTTCTCTCTCTGCCTGTCTCTCTTGTCTCCAACCCATGACCAGAAAAATCCGGCATGAAATTAACTTCAAAATGTGTCTTAATTAGGGATTATTAATGCTCAAGTTATACGGTTTAATTAAAATTATTTATTCTCAGTAAAATCAAACATATCATTGAGTTTACATAGAAATACATTTTTTCAACTGGATCTTCATAAAAATGCACTGGTGAAGCAAATTTTCATAATTAATGACCAACTGTGGACTATTTAATCATGCCAGTAGCAGAATTGATTACCTGATTACCATTAAAAATTGGTAATGTATCTTAAATGTGCAAATACCATCTTAAGTATTTTATTATGTTACCATTGATAATAAATGGCCGCTAAATATATACCTATTACATAAAGCTTTTTAAAGTACAATAAAAATACAAATTCTATCTGGTAAAAAAAAAAAAAAAGCCATTGATATGGCTTCTAAACGTCCTCATTTTATAAATCCCAAAATATTATATGACAAACAAAAATTATTAAGACTTTTCTTTATGAAACACATACTACCTTCTACTTAAGGTACAACCTAACGGATACCAGAAAACAACCAAGAAGGCTTACAGACATCATAGAACCTTACGGAGATACATACAAATAGAATACTGCATAAGCTATTCGATTTCGTTTCCTAGTGAACATGTACCTTTCGCACTTGAAGAAAATTTCCAAGAGAGGAAAGGAGACTCTGCTTTGGAGCTCTACCAGCAACGTAACCTCACTCACTGCTCTTATGCTGGGACGACCCACACGGTGCGTTTTGACCGTAAGTTTTGGTTGCACTGAGTGACAATTATTATTCAAGTCAAAGACCAACTGAGCAGCAACTTGATTTTTTTGTGAAGAAGAAAAATGAGATTCTAACGTCAACAACAAAAAATTTGCTAAGTAATACTGATGATTCATGAAGCCTGGTTTCTATAGATTTTATAGTATCAAAACTAATGAGCCATCACAATGTTTGAGACAAAAAATAGATTTGGTAAAATAAATACAAGTAACAGTGCAGCTATAGAAGGCAAACATGCCAAATGCTGTTTCAGAAAACAGGAGGCCGGAGGATGACTACATGTTTGGCAACGTAACTTGACTCGTTAGAGCGTAAAGTGTTTGCTAAAAAGGAAATTTAAAATTTCCCCTCAATACTCACTCATGAAATAAAGTATGTAGAGTATAACGGACAATCATGGCTAACGTTATCACCTTGCATTTACTAATAGTCTAAGCACATTTGGTTTAATTATTACAGGCATTTATAGTTCTGTTATTCCGCCAACCGAAAGTGTCCTGGTGGCGTGATATTCAGAGTTTACATTTTCTCAAAGATAGGAAAAGCACTCATACATAAATGACATCGGGTAACACGGTTATTAGTTTGAATATAGTGTTCAGTTTGGCGTTGGTGTTTCTCGTTAGGACTTTCGAAGGTTCCATGAAAGTATGGCTTTTGGGGAATCAGCACTCAACTAGCAGCCTGGAGTCCGAGCACAGATTTCAAGGTGCGGACGCCGTGGAGCTCAAGCCCAAGAGAGATAGTTGGATCACTGGTCCTTTGACTATAAATCCTTTTATAACAGAAACGGAAAGGACTATAAAAGAAGACTTTACAGTGAGTTGTTTTTTTTAAATCAAAGGTTACGGATCAATGGTGGAGGTATGAGGAAATTTTACTAAGATGATTTTCAGAAAGTGAAGATATTAAAATAGATATTGGCACACGGATAAGACCCATCATAAAGGATTCACGGGCGTAGGTGCAGAGCAAACAAATTTAACACGAGCCAGGCACCCTTGTCTTGACATCAGCACTTGCTGTCTACGGGGTCCATGCAGAATACTGTGCCTTCCAGCGTCAGTCCCATTTTGAACCCCTCCTGTAAAGCAGAGAAACATCATTGAAGTTGGAAAGCACGGGGCAGTGAATAAATAAACAAGTAGAATCAGTAAATCAAAGAGACTATGAACAAAAGCTGAAATCTTCAGGCTGTGAGCAACAAAGAAATACTTCAATGTCAAAATGGTGGCTTGTCAGATTTTCACGCAGGTGTCACAGAGGGTGACACCCACTAGAGAACAAACGTTCTTTCCGGAGTCCCCATTAAACTAATCTAATGACTATGTCACACCCAATTATGTTTTAATATGATTTAACTGTTTCCGGTATTTTACTATTTTCTAAAATGTACTGAATTACTTTTCACAGTTTTCACACTTTTACCTGTTTCCTCCTCAGAACAGATTGCGTTAACTTGGTGAAGGAAGTAGCAAAGCTCCCGCCAAAGCCATGCCGGGACTGACCCTGTCCGCAGTGATTAGCACTTGCTTTGTCACAGGCACTAGTGCTAATTATGAGTAAGAAAATCCTATCGAATCAAGAGGGAGTATGCAAATTGACCGTCACGCCATCACAAAAGATGGCGGTGCCCACAGTGGAGGTGGGGAGATGGGGGTTTCCATAACACAAGATGGCTGCGCCCACAGGGGAGGCTGACTCCCCTATCGAGCCTTAATGAGCAATCAGCAGGGACCTGAGCTGTGTGTCCCCCCCCCCCAGTCCTCCTGCCCAGTGGGCTTGACGGGGGACCTCAGGCCACAACGCCTGCCCCAGTGATGGGCCAAAGGACCTCAGGCTGCTCCCCCCACCACAGGCCAGGGGACCTCAGACCACACTCCCTACCCCAGCACTGGGGCACCTGAGGCTGAGCCCCCTCCTGGCTCCGGGCCAGGGCCCCTGAAGCTGTACCCCCAGCCCAAGGTGCGCCCCCTGCCCGGTGGGGGTTATCAGAGGATCTCAGGCCACATCCCCCACCCAGCGGGGCGTGATGGGGGACCTCAAGGTGTGCCCCCTACCCTGGCGCCAGGCCAGGGGACTTGAGGCTGCACTCCGGCCAGGGGGGGCTGAACAAGGATGGGGCCAGCAGGGTGTGGATCTTGCCCAGTGGGGATGGGGCCGGCTGGGTCTGGGTCTTGCACAATTCTGAAGCCCCGCAGGTGGGTGGGGCCTTGACTCTGGGTCCCGTGGAGCACCCCAGACACTGACGGAGGAGGATTTTCATATACATTTTACTAATTCTCTTTAGTCTATGATACTTCTATTATACGTGTATACATTCGTATACATTATGGACACTTGAAGTTCTTTTGTAACAGACTGTATATTTATATAAAATACTAGAAGCCCGGTGTACGAAATTTGTGTACTGGGGGGTGGGGATCTCTCGGCCCAGCCTGCACCCTCTCCAATCTGGGACCCCTTGGGGGCTTAACCAGCAGTTGGACATCCTTCTCAAAATACCGCTCGTCTGCCCACGAGCCTGATCACCCACCAACCACTTCCTGCCAATCTGATCGACATCTAATTGCTCCCCTGCTAGTCTGACCACCCCCAACGGCCCTCCCCTGTGGGCCCTGTGACCACCGATTACCCTCCCTTGCCAGCCCAGTCAACCCAAACTTCCTACCTGCCCATCTGTTCACCCCCAACTGCCCTCCACTGCAGGTCTGGTTTCCCTCAACTGCCCTCCACTGCAGGCCTGGTCCCCCACAACTGACACCCCCCCCCCCCCCCCGCAGGCCTGGTCCCCCTCAACTGCCCTCCAGTCCAGTCCGGTTTCCCTCAACTGCCCTCCCCTGCAGGCCCAATTGCCCCTACCTGCCTTCCCCTACAGGCCTGGTCCCTCTCAATTGCCCTCTCCTGCATGCCTGGTTGCCTTTAACCACCCTCCCCTGCATGCCTGGTCTCCCTCCCAAAACCCTCCCCTCTGGCCCATTCACCCCCAACTGCCCTCCCCTGCTTGCCTGGTTGCCCCCAACTGCCCAGTCCTGCCAGCCTTGTCGCCCCTAATTGCCCTCCCCTGCAGGCCTGGTCCTCCCCCCCCCCCAATTGCCCTCCCCTGCAGGCCTGGTCACCTCAATACCCTCCCCTGCAGGCCTGGTCACCTCAATACCCTCCCCTGAATGCCTGGTCACCCTCCCAAAACCC
Source organism: Nyctalus aviator (assembly GCA_036971965.1). Lineage (NCBI taxonomy): Eukaryota > Metazoa > Chordata > Mammalia > Chiroptera > Vespertilionidae > Nyctalus > Nyctalus aviator. Next base: position 1,392,485 of record CM072928.1, on the reverse strand, counting down.
TCCGCTGCAGGTCCAATTGACCCCAACTTCTTACCCCTGCCAGTCTGTTCACCCCTAACAGCTCTACCATACACTTCCGGTCACTACCAACTGCCCTCCCCTGCAGGCCTGGTGCCCCCCAATTGCCCTCCCCTGAAGGCCTGGTCACCCCTAAGTGCCCTCTCCTGCTGGCCTGGTCACCCCCAACAGTCCTCCCCTGCAGGCCTGGTCAACCCTAACAGCCCTCCCCTGCAGGCATGGTCACCCCTAATTGCCCTCCCCTGCAGGCCTGGTCACCCCTAAGTACCCTCTCCTGCTGGCCTGGTCACCCCCAACAGCCCTCCCCTGCAGGCCTGGTCAACCCTAACAGCCCTCCCCTGCAGGCATGGTCACCCCTAATTGCCCTCCTCTGCTGGCCTGGTCACCCCTAACTGCCCTCCTGTGCAGGCCTGGTCCCTCCCAATTGCCCTCCCCTGCTGGCCTGGTTGCCCTTAACTACCCTCTTCTGCAGGCCTGGTCTCCCCCACAAAACCCTTCCCTGAAGGCCTGGTCACCCCCAACTGCCCTCCTCTGTATGTCTGGTCACCCCCAACTGCCCTCCCCTGCTGACCCTGTCCTCCCAAACTGCCCTCCCCTGCTGACCTTGTCCTCCCAAACTGCCCTCCCCTGCAGGCTGGTCGCTCCCAACTACCCTCCCTTGTCAGCCATCTTGTGGCGGCCATTATGTGTGACAGTATGAGGGTCAATTTGCATATTACCACTTTATTATATAGGATGCCCTCATAAAAATTTCTCTCCAAATAAAAAGTTTGACAAATATTCATATTTCAAACATTTAAACCTGTTTACTGCTTATGAAGTATATTTGAATATTTGCTCTGTCTTCTGTACATTGAACCTCCAAGTTATTAACCAGTCAATTTAACACCACTCAATGCATAATTCTTTCACCATTCATTGACTTAGCAGGGATTAAGTCATTATAACTTACAAGGTGTACTTCTGGGCTGACCATACTATTTTACTGATTTCCCTGTTGTGGTCATGTACCAGAGTTTAAATTATGTCAAATGAAAAACCTAAATTATTGATTTCAAATAAATATCTAACTTTCTAGCAATTTATAATGAAATATGACTTAACGCTTTTTATTAAATTGTACATGTATGAGACATTTCTGTGACTTTCTCTGTCAATAAAAAAGGAAACCCAATTATTCCAATATGCTTATTAACTCAATATGATGGCGTATGCTGCCCATTATACTGTATAAATGTTTACAATCTATGCAAAGATAAAAATAGTAGCTAAATGGGCATTAGATTAATTAAGCTAACAAAATAAATAATAGAATCATCATAGACTTTAGATAAAAATATTTTTTTATTTTAATTGAAATGACCTTGCAAGTTATTCCTGGACTCAAAGACATAGGCAAGCAATGATATGGACAATACAGTAGTGACTACCTCATTGAGAAAAATGCTTTACAATATGGGTTATAAGATTCCTTTAAAACACAATTAATAATCAGATATATCCATATGAAATTGTTGTTTGAATATTTCTTAAAGCATGCAAGTGTTATATTGTTAGCTTTAAAAAAAATGGCAAGCTGTTTAAAATTATTATGAAAATAATATACCAACCATCTCTGGCGCTACCCACCATGAAAGCAGAAAGGAATGAACAAGAGATTAAGAAAATGTTAGACGTGGCAAAAACGGAAGTAACAGCAAAAGCACCACAGCCGAGCATTCTTTGACTAACCCCTCATGCAATCGTTCCAGCAGTGTTTCTCAACGTTGAGTGCCTACAAAGATCGAAAGTTGTAGGCTTATCTTCAAAAATGTACAGAGCAATTTTCAACTTTGTCAAAATCTAAAAGCATTAATAAAAGAGTACTCTTTACGGTTTGCATAAACTTGAGAACAAATACTCTCACATCAGTGCCCCTACGTGTATCTGTCCCCACAGAAGCATAGCCTGGGGTTCCACAGGACAGAAATAAAGCATTCCTAGCAAATCATCATGCTTCTTGGGTGAAAATCTCACAGCATTTGGAATATAACAAAGAGATGGGGACACTGAGACAGACAGGAGTTTGATATTGGTGACTTTAGTTTCCCCTAACATTATTTGTCCTGTCACATCAAAGTTCTTAACTGGAATTTTATTAGGTATTGTCATTTTTTAAATTTAATTATGATTTTTGAACTAATATTTGTCTGAGAGCTTCAAGGATATGTCTTTGATAAAAACTACCTTCACCAAAACGTAAAGAGAAATGAAACAGAAGCATTTAGTGTTTATAAGGACATGGGCTAATCATGGCCCATTCTATAGAGCTTTTAACACCAGTATCTTCAAACTTCCAGGACAATTCAAAACTGAGAAATAAAAGGGAGAGAGAGAGAAGGAGAACCCAAGGGAACTGCATCCCTAAAAAGCTTGGGCAGGGTCTCTGCTTTTTCACTGAGAGCCCAAAGTCATGGACGCCCTGCAATGCTTCTTTCAAGAGACTGATGCCAGCCTTACAAAGATTTCCCTTCATCCACCCATTCACAGCCTTGAAATTCATAATTGTTAAGACCGAGATAGAATCTTATAAATCTAGTGTAATGACCTTTTAATTCTTGGATTTCAAAATAATGAGCCATTAGAATCCAGGCAGTTTTGCATGAGAACACGAACCATTTTATCGCCATTGGAATTCGCACCGTTAAGATCCAAACCAAATCTCATCCTGAGCACGCGCAGGAGTGTTTATGGGACTAAATGCACATTATGTTTTAACGGAGTTACTTTAAGCAAGTTTTTATAGTGATAGTAACTCCAGGAAAGGATAACGTGGGTATACAGAATCACATATTATTTTTTTTTTATTTTTTATTTTTTGGTTGTTTTTTTTTTTATATATATTTTATTGATTTTGTACAGAGAGGAAGGGAGAGAGATAGAGAGTTAGAAACATCGATGAGTGAGAGTCATCGATCAGCTGCCTCTTGCACACCCCCTACTGGGGATATGCCCGCAACCAAGGTACATGCCCTTGACCGGAATCGAACCCGGGACCTTTCAGTCACCAAGCCGACGCTCTATCCATTGAGCCAAACCGGTCCCGGCCAGAATCACATATTAAAGAGGAAAACCCATTCAGGGCCAACCTGTTGGTTGGTCGATAGAATCACATATCAAAGACAGAACAGCAGGCAGGGGCCAGTCCGCTGCATAGTCACCTGCATTTCATCCAACTTCGACTGAATGTCTGGAGGGAAGTCTCCCGCCGCACAGCTGAACGGGTCGAAGGGCTCCGCTCCGAACAGGTCTCGTTCTAGAGGGAGGGCAGAGCGTGGTGTAAGAACAGCAGAGGCAGACAGACGGAATGAAGGAGCCCTACGTGGCCATGAGCCACGCCCCCTCCACATGGGGCGTTCCCCAGCTCGGGCTTGTTAACACCAACCTGGAAGCTCAGATCCCCTTTAGGCTGTGTCTTTAACTGGGGCCTCCTAATATCAAACCCACCAGATACCGGATAATTAATGTGTTACATGTTATTAACAGGAATGTGCTCCTCACCGAGACGCCCCCTTCCCTCTGCTGACCAGGCGGGCAGCAGAGCGCAGGACTGAGGCGGACAGGGCCAGTTTTACTCAGTTCCCGCAGGAGTCTCGGGAAATGTCTGAGGGACATCCTCTCACGTGGTGTGACCTCACGTCACCTTCCTAGCAAGCCCTGGGCCCCAGGATCATCCCAGCGTCAACGCTCTCTGTGCGTACATGTTAGAGCACGCCTTTTCTTAGTCACAAAGGAAGTGTCCACGTTAAAATCGATGGCTGAGATTGATAAGGCCATGGCCTATTAAAAAGGAATTTTTTAACGGCTACGAAATGTCGTTCCTCTGAATCAATTCCAATAAGACCCGGGCAGGCTACGAAGCAGGGTGGAGGAACAGACGGGTGAGGAATGTGTAATGGGGTGAGACTTGCGAGTCCGGGAACCTGTCAGCACACTCTGAAGCCAACGCTGGGTGAGGAATGCGGCCTCGGCTGCTGTGTCCTCCACATCGCTCCCTGCTTCCCTCCCGCTGTTCCTGCTTCTCCAGGTATAGCTTCTGGGCGGGGTGTGTGTGTGTGTGTGTGTGTGTGAGAGAGAGAGATTCACACAGGAAATAAGGTAACCAGTGACAGATGCTTGGCAGGCCCTCGTTCTGGCAAGGATGGGCTACACGTCAGAGGGGCACCTCATTTATCCCCAAATAAAGAGGAGGGAGAGGTCTCCACGAGTCACAAAGCAGCGGCCAGGTACACTGGTTTGTCTGGAACTTACTGGTCTCGGCGGCTCTGCCGGGCACCGGGGGCGGCTGCGTGCCGTTGTGTGTGGGCACCGGGGGCGGCGGGGAGGTGGGCGAGAAGGGCACCATGTCGAAGATGTCTGTGGAGGGCGACTGCGGCGACACGCTGCCGGCCTGCGGGGAGAGAAGCGGGTCGGGGCCGTCATGCATGCAGACACGTGACCGTGCCGACTGCTCCATCACATGCACAACACAGGAACAGCACGCTCCGCTGTGTCAAAATAACTGAACACTGCCGATCTCACACGGTCCCCACAGGTGTGCGAAGTGCTCACGAGCAAGAAAGCAGGAGAAGCTTTCTGCAGAAATGTCCTCAAAGATGAAGGCAACCCTAGCGGCGGTGCTATTCAGGCAGATGGAAGCAGGCGCTGGCCTACGGTATCTCCACAAGTAACTGCCATTGTATCAGAGAGCTGGAAACGGGAGACGCTGTGTAACATGATCTCAGGACTGTGTCTTGCATAAGATTGTAAGCATTAAACAAAATTACCTGAACATAAGTCACATACCTTCTTACCTAGAACCTTGTCAATGCAATTGAGGTCAAGTGTCATCTTCTCAAGGTGCATTTTAATCTACATTTATAACCACAGGGACAGCAGCTCTCAGACACACTGCAGTGTCCTTTCTGCTGAGCAAGAGTTCAACACGTTTGCCGAAACCAGTTTGGCTCAGTGGTAGAATGTCGGTCTGCGGACTGAAGGGTCCCGGGTTCAATTCCGGCCAAGGGCATGTACGTTGGTTGTGGGGACATCCCCGGTAGGGGGTGTGCAAGAGGCAGCTGGTCAATGTTTCTCTCTCATCGACGTTTCTAGCTCTCTATCTCTCTCCCTTCCTCTCTGTAAAAAATCAATAAAATATATATTTTTTAAAAAAAGGGTTCAACACATTTTTTATAATGAACTGTACCTTGTGATTTAACAATCCCCGAACATACCACCACAGCCATTGCTGTCTGGGCCTGTCTGGGCCAAGGCATGATGAAAGAACGAAATAATCATCCCTTTGTCATTCAGGGGGACACACACACACACACACACACACAAATGCACACACGTGTGCACACACACACACACATACAATCCATAGACAGGAAAGAAAGAACTCCCACGTTGGAGCGGGACAGTGAGGAAATTTTCCTTTTCCTGTAGGAACATACACAGAGAATGCTTCGAGTAGTTCGTATTCACAAGTCAACATGACACTTGGGTAATTAAGCATTTTAATGAGCCCGCCAGTGTGGCTCAGTGGCTGCGCATCAACCTGTGAACCAGGAGGTCATGGTGTGAAGGTCAAATGACACTCTCAGAATGCCTTTATCTTTCTGAGTCACAGGCGACGAAAACGATGAAGACTAACGAGGCTGCTGATGTGTAAAGAGTGACAGGCTTGCCATTAGCATGATTGCTAGTACATGTGTATGTGTTTTTTAATTTATTGTGTTACAAATAGTAGTACGTGTCTCTTTTTTCCCCCCTCACTGACCTCCCCCCACCTCCCCTACCCCCCAGCACTTGCCCCCCCCCCCCCCCGTGTCTGGCGTCTGCTGGCTGTGCTCATATGCATGCACACTCTGACCCCTCCACCCTCCCTACCTCCCGCTGTAGTACAATCTGCTCGCTGCTCCTTTGCCTGTCCTTCAGGCAGGAAATTTGCTGTCATCTCCCCTTTTTACCGTCCCATTTACTCAACGTAAATACATCCAAAGCCTTCAGGCAACTGCACCCCTCAGCTCTGCCCCCTCAGGATCACTGCCCCCCTACCCTCATCCCCGCTCCCCCTGGCGGCCACCTCTCTCCTCTTCCTCGGAATCAACAACTCAGATCTCAGCTGGCCAAAAGCAAAGCGGAACCGCCACAGATGGCTCCCTCTGCCCTGCTTTCGGCTCTCATCCTTCCTCCCCGCTTCACGGCCAGCTCCCTGAGGAAGGCATGGCGCTGCCTCATCTCGTTCTTCCTTCGCCTGCGACGCCTGTCCAGCCAGACTCTGCCGTGTATGCATGAACTCCGCCGACACTGCTCCCCCCAGCGGCACCGATGCCCCCTCTCCGTCCGCTGCCCCGAAGGCTCCCTGCGTCCCGTCCTCTCCTCGTCCTGTGGGTGGGCACCTCCCACTCTCCCCTGGAGCTCTCTGATGTCAGGTAACCACAGGGAGACAACTCGGCCGGCCACGGCCCAGACCACGTTATTCCAGACACACTGCCGTGATGGACCGTGACGGTGTGAGACATGACGACCATTTGCATATTAGCTCTTTGTTATGTAGCATTGGTTTCAGAGAGGAAGGGAGAGGGAGAGAGAGAGATGGAAACAGCGACGATGAGAGAGAATCATTGATCAGCTGCCTCCTGCACGCCCCCTATTGGGGACAGAGCCTGGAACCCGGGCCTGTGCCCTGACCTGGAATGGAACCGTGACCTCCTGGTTCATAGGTCAACGCTCAATCACTGAGCCACCTGCCGGGTGGAAATGTTAATTTTTAATTAACCTTGGGCTCTTTCATCTCTGTCCACGTGCCAGTTTACACGGCCGATAACAGAGCGTGAGGAGGAACACCGCCAGGCGGCTGGCCCGGAGGCCTTCCGCCACCCGGGAGATCGGCACGGACCCCGAGCACTCACCGGAGACGTGCACACCTGGGCTGTTCGCAGCTGGTTCTCCAGGTCCTGCACTTTGTTCTTAAGCTCCACGTTTTCCGCTTCCAAGTCTTGAATCTAAAAGGCAAACGACCGTTGGACAGACCTTCAGAAATGCACGCTCGGAACACGCCGGCTCTGACAGTCACTGCGCTGGTGCGTGGGATTCCTGCTGTTTAGACTGCAATGGCTCTCCCGTGTTACTGGGTAAGGCTCGGCGGACACAGAGTGCTGCTCCCTGGGCAGACGAGTGGCCTTGAGGACGTTTGCAGGCGTGTGCACGGGCATGGCGCTAACCCCGGCCTGTGCTCCCCGGGGCCGTGGAGGGTAATGCGGGCCAGGGGGCGCTGAGGAGCGCGGAGGGGGCCGTTCACTGCTCGGACCCGGTCTGCGTGGGAAGCCACTTACCCAGCCTCTGCTGCTGCTGCTGCTCTGATCCCCGCGAGAAGCATGGGAGTGAAGCAGAGTCACATGAGAACGCTACGCTCTTGGGGAATCCGACAGGAAACGTTAGCAGCCGCGCGGCGGGCGGTGGCGGGGAGGACACGGAGACGGCGGGTGGGAGACGGACAGGGTGGCGGCGTGTGGGGGTGAGTGGATGGATGGACGGATGGCGCTGCTACTCTGCCTGATGGTTTGTGAGGTCCCCGCGCTCACGCCACACAACACACATCACACGCCACACGCCGCACAACACACGCCACACGCCACACGCCGCACAACACACGCCACACGCCACACGCCGCACAACACGCGCCCCGCTCGGGGTACTCACTCTTTTCTGGAGCCCCGCGATCTGCTTCCTTGTCTCCACGTCCTTGCCTCCAGACTCTAGAAACTTCCTGTACGCCAGGTTAAACGCTTGGCCGATGGTTAGCGTGATCTCCTCCGCCTTCACACACACAAAGCAAAGGAGGGGAGCGTGTAGTGAGTGTGTGTCAGACATGCCCGTCGGCACCTCCAGAGGGCAGCACTGGGGGCAGAGGAACGGGAGACGAGCCACGTTCTCGCCGCCAAAGGAGCACCCCAATGCCTCCCCACGCGCGATGTGAAAAGCAATGTGCCCGGCGTGGCTCATGGTCGACCTATCAGCCAGCAGGTCACGGTTTAATCCCCGGTCAGGACACACACCCGGGTTGTGGGCTCGAACCCCAGTGTGAAACGTGCAGGAGGCAGACGATCCAGGATCCTCTCTCAGCATTGATGTTTCTATCTCTCTCTCCCTCTCCCTTCCTCTCTGAGATCAATAAAAATGGATTTTAGAAAATAAGACAAACAAACATCTATTTATGATAATAAAATGAAGTTGGGGAAAGTCATTAATTGAATGCTCCACAAACATCACATCAATGAAACCACGTAGGCCCCGGAATTTCTCTTTGAATAAGTATTAAATTGTACATTCAATTTCCTTTATATTTATAGTGATAGGCCAGTGGTCGGCAAACTCATCAGTCCACAGAGCCGAATATCCACAGCACAAAGACTGACATTTCTTTGGAGAGCCACATTTTTTAAGCTTAAACTTCTTCTAGCACCACTTCTTCAACATAGACTCGCCCAGGCCGTGGCATTTTGTGGAAGAGCCACACCCTAGGGGCCAAAGAGCCGCATGTGGCTCGAGAGCCGAGGTTTGCCGACCACGGGGATAGGCTATGCAAATGATACAATTAGAGCAAATGAAACCTTGAGGTAAAGGTAACATGAGGGAACGTTGAGGAAGCGGTCCTCTTTGAGCTCATTCCCGAACGAGATGCTAACGGGAGGCCGGAGGGAAGCTCAGACCCTAGCTTTTCGAAGCCGGGCTCCATCCACCTGCAGCGGAATCACGTGGCGCACATGCTGCATGTGGGTCCCCTGAGCGCGGCCCGTCCATGTGGACTTGTCTGAGAACTGGAGACCAGAGCTCTGCTTCTGCGTCCTGAGCACAGACCCGTGTGAGCCATCGGGCAGCCGCACGCGTGCTCCCTCAGCGCACACAACGCTCCCGTGCTGTCTTCACAGGGGACAGCGCACCGAGGAATTACAGTGACGGAGTCAGTGACAGACAATGACGATCGGGTAGCAATAAAGCCCAGACCGTGAAACCTGGGGGTTTGGCAAGCTTATCCTACATAATAAAGGGGTAATATGCAAATTGACCCTCACACCCTTGCACATGATGGCCACCCCCATGTGGTCAAAGATGGCCGCCACAAGATGGCCAGCAGGGGAGGGTAGTTGTGGGCAATCAGGCCAGCAGGGGAGGGTAGTTAGGGGCAACCAGGCTGGCAGGAGAGGGCAGTTAGAAGTGACCAGGCCTGCAGGGGAGGGCAGTTGGGGGTGACCAGGTCAGCAGGGAAAGGCAGTTGGGGGTGATCGGGCTGGCAGGGGAGGGCAGTTGGGGGCAATTGGGTGGCAGGGGTGTGGTTAGGGGCTATCAGGCAGGCGATCAGTTGAGAGCCAGTAGTCCTGGATTGTGAGAGGAATGTCCGACTGGGCCTAAACCAGCAGTCAGACATCCCCCGAGGGGTCCCAGATTGGATAGGGTGCTGGCTGGGCTGAGGAACACCCCCCCCTCCAGTGCACGAATTTCATACCCCGGCCCTCTAGTGTCTAAATGATCACGTAACCAATTTGCTGGGGATCAAGTAAAGAGAAGCACTTTGACACAAAGCCGTGAGAAGGCTCGTATTCACAATGATCTCTTCTGAGTATTAATATTTCAAGGAGGCTTCATGCCCTGCGTAAGACGAGAGAGACAGCGTGCTGCTCGCGATAAGTGGTACAAGGCTGGTCTGTCTTATAGGAGGAGATCTGCGCCAGCCTCCGCAGGCAGGGGCGCAGCTGCAAGCAATCACGGCAGCGGCGCGGGGACGTTCCACATAATGCATTCGCTCCGGAGGGTACGCTTCCAAACCACGGGAGCTTCTCAGAAAACCCTGTGCACGCAGCCTTTCCCATCGGGAGAAGCATGTGTTCTTTCTGATGGAATGTTCTGTAATGCTCTTCGAATTCTCAAAAGATATGTTGGTGCCAGTTGGGTTAGCACATGCGTTTGCCTTCTTAAAGAGCTCTGGAGTCTGGATTTCCCAAACTTCTGACATGTGTGTGCCCCTTCTGTAATTTCCGTAACGCTGAGTGCCGCTCGTACTCATGAGAACGTGGAAGGAGGCGCAGCTAAGCACGGTGCCGTGCACATCCCCCCCAAACTCCGGTGCAACGCGTACCCCACCAAACTCTTCCCGCGCCCCTGGGGGTGCGCGTACCACACTTCGAGAAACACGTGTTTCCCAAATAATACAGATATTAACATGCTCTACGGAAACCTGGTCTTTTCTTTAAAGAAAAATTCATTGAGTATCTATTGTCGACTGTGGTAGGACTTACGTGGACAGATTAAAAAAGGTGTTTGCAAGAAGCTCACGTGCCGAGCACAGAAATAAACTGCGTGTGAGTGACAGTGATACCAGTCCTCTGACTTTATGACAGCCTGGAAAATGAGCGAATGCATGAATTCAGTTCCTTTCCCGTCTAAGCCAGGCATGCTGCCGAGGTGAGGCGCTCCGCTTCGTTAAGGACATCAGTGGGCGAGCGTGGCCCCAGGCACCGGGAGGCCACCGTTCCGATTCCTGTCAGGGCACGGGCCCCAGCCGCAGGCCTGGTCCCCAGCCCGGGCGAGGGGGTGGAGGGCGTGCTGGAGGCAGCCGAACGAAGCTGATGATTCTCTCTCGTCACTGATGTTTCCGTCTCTCTCTCCCACTCACTTCTCTTTATCTAAAATCAATACGACATACTTGAAAGAGACCACGCCATTGATGGCTGCCACGTGTCTTGGAATTCACGTCGTGGGCTTGACAACAGGACCGCGGCCTAGGTTATAAGCCTTAGCTTATGCTTATGATCGAGGCCCAGCGTTTCCTTACGGTTCCAGAAGGTTCCAGAATTATTGCAGGACTTAACCTCAGAACTCCCTGGTGGTCCTCACCTGCTAAGAGCTTCAGATTACATTCACAAGGGCACACCCTCCCCCCCATGTCCCGGCACACGCGTGTGCTCACACCTCTCCCGATTCCATGACTTTTCACTGTGGTAAGTTTTCTGAGTCACGAAAATTAAGAACCATGCTTTCCAAGTGTTGGCCATTTTTAGAGAAGCCGCACAGATATTATTTCCTGGAGTTCAACATGTTTCTTTGCATCGATCCATTAACATCCCAGAAAAAAATGAACTCTGCTGACCACCACTCTTTGCATCATGGGCACACCCCTAAGCCACGTTTGAGATTAAATCATGAATAAACGACAGGATTATAAACAAACAGATGCACAGCACGAGCAGGCCGGCGCCCTGGAGGAGCGGTTTGCAGGTGGGCCTGCGGACCCGACACGAGGATTCCGTCACGGACGGATCCGCAGCCCCGGGACAGGTCCGCTAGGAGTTTAGCAGCCGCAGGCGTGGCTCACGTCCCCAGACGGGCCCTCGCCGGGGACAGGACACCCCGGAGCGGGAGAGGCGCGGCCCCGGGCCCGGCGGCACTTACACACTTCTCGCTGTCGAACACGTAGCACAGGTGCTTGTGCGACTCGGCGTCCTTGCAGATGAAGGTGAAGATTCGCTTGTCCGTCTTGTCGTCGGCGCAGAACGATATCCGGTGCAGCTGGCAGTTGTGCTGGACCTCCTGCGGACACGCACAGACACACGTGACGGGGCTGCCCGGTGCCTGAACGCAAGCTGTGAACACGCACAGACACACGTGACGGGGCTGCCCGGTGCCTGAACGCCAGGTGTGAACACGCACAGACACACGTGATGGGGCTGCCCGGTGCCTGAACACCAGCTGTGAACACGCACAGACACACGTGACGGGGCTGCCCGGTGCCTGAACGCCAGCTGTGAACACGCACAGACACACGTGACGGGGCTGCCCGGTGCCTGGACGCCAGCTGTGAACACGCACAGACACACGTGACGGGGCTGCCCGGTGCCTGGACGCCAGCTGTGAACACGCACAGACACACATGACGGGGCTGCCCAGTGCCTGGACGCCAGGTGTGAACACGCACAGACACACGTGACGGGGCTGCCCGGTGCCTGAACGCCAGCTGTGAACACGCACAGACACACGTGACGGGGCTGCCCGGTGCCTGGACGCCAGCTGCGGACACGCACAGACACACGTGAGGACATTCGGAAACGAGCCTTACCTTGGTTTTGGGTTCCAGAATTTTCACTCCATAAATGGATATTTGCAACTCCACTTTTGGAATTTTTTGGCCTTCGGATTTCTTGATATGTCTTGCAAACTATAAATGAAAAATTACTTCATTTAATTATTTCATATAATTCATTATCTCCATGAAGAATGAACACATATTTATTTATTTATATGTGTGGTATGTATAAATGGAGTTCCTGTTGTGTTGAACGTTTCATTAAATTATTGCCCATCATAAAGTATTTTATAAACCCGCGTAACCTGCGGGAGAGCTGTCACCACGTGGATGGGAGGGAGGGCATGGAGGTGAGGGGGGAGCTTTATTCTCCTGGGGATTGTCAGCACGTGTGTGTGTGTGTGTGTGTGTGTGTGTCCCGGGCGCAGGCAGCTTCCTCCTTTCTCCCCGTAGCCAGCGTTCTTATTTCTGCACAGAAAACCCACTGATTCGGACCAGAGGGGTTTGGTTTGCTTTGTTTTTCTTGCAGAGGTTTGCTCTGCCTCAGTGGGAATCCTGAAAACCACTCCAGAGAGAGGAGGGGTGTGTTCCTCTACCCCCTCCTTCCCGGTGCAGAACGCGCCCGGGGGGTGTGCAGAGGCGGCTCTCACTGTCGCTGCCCCTGGGCCCGGGACCTGCCTCCGGGCTGTGCCCCCGCCAGGCGACAAGCAGCAGCCGCCCAGCCGGCCCACAGCCGCACCCACATCCCGGGCCCCTCCCCGGTGCCCAGAGGGGGCACAGAACACCCACTAGCCCACTGGCAGCACCAGCTGCCGGGCTGTTGCTGTTCCCGCAGAAAAAGAAGAAGAATCAGGGAGGAATGCAGAGGAAGGAGGTGGGAGGCAGGGAAAACCCAGGGGAGGAGGGAAGGAGACACAGAGGGAGACAAAGACACAGCAGCAGGAAGTGTCTGGTCTGGGCGGTGGGAAGGCCTTGCCTCTGCGTCTCCAGAGAGGAAGGAATTGTGTCCCCAGACTCCCAGAGGTCTCAGAGCCAGGGCCCGGGTCCGAGATGTGTGCAGCCACCAGGCCTCGCCCCGGCTCTGCAGCCACCCGCCACTGAATGACTCCTTTCTTCTGCACACAGGGTTTCCGCGTTTAAGAAGCCAGTGGTTGAGTCGACCCCGGAACCAGGGGTCAGGGTTTGATTACGGGCCAGGGCACAGGCCCGGGTTGCAGGCTCCATCCCTGCAGGGGGCGTGCAGGAGGCGGCCGGTCAGTGATTCTCTCTCATCATGGGTGTTTCTCTCTCACCTTCTCCCTTCCTCTCTCTCTAGAGCCAATAAGAAACATTAGCAAACAAACCAAACAGGGCTCCTCTCAGAGAATGAGAACACTGTGGAGTAGATCGCACAGAACTCCTGAGATCTCACAGTCACTCCTGAGGCCGCGGGCCTGGCCTCTCCTGGGGCCCGAGCCCTCTAAGACTGACACGAATTGTATCTGTAGGAACAAATAAATACCGAATTCCTTACAATAACACTGGTACTAGGTAGAAGTTGAAAGGGTTTTTAAATGGTCAGATTTCACAGAATTTGGTATTTTCTTACATCTCAGGCTAAAACATACTCAATAAATATAAAATGTGATGTTTTGACGAACACATCCTTGCTTACAAAATTTTTTTCATTTTAGAAAAATGTACAAATTCCCCACAAAAATGACAGGAAAAGTGGCAATAATTCAGTGTTTAAACCCTTTCTGGAAAGTTGTCGGGCATCATTAAACATGGTAACATGAAAAATAAATTATTGGAAATCTTTTTTAAGTTTTCCATCATATGGCATTGATCCTAAAATTGCCATTCTTTTTAAGTCAAAGGCCAACATTTTAGTATTGGAAACTTTTAAAAACTTTAATAACTATAAAATGTTCCCTTAACCAAAGCAAGTAAAATGAAATACTCCACCCTCCTGGGTAACAGAGCGGTCAGAACACATGTGATTAAGAAAGGAAATCAAAATGAGGGATGAGTCCAAGATTAATGAGCACATTTATTTTCAAGTGGAGCCACAGCGCCATCTTCTGGCCATTTCAACATAACAGAACTAAATATCCTTTTTTTTAAAAAAAAAAAATGTGAATAATCTACTTTGAGTTGTAGCCTCAAACACACAAAATACGTAAAAAACACTGTTCGCTGGTTCATTTTCACTGGTTCCCGAACCATTGCCCTCAGACTTACTTTCCAAATCACAATACCATTTGCAATCTCACGCGAAGATGGCGTCTCACAGGCATCTGTTCTGGAAGGCTCTTGAAGGGCTAAGCTACGCCATGTGGTTTTCATCTTACTGTCAACCACCTTCCCTCCATGACAGAGGGCGCTTCCAAACGCAGAACTACATTGGAACTACATGTAAAGCCCCACAAAAACACGCGTGTGGGCCGAGGGGGCTGACAGCTGTGATAAGCGTAATTCTTCATTAGCTATTGTATTATTTTCCATCATCACAACTGCAGGCCAGCTTTCACCCCATGCTGCGTGTAAAAACCAGCTCTGTTCCTAAAGCATTTCACCGCAAATACCTGTTTGCCTTGGATCTGGCCACGATGGGAGGGAGTCCTGGTCTGGGGTTCGGGGTGACTGAATAAAGGCGCCCCTAGATGTAAAGAGACCCTGCGGCGACATGCCACTGCTCTCTCCGCAACATCCTGATGTCGGGGAGCGAGTGGACTCCTGATCACGGGACAGAATCTGGCTCCACGTGCTGCCGGGAACCGGAGGCCTTTAGTCCCGCGGGCGCTCAGAGCCCCGGCCGGCCAGCGTCTGGCGCGGTGGGGAGAGAGGGCCGCCCGCCCCGCTTTCCCCAGCGGGGAGCGAGGCCACCGGGACCTCAGAGCGCATTTACGTAAGACGTGGGAACACGGCTGCGATGACATGAAAGCGTGAAGCATCATCCGCTTTCCGTTTTCACCCAGAGCACGGCCGCGCCTCCGCCCGGCTCAGCTCAGACTCGGACTCGGGGTGCAGGCCTCACGTGGCTGTGCCGCTCCGAACGGAGGGCGATCGGGAGCAGCTGCGGCTCACAGAGCAAACGGAACGGGAGCAGCTGGGCAGCAGGAGCCGCACGATGAAGGAGAGGTGTCTGCATCTCACCTGTCAGCAGGCTCCCGAACAAGGCGCAGCGATTTGTGAAAACCAGTTTCACCAGAGGCTGGCGGACAGGAACCACGGTGCCCACGGCGTCTCAGGGTCTTAACACAGCGACCCCGAGCAGGCCCGGCTGGCTCAGGGCTGGGCGCCGACTCTGAGCCAGGAGGTCAGGGTTCCATCCCGGTCCGGGCACAGGCCCGGGGTGCGGGCTCCATCCCGTGTGGGGCGTGCAGGAGGCAGCCGATCAGTGATTCTCTCTCATCCCCGATGCTTCTCTCTCTCTCCCTCTCCCTTCCTCTCCGGAATCAATAAATATATATTTACTTAAAAAAAATAAAACAATATTGAACAAAAGATGTTACCGAGGACCTGCTGGTTTGGTGGGATGTTAGATTGTCTCGGTGAGGGAGAGAGGAGGATGCTGAGGGGAGCAATGAAGGGTCCGTTGGTGAATGGTAGATGCAGAAGATGTGACACAGGTGTGACTATTCCTCAGCCTGTTATAAAGGGAGGGACACCTTGCCATCCGAGGCAAGGGTGGCCCCTGAGGGCATTATGGGAAGTGAAAGGATTCAGGCAGAAGAAGATGAATATCACACGGTTTCACATGCAGAATCCAAAACAAGAATAACCTCCAGCCTGCGGGCCCAGAGGCAGGTGGAGGTGGGCAAATGGGCACGGGAAGCACAGAGGTACCAACTCCAGTACAGAATCAGTCAGTCCTGGGTGTGAGGTCCAGCTCACAATCGATACTAACAAAAGCGCAATATGCTAATTAGACCGGACAGGCGAACGACCTTCCGGACGAAGCCGGGGCTCGGCCCTCGGCACGAATTCCGTGCACCGGCCTCTGGTGTGTATGTGAAGTTGCTAAGAGCGTAGAACGGAGTTTTCATCAGAGAGGAAGGGAGATGGAGAGGGAGGGGGAGAGGAGATGGGGGGGAGAGAAACATCAGGGATGAGAGAATCATGGATCAGCTGCTTCCTGCACGCCCCCCACTGGGGATCGAGCCCATGAACTGGATTCACTGGTTGAAGCTCAACCCCTGAGCCGCGCCGGCCAGGCTGATACTCTGACTACTAAGCAGCTGTCACACCACCACTAGCTGGTCAGAGCGTGCGGCCGGGCGCTGAAGGCAAGCTCCCGGACGCCAAGAGTTAGGAAACGCTGCCTTCCGCTGTTCAGGAGGGAAAGCGCGCTGAGGAGACTGCGGAGTGCCACGGTGAAAACACACAGGGACGCGCTCACACCCACTACTCAGCATTTTCCTTAACCTGGCGGCGTTTATTCGAGAGCCCGTTTCTAACCGGGAAGCCACGTCCACCACGGAGGCATTCACACCCTGAAGGCCCATCCGCCTGGTCTGCGGACGGACGGCTTAGCCAGGATGCACGCACCGGCCGGGGGGGGGGGGGGAGGGAGGGGGGGCAGGGAGGGGGCTGGGGGGGCGCTCGCCTACCTTCAGCTTCCGCACTGCGTCCCGGACGACTTCGGTGCCTTTGGGCTGCTCCACCTCCGTGCTGCCGAGAAACTGAGAGAGGCGTGGGTGAGGCGTGGGTGAGACGCGCAGCCACGCGGGCGGCGTGAGGGGGCCCGGCCTCACGCAGACCCAGTCCCAGCCCACGGCGAGGCCCCTCCTGCACACGCGTTAGGCTCCGTGAAAACGTCGGAGTACGACCCGGTCCCATAAACTCGTTCTGTCCCATTACTAAAACGCACCTACCTTTTCACATACAAACTTTTAACATGCCCAACACCTACCGTCCACCAGAGCTACATGCCAGACTGCATTTTAAAAACGAATAAAACATACAGCCTGCCAGTGTGGCTCAGGGGGTGAGCATCAACCTAGGAAGCAGGAGGTCACAGTTCAATTCCCGGTCCGGGCCCAGGCCCGGGCTACAGGCCTGATCCCCAGTCCGGGGCGTGCAGGAGGCAGCCGATCCATGATTCTCCCTCATCATGGATGTTTCTACCAGTACCTCTCTCTCCTTTTCCCTTTCTGTCCGATGTCAATAAAAATATATTAAAAAAAAAATAAAACATAGATGATCTACAATTTTACTCTATTTTCAAATATAACTGAAGGGTTCTTAGTTAAAACATCTGTAATACTTTCAACAACAAAGCTACATTTAAAACAACAACAACATACAAAGCTACAACTCGATCTATCAAATAAAAACGTTTCATATCTATTAACGCACTGGCATGAAATCGTCCATCCTGGAGAGAATGCGTACCTCCTGAACTAAGTCCAATATCGTAAAATGTTGAAGAGCAATTCGAATGGAAATATGAGCATTTTCTTCTAAACAACATTTCTACATAAATACCAAATGATCATTAACTTAATTCGGTGTATGTAATTCCCCAAGGGCATTTTTTTTTTACATACTACCAATTCATACTGTGAAGTGCGTCATGAATTCGTCACTCCTTTTCTTTTCTTTTTTTGATATATTTTATTGATTTTTTTACAGAGAAGAAGGAAGAGGGATAGAGAGCCAGAAACATCGATGAAATCCCGATGCTGTGAAAGCTGGTTCCCTCTCCGCGCACACACCCCAGCCGCGCCCGCCGCCCAGGGGCAGCCCCCCCCCCCCGCCCCCCGGGGCCCGAGGCTGCCTCTGGCACACAGAGAGCCGTCCACCGCTCTGGCACACGGAACGGGGACAGACTTCACTTCACTGCCCCCAAGAGGCGGAAGGTCCTTGGGGGAAGGGGGACATCTGCAAAACTTCCGACAATAAAGACACGTTTTAAAAAATGCTAGGAAGACGGTTCACATCTGGCTTAATACTTCCCAAATTCCCCACAACTGTTTGTCAGTTACTTAAAACAATGCAGACGTTGCTGAAACCGGTTTGGCTCACTGGATAGAACGTCAGCTTGGGGACTGAAAGGTCCCGGGTTCGATTCCGGTCAAGGGCATGTACCTTGGTTGCGGGCATATCCCCAGTGGGGGGTGTGCAAGAGGCAGCTGATCGATGACTCTCTCTCATCGATGTTTCTAACTCTCTATCTCTCTCCCTTCCTCCCTGTAAAAATCAATAAAATGTATTTTTTTCAAAAACAACAACAATGCAAACGTGTAAGAGACGAGTCTCGGGTGAAGTCTGCACTCTTTATTCTATTTATTTTACTCTGAGCACTTCTGAGAAACCGTTCAAGGCTCTGCCTTCATGTGCAATGGCCTTCCTGGTCCCCAGTCAGGGCCAGCAGTCTGGCTTGCTTCTTGGCCAGCAGAGGGCGGTGTTGGCCATCACAGGGGCCCAGTCATACTGGCTGGCTGGCCGGCTCAGTCACCAGGAAAAATGTAGATGTCTCTCCTTCAATCACCACTAAAATAATTATCTAAAGAGTTACCAGACCTAATTGCTATGAAATTTGGCACCACTGAACATATGAGGAAGCTAACTTATAACAGAAATATGTCTTTTATTGTATATGTAATTCAGCATGTACCCATTTTATGTAGAGAATGTTTCCTCCATAATTATTTTTAAGTACTAAGGGAAATAACGTCTAGTTTTTACCATGTAAAAGTTTCACCCAGCATCCAGTTTGAATGACTACTGGTAGCGAGATGGCCAATAGGGATTCTAATCTTAGAAAAACAAATAACCAGCTATGTCACCTTCTTCGTAAACAGGCTGCAGAGCCTAAAACAGGACAGGCTAATGCTGCTGGCATTAACCTGATGGCGCGTAAAAAATAACATTCCTTCTAGCTTCTCCGGGCACCGGGGACAGGCCGCAGGGGGGAGTCTGGAGTCTGTTCAGCAGGGAGGTGGTGACACGGTGCCAAACAATCCAGGGAAAGCCACTTTCCAAGAGCACATTGTCATCGGCAATTTCTACAAAATGGGCAGAGTCATTCGGGTGGAAACCGACTACTTAATTGCCAAAACCATCATCCTGGAAAAAGCAATTAGAGCAGATCCTCCAAGAAGGACAGTCACACGTTAAATCCGAAACCTCATTCTCCGAGGGTTACCCAAAAAGAAGGCCGGACACGCTGACGGAGAGGTAAAGCGATGCCGGCTCGGTATTCAGAAGCCCACAGCTCGCACTGATTGCATGTTTAGGTTTCCCATCTCATTACAGTAACTTCGCTTCCGATTTCATCTGTTCCTACGTCACATGACCAGGGGGTGTACTATTATTATTTTGTTTATTTTTTAGAGAGAGTGGAAGGGAGGGGGAGAGACAGAGAGAAACATCCATGTGAGAGAGACACATCAATCGGTTGCCTCCCACATCTGCCCCTGGCTGTGGCTGGGGATGGGTCCTGCAACCGAGATGTGTGTCCCTTGAGGAGAGGCCCCTCAGAGGTGAACATGGGCAGCCAGCATCCTCCCCAACACACACACGCTCACACACACACTCTCATACACACACGCACGCACGCACGCACATACCTTCCTCTCAACATTCCAGTGGCCGCGTTCCAACATGCATTCTTCTCAATGCTCACTGCACCCCAATCCCATCGACAATCTCATTGCAATGTGATAAAATAAAGCTCGAGACGGGAGTCTTTTAGGCAATCTATACATGATATGCCGGTAAGTATCTAACTGTTCTGTCCAAAAGGCCAAGTCCTTCTCCTGCTGGCTGGATTCCTAGCCGCTCTACGGTTTGGGGCAAATACGATTTTTGGATCCTATCTGTAACAAGGTATCGCTCCACAGAAAACATCTACCCTCGGTCCATGCACCATATTCTTTTATCACACCTCGTAGTTCTGCTGTTTGTTTTGTTGTTGTGTGTCCTGGAATACGAGGATGAGAGTCCACAAAGTGAGAAGCACGTTCCTTCCTTGTCAGTACCGTTACCCACGATTTCGGTTTCCGAGGTCACCACTGACAGTGACGATGAGTGTCCGCATCGTATTCTTCACGTTCGTGGGACTCAGGTTTGGGCAACACAGCACACACTGCCACGTTCTACTCAGACTTCAAGCCCGACAAAGCAACTGCCCCGATCTGCCTGTGTTCCCCACCTCCGTCCGCGGAACCCGTTTCTCTGGAGAAGTCCCTGTTGCACCGCGGACCCTCTGATTTCTCCCAGTCTTGTCTCTCCCCTGGTGGAGAACACCCTGCTATCCGGCGGCAGCATCTCCCCTTTGAGATACTGGATTATAGTCCGTACAGAGTGGCCCTAGGGCCAAGCCTCGGACTGACCCGGGGCAGGGCCACAAACCAGTCCCGGCCTGGGTGGCAGAGCTCTCCTGGCATAATCAAGCCTGACCTTGTCGCCCTCCCTACTCCCTTCTAAGCAGCTAATGGGCTGTGGGAGGTGCAGCAAGAACATTTGCAGACATGTCAGTCTGCCCTTGTGGTAATCCGACTATAAAACAGAGCATCGGCCTGCAGGCTGGGCCTTCTGTGTCCTCATCCAGGCACGGGAGACCACCGGGCCCAGCCGTATCTCTTTCCATCTTTTCTTCAACCCTCACCGCCCCTCCTCAGGCTCACCCGTGGCCGTGCCGGCGCGCACAGTAATTGGTTATCATTCACCACCACCACCACCGTCACTCGTTATTTCTGCATCCTAGTGCGTTTCAAAAATACGCATTCTGCATCATCATCATCTCCATTTCTGCATCCTGAGCTGTTTCTAAAGCACTGACCGGGCATCTCCTGGGCGTCAGGTGCAATCCTAGGCTCCAGGGACCCGGCAGTGAACAAGGGCCAGGTGTCACCTGGCCCGCTGCCCCCGCTGCCCCTGCTCCGCGACCAGGAGGCCTGTGTTTCTCCGGCTCCTCCGCCCTCTCCTCCTACAGCCCCCTGGGTGCGCCATCCACACGCCGGCAACGGGCCGGTCCCCGAGCAGTCCCGCGGGCGAGGTCTCGGCTGCAGGTCGGTGTGCTCGCGACCCTCAGCCACGGGCGAGGACCTCCCCGGGGGGAGTGGAGGCCCCACGCGGGCTGTCCGGCCCACACCGTGCCCTCCTTTCGTGACAAAGGGAGGAAGGCCTACACACTGCTCCTCTGAGTGAAACCGGGGTGCGGGCTGCAGACCCCGAAACGCAGATGTGCCCGCCATCACCGGCTGGTGTGGCCTGGAACGCCGGGAGGCTGCTGCACACGCGTCCGGGAGCGGCTGTCCCCGGGGTTCCCTCCTGGACGCAGAGAGGCCCGCACAGGCCGGGAAGGAGCAAACGAAGAAGCCCGGATCCAGAGCAGGCAGAGGCGGCGTCCGGCCTGGCTGTGGACTTCCCTTCCCTCCTTCCCACAGGGGCCCCGGGAGCCTGGGGAAGCAGGCTCTGCACCAGAGCAGGCCGTGTTAGCTCACAGACGCTCACTGGAGACCTACTGTGTGCCTAGGGGGAGAAGGCTCTGCACCAGAGCAGGCTGCGTTAGTTCACAGACGCTCACTGGAGACCTACTGTGAGCCTAGGGGGAGAAGGCTTGCACCAGAGCAGGCCGTGTTAGTTCACAGACGCTCACTGGAGACCTACTGTGTGCCTAGGGGGAGAAGGTTATGCACCAGAGCAGGCCATGTTAGTTCACAGACGCTCACTGGAGATCTACTGTGAGCCTAGGGGGAGCAGGCTCCACACCAGAGCAGCCGTGTTAGCTCACAGATGCTCACTGGAGTCCTACTGTGTGCCCAAGAGGAGAAGGCTCTGCACCAGAGCCGGCCGTGTTAGTTCACGGACGCTCACTGGAGACCTACTGTGTGCCTAGGGGGAGCGGGCTATGCACCAGAGCAGACCGTGTTAGTTCACGGACACTCACTGGAGACCTACTGTGTGCCTAGGGGGAGCGGGCTATGCACCAGAGCAGACCGTGTTAGTTCACGGACACTCACTGGAGACCTACTGTGTGCCTAGGGGGAGAAGGCTCTGCACCAGAGCCGGCCGTGTTAGTTCACGGACGCTCACTGGAGACCTACTGTGTGCCTAGGGGGAGCGGGCTCTGCACCAGAGCAGGCCGTGTTAGCTCACAGATGCTCACTGGAGACCTACTGTGTGCAGGCACTGGGCTGGGTCTTGGACACAGTAACGAACAGAGCCATCAAAGGTCCTGGGTCCTGGCCCTGCCCCTCCAGAGGGCCGTGAATGTCACCAGGGAGAGCAGCTTCCTCTTTGTGCGACGTGGGCGGATGTCCCCGCCCTGCGGAGGGCCGGGCAGAGCCGCAGGCAGGCACAAACGCCTGCTTCCAGCGGAGACGGTCCCATGTGCTGCAGGGAGCCGGCTCCTCGGTCCCAGAGCCTGAGCGATGCTGGGACACAGGGCTGTGACCCGCCACCCTCCACAGGGCCGGGGCCTGCCTCTGCTTCTGTCTTGTGGAAACGGCATGGTTTGCCGATGGGGCTGACGTGCTTCTGCAGGAGCCGGCGTCCTGGCTGAGTGACCACGGGAAAGGCAGAGCATCCATCATCCCGCCGGGCAGGAGGCAGCCGGTGACCTTGGGGGGCAGCTTTGGGGAGCCAAGGGAGTCCTCTCCGGAGGCTCTGCCAGCAGCCAGATGCTGAGGGAGCTCACACCCTGATTTCTCTCGTGAGCTGAGCCGGGCCTCTGCGGGTAAAGTGAGCAGCGGCCCTGAGCCCGGCTTCGGCAGCAGGCACCCAGTCCGCCTCTCACCTCACATAGTCAGCCAGCTTACTTTTTATTCCCTGTCTTTTTCTTAAAAAAAAAAAAAAAAAAAAATATATATATATATATATATATATATATATTGATTTTTAGAGAGGAAAGGAGAAGGATAGAGAGAGAGAAACATCAGTGATGAGAGAGAATCATGGATCGGCTGCCTCCTGCACGCCCCTCACTGGGGATGGAGCCGGCAGCCCGGGCCTGTGCCCTGATGGGGAATCGAACCCTGACCCCTGGTTCACGGGTTGATGCTCAGCCCCTGCGCCACGCTGTCTCTTCTTTTTGTGTTTTCCCAGCACTTGAAGGCGATCATCTCCAATCAGCACCTCTTCATCATCACTGTGATGTGTAATTAGTTCGCCTTAACCCTCGTGTCTGCTGATTTGATTTCCCTCGGCCTTTAAAAGAATAAATCTCTTCAGATGCCTGGGCTGCTTCTGAGAGCGTTTTGCAGCTGCCGTTTGGAAGTGTAATCCTGGATTTAGCACAGACCTTTGTGTCTTCATCGGGCTATGTCTGAAAACTTAATAACCCGATTAGTGGAGCTAATTCCAAGTCACATAAAAATCTTCCCTGCGCGTATACAGGATGGTGCTGCCGTATATTCGTTTTCTGAAAAAGAAAACGGTGGTGTCCTGTGCTTCTCGCGGGGCTGGAAGGCCCGGGCCCAGGCAGGCATCTGCTCCGCGCGGAGGGAGGCAGCGGCTGAGCACTCACAGGAGGCGACTACAGTGTCGCCCGCCAGCCAGCTCCGGCAGCTTCTGACGGACCAGCAGGTCTCCACGGTCCCAGAGACCCAGCGTTCAAGTTAAAGGTAGTTCTAACGGGCCCTGGCCGGTGTGGCTCAGTGGATAGAGCATCAGCTGCAGACTGAAGGGTCCCAGGTTCGATTCCCATGCCTGGGTTGTGGGCTCAATCCTTAGTAGGGGGCATGCAGGAGGCAGCCGGTCCATGGTTCTCTCTCATCATCGATGTTTGTATCTCTCTATCCCTTTCCTTTGCTCTCTGGAATCAATAAAATATATATATATGTGTGTGTGTGTGTGTGTATACATATATATTAAAAAATTTTTAATATATTTTATTGATTTTTCACTGACAGGAAGAGAGAGGGACAGAGAGCTAGAAACATCGACCAGCTGCCTCCTGCACACCTCCTACTGGGGATGTGCCCTCAACCAAGGTACATGCCCTTGACCGGAATCAAACCTGGGACCCCTCAGTCGGCAGGCCGACGCTCTAGCCACTGAGCCACACCGGTTTTGGCAAAATATATATATTTTAAAAGGGAGTTCTCATTGAAACCTTTCAGTCCTATAGAAACTCCTTTTTCATTGAGCCAAACCGGTTTCGGCTAGAAACTCCTTTTTCAACATGAGACCTTTCAATCTTTTATAAAAATGTATAATCCGTGGTTACTTTCCCTTGAAGGAAGGAAGTCCACTGCCATCAGTAACAGAGTCACACAAACAGAGCATGCCCCTTCCCACGGGCTGGTTTTCTTACAGTTCCTCACGGGCTGAGGGACGTCTGTGGGGAGGAGGGTCCTCCCACCTCAGTTTTCCCCGCAGGTCACTCAGCTTTCCGTGCTAAGTCACGGCAATCCGACCCCCACGTGAACACACGGAGCCATTCAGAGCGGACAGGATTTCAAGTGCAGTGGTTTTACAGAGAAAATATTTTTTTTAATATATATTTTACTGATTTTTTACAGAGAGGAAGGGAGAGGGAGGGAGTTAAGAGAAGAGAGGGATAGAGTCAGAAACATCGGTGAGAGAGAAACATCCATCAACTGCCTCCTGCACACCCCCTACTGGGGACGTGCCCACAACCAAGGTACATGCCCTTGACTGGAGTCGAACCTGGGACCTTTCAGTCCGCAGGCCGACGCTCTAACCACTGAGCCACACCGGTTAGGGCCAGAGAAAATATAGTAAAGCTTTTTTTTCTTTTTTCTGCAAAGTCAGCAGAAAGCCACAGTTGCTCTCTGCACGCCCCCCGTTGGGGAGCACTGGGGGCCTGTGACACGGTCCTCTGCTGACTCAGACGCGGCCGGCCCTCCAGAGCGGCCCCATTAGGTCCCATCGACTTTCTGTCCCATGAATTTTTAAAAACGCTTT